>CAWUDS030000772.1:0-475524 GCA_963859935.3 Lathyrus sativus
AGTTTCATTGGGTATGCAGACTCCGGTTATTACGTTGATTGTTCAGGCTCCGGTCAGTTTCGTTGCGTATCCTGACTCTGGTTATTACGTTAGGCGTTCAGGCTCCGGTCAGTTTCGTTAGGTATCTAGACTCCGGTTATTACGTTAAGCGTTCAGGTTCCGGTCAGTTTCATTGGTTAACCAGACTCCGGTTATTACGTTGAGCGTTCAGGCTCCAGTCAGCTTCGTTGGGTATCCAGACTCCGAATATTACGTTGATCGTTCAGGCTCCGGTCAGTTTCGTTTCGTATCCAGACTCCGGATATTACGTTGATCGTTCAGGCTTCAGTCAGTTTCGTTGAGTATCCAGACTCTAGTTATTATGTTGAGCATTCAGGCTCCGGTTAGTTTCGTTGAGTTTCCAGATTCCGGTTATTACATTGAGCGTTCAGGTTCCGGTCAATTTTGTTAGGTATCCAGACTCCGGTTATTACGTTGAGCGTTCAGGCTCCGGTCAGTTTCGTTGGGTATCCAGACTCCGGTTATTACATTGATTGTTCAGGCTCTGGTCAGTTTCGTTGCATATCCTGACTCTGGTTATAACGTTACGCGTTCAGGCTCCGGTCAGTTTCGTTGGGTATAAAGACTCCGGTTATTATGTTGAGCGTTCAGGCTCCGGTCATTTTCGTTGAGCATCCAGACTCCAGTTATTACGTTGAGCGTTCCGGCTCCGGTCAGTTTCGTTGAGTATCAAGACTCCGGTTATTACGTTGAGTATCCAGATTCCGGTTATTACGTTGAGCGTTCAGGCTCCGCTCAATTTTGTTAGGGATCCAGACTCCTATTATTACGTTGAGCGTTTAGGCTCCGATCAGTTTCGTTGGGTATCCAGACTCCGGTTATTAAGTTGAGCGTTCAGGCTCCGGTCAGTTTTGTTGGGTATCCAGACTCCGGTTATTACGTTGATCGTTCAGGCTCCGGTCAGTTTCGTTGCGTATCCTGACTCTGGTTATTACGTTAAGCGTTCAGGCTCCGGTCAGTTTTGTTGGGTATCTAGACTCCGGTTATTACGTTAAGCGATCAGGTTCCGGTCAGTTTCATTGGGTAACCATACTCTGGTTATTACATTGAGCGTTCAGGCTCCAGTCAGCTTCGTTGGGTATCCAGACTCCGAATATTACGTTGATTGTTCTGGCTCCGGTCAGTTTCACTGCGTATCCAGACTCCGGTTATTACGTTGATCGTTCAGGCTCCAGTCAGTTTCGTAGAGTATCCAGACTCTGGTTATTACGTTGAGCGTTCAGGCTCCGGTTAGTTTCGTTGAGTGTCCAGATTCCGGTTATTACGTTGAGCGTTCAGGTTCCGGTCAATTTTGTTGAGTATCCAGACTCCGGTTATTACGTTGAGCGTTCAGGCTCCGGTCAGTTTCGTTGGGTATCCAGACTCCGGTTATTACGTTGATTGTTCAGGCTCCGGTCAGTTTCGTTGCATATCCTGATTCTGGTTATTACGTTAGGCGTTCAGGCTCTGGACAGTTTCGTTGGGTATAAAGACTCCGGTTATTATGTTGAGCGTTCAGGCTCCGGTCATTTTCGTTGAGCATCCAGACTCCAGTTATTACGTTGAGCGTTCCGGCTCCGGTCAGTTTCGTTGAGTATCAAGACTCCGGTTATTACGTTGAGCGTTCAGGCTCCGGTTAGTTTCGTTAGGTATCCAGATTACGGTTATTACGTTGATCGTTCAGTCTCCAGTCAGTTTCATTGAGTATCCAGACTCTGGTTATTACATTGAGCGTTCAGGCTCCGGTTAGTTTCGTTGAGTGTCCAGATTCCGGTTATTACGTTGAGCGTTCTGGTTCCGGTCAATTTTGTTGAGTATCCAGACTCCGGTTATTACGTTGAGCGTTCAGGCTTCGGTCAGTTTCGTTGGGTATCCAGACTCCGGTTATTACGTTGATCGTTCAGGCTCCGGTCAGTTTCGTTGCATATCCTGACTCTGGTTATTATGTTAGGCGTTCAGGCTCCGGACAGTTTCGTTGGGTATAAAGACTCCGGTTATTATGTTGAGCGTTCAGGCTCCGGTCATTTTCGTTGAGCTTCCAGACTCCAGTTATTACGTTGAGCGTTCCGGCTCCGGTCAGTTTCGTTGAGTATCAAGACTCCGGTTATTACGTTGAGCGTTCAGGCTCCGGTTAGTTTCGTTAGGTATCCAGATTCCGGTTATTACGTTGAGCGTTCAGGCTCCGGTCAATTTCATTGGGTATCCAGACTGCGGTTATTATGTTGAGCGTTCAGGCTCCGGTCAGTTTCGTTTTGTATCCAGACTCCGGTTATTACGTTGAGCGTTCAGGCTCCGGTAAGTTTCGTTGAGTATCCAGATTCCGGTTATTACGTTGAGCGTTCAGGCTCCGGTCAATTTTGTTGGGTATCCAGACTCCTGTTATTACGTTGAGCGTTTAGGCTCCGATCAGTTTCGTTGGGTATCCAGACTCCGGTTATTACGTTGAGCGTTCAGGCTCCGGTCAGTTTCGTTGGGTATCCAGACTCCGGTTATTACGTTGATCGTTCAGGCTCCGGTCAGTTTCGTTGCGTATCCTGACTCTGGTTATGACGTTAGGCGTTCAGGCTCCAGTCAGTTTCGTTGCGTATCTAGACTCCGGTTATTACGTTAAGCGTTCAGGTTCCGGTCAGTTTCATTGGGTAACCAGACTCCGGTTATTACGTTGAGCGTTCAGGCTCCAGTCAGCTTCGTTGGGTATCCAGACTCCGAATATTACGTTGATCGTTCAGGCTCCGATCAGTTTCGTTGCGTATCCAGACTCCGGTTATTACGTTGATCGTTCAGGCTCTAGTCAGTTTCGTTGAGTATCCAGACTCTGGTTATTACGTTGAGCGTTCAGGCTCCGGTTAGTTTCGTTGAGTATCCAGATTCCGGTTATTTCGTTGAGCGTTCAGATTCCGTTCAATTTTGTTGGGTATCCAGACTCCGGTTATTACGTTGAGCGTTCAGGCTCCGGTCAGTTTCGTTGGGTATCCAGACTCTGGTTATTACGTTGATCGTTCAGGCTCCGGTCAGTTTCGTTGCATATCCTGACTCTGGTTATTACGTTAGGTGTTCAGGCTCCGGTCACTTTCGTTGGGTATAAAGACTCCGGTTATTATGTTGAGCGTTCGGGCTCCGGTCATTTTCGTTGAACATCCAGACTCCAGTTATTACGTTGAGCGTTCCGGCTCCGGTCAGTTTCGTTGAGTATCAAGACTCCGGTTATTACGTTGAGCGTTCAGGCTCCGGTTAGTTTCGTTAGGTATCCAGATTCCGATTATTACATTGAGCATTCAGGCTCCGGTCAGTTTCATTGGGTATCCAGACTCCGGTTATTACGTTGAGCGTTCAGGCTCCGGTCAGTTTCGTTTTGTATCCAGATTCCGGTTATTACGTTGAGCGTTCAGGCTCCGGTTAGTTTCATTGAGTATATAGATTCTGGTTATTACGTTGAGCGTTCAGGCTCCGGTCAATTTTGTTGGGTATCCAGACTCCTGTTATTACGTTGAGCGTTTAGGCTCCGATCAGTTTCGTTGGGTATCCAGACTCCGGTTATTACGTTGAGCGTTCAGGCTCCGGTAAGTTTCGTTGGGTATCCAGACTCCGGTTATTACGTTGATCGTTCAGGCTCCGGTCAGTTTCGTTGCGTATCCTGACTCTGGTTATGACGTTAGGCGTTCAGGCTCCAGTCAGTTTCGTTGCGTATCTAGACTCCGGTTATTACGTTAAGCGTTCAGGTTCCGGTCAGTTTCATTGGGTAACCAGACTCCGGTTATTACGTTGAGCGTTCAGGCTCCAGTCAGCTTCGTTGGGTATCCAGACTCCGAATATTACGTTGATCGTTCAGGCTCCGATCAGTTTCGTTGCGTATCCAGACTCCGGTTATTACGTTGATCGTTCAGGCTCTAGTCAGTTTCGTTGAGTATCCAGACTCTGGTTATTACGTTGAGCGTTCAGGCTCCGGTTAGTTTCGTTGAGTATCCAGATTCCGGTTATTTCGTTGAGCGTTCAGATTCCGTTCAATTTTGTTGCGTATCCAGACTCCGGTTATTACGTTGAGCGTTCAGGCTCCGGTCAGTTTCGTTGGGTATCCAGACTCCGGTTATTACGTTGATCGTTCAGGCTCCGGTCAGTTTCGTTGCATATCCTGACTCTGGTTATTACGTTAGGTGTTCAGGCTCCGGTCACTTTCGTTGGGTATAAAGACTCCGGTTATTATGTTGAGCGTTCGGGCTCCGGTCATTTTCGTTGAGCATCCAGACTCCAGTTATTACGTTGAGCGTTCCGGCTCCGGTCAGTTTCGTTGAGTATCAAGACTCCGGTTATTACATTGAGCGTTCAGGCTCCGGTTAGTTTCGTTAGGTATCCAGATTCCGATTATTACATTGAGCATTCAGGCTCCGGTCAGTTTCATTGGGTATCCAGACTCCGGTTATTACGTTGAGCGTTCAGGCTCCGGTCAGTTTCGTTTTGTATCCAGATTCCGGTTATTACGTTGAGCGTTCAGGCTCCGGTTAGTTTCATTGAGTATATAGATTCTGGTTATTACGTTGAGCGTTCAGGCTCCGGTCAATTTTGTTGGGTATCCAGACTCCTATTATTACGTTGAGCGTTTAGGCTCCGATCAGTTTCGTTGTGTATCTAGACTCCGGTTATTACGTTGAGCGTTCAGGCTCCGATCAGTTTCGTTGGGTATGCAGACTCCGGTTATTACGTTGATTGTTCAGGCTCCGGTCAGTTTCGTTGCGTATCCTGACTCTGGTTATTACGTTAGGCGTTCAGGCTCCGGTCAGTTTCGTTAGGTATCTAGACTCCGGTTATTACGTTAAGCGTTCAGGTTCCGGTCAGTTTCATTGGTTAACCAGACTCCGGTTATTACGTTGAGCGTTCAGGCTCCAGTCAGCTTCGTTGGGTATCCAGACTCCGAATATTATGTTGATCGTTCAGGCTCCGGTCAGTTTCGTTTCGTATCCAGACTCCGGATATTACGTTGATCGTTCAGGCTTCAGTCAGTTTCGTTGAGTATCCAGACTCTAGTTATTATGTTGAGCATTCAGGCTCCTGTTAGTTTCGTTGAGTTTCCAGATTCCGGTTATTACATTGAGCGTTCAGGTTCCGGTCAATTTTGTTAGGTATCCAGACTCCGGTTATTACGTTGAGCGTTCAGGCTCCGGTCAGTTTCGTTGGGTATCCAGACTCCGGTTATTACATTGATCGTTCAGGCTCTGGTCAGTTTCGTTGCATATCCTGACTCTGGTTATAACGTTACGCGTTCAGGCTCCGGTCAGTTTCGTTGGGTATAAAGACTCCGGTTATTATGTTGAGCGTTCAGGCTCCGGTCATTTTCGTTGAGCATCCAGACTCCAGTTATTACGTTGAGCGTTCCGGCTCCGGTCAGTTTCATTGTGTATCAAGACTCCGGTTATTACGTTGAGTATCCAGATTCCGGTTATTACGTTGAGCGTTCAGGCTCCGCTCAATTTTGTTAGGGATCCAGACTCCTATTATTACGTTGAGCGTTTAGGCTCCGATCAGTTTCGTTGGGTATCCAGACTCCGGTTATTAAGTTGAGCGTTCAGGCTCCGGTCAGTTTTGTTGGGTATCCAGACTCCGGTTATTACGTTGATCGTTCAGGCTCCGGTCAGTTTCGTTGCGTATCCTGACTCTGGTTATTACGTTAAGCGTTCAGGCTCCGGTCAGTTTCGTTGGGTATCTAGACTCCGGTTATTACATTGAGCGTTCAGGCTCCAGTCAGCTTCGTTGGGTATCCAGACTCCGAATATTACGTTGATTGTTCTGGCTCCGGTCAGTTTCACTGCGTATCCAGACTCCGGTTATTACGTTGATCGTTCAGGCTCCAGTCAGTTTCGTAGAGTATCCAGACTCTGGTTATTACGTTGAGCGTTCAGGCTCCGGTTAGTTTCGTTGAGTGTCCAGATTCCGGTTATTACGTTGAGCGTTCAGGTTCCGGTCAGTTTCGTTGCATATCCTGATTCTGGTTATTACGTTAGGCGTTCAGGCTCTGGACAGTTTCGTTGGGTATAAAGACTCCGGTTGTTATGTTGAGCGTTCAGGCTCCGGTCATTTTCGTTGAGCATCCAGACTCCAGTTATTACGTTGAGCGTTCCGGCTCCGGTCAGTTTCGTTGAGTATCAAGACTCCGGTTATTACGTTGAGCGTTCAGGCTCCGGTTATTACGTTGAGCGTTCAGGCTCCGGTCAGTTTCGTTGAGTATCAAGACTCCGGTTATTACGTTGAGCGTTCAGGCTCCGGTTAGTTTCGTTAGGTATCCAGATTCCGGTTATTACGTTGAGCGTTCAGGCTCCGATCAGTTTCATTGGGTATCCAGACTCCGGTTATTACGTTGAGCGTTCAGGCTCCGGTCAGTTTCGTTTTGTATCCAGACTCCGGTTATTACGTTGAGCGTTCAGGCTCCAGTTAGTTTTGTTGAGTATCCAGATTCCGGTTATTACGTTGAGCGTTCAGGCTCCGGTCAATTTTGTTGGGTATCCAGACTCCTGTTATTACGTTGAGCGTTTAGGCTCCAATCAGTTTCGTTGGGTATCCAGACTCCGGTTATTATGTTGAGCGTTCAGGCTCCGGTCAGTTTCGTTGCGTATCCAGACTCCGTTTATTACGTTGATCGTTCAGGTTCCGGTCAGTTTCGTTGCGTATCCAGACTCTGGTTATTACATTAGGCGTTAAGGCTCCGGTCAGTTTTGTTGGGTATCTAGACTCCGGTTATTACGTTAAGCGTTCAGGCTCCGGTCAGTTTCATTGAGCATCCAGACTCCAGTTATGACGTTGAGTGTTCCGGCTCCGGTCAGTTTCTTTGAGTATCCAGACTCCGGTTATTACGTTGAGCGTTCAGGCTCCGTTCAGTTTTGTTGGGTATCCAGACTCCGGTTATTACGTTGAGCGTTCAGGCTCCGGTCAGATTTGTTGGGTATCCAGACTCCTGTTTTTCCATTGAGCGTTCAGGCTCAGGTCAGTTTTGTTGGGTATCCAGACTCCGGTTATGACATTGAGCGTTCAGGCTCTGGTCAGGTTCGTTGGGTATCCAGACTCCGGTTATTACGTTGAGCATTCAGGCTCCGGTCAGTTTCATTGGGTCTCCAGACTCCGGTTATTACGTTGAGATTTCAGGCTCCGGTCAGTTTTGTTTGGTATCCAGACTTCGGTTATTACGTTGAGCGATTAGGCTCCGGTCAGTTTCGTTGGGTATCCAGACTCCGGTTATTACGTTGAGCGTTCAGGCTCCGGTCAGTTTTGTTGGGTATCCAGACTCCAGTTATTACGTTGAGCGAGCAGGCTCCGGTCAGTTTCGTTGGGTATCCAGACTCCGGTTATTACGTTGAGGGTTCAGGCTCCGGTCAGTTTCGTTGGGTATCCAGACTCCGGTTATTACGTTGAGCGTTAAGGCTCCGGTCAGTTTCGTTGAGTATCAAGACTCCGGTTATTACATTGAGCATTCAGGCTCCGGTTAGTTTCGTTGGGTATCGAGATTCTGGTTATTACGTTGAGCGTTCAGGCTCCGGTCAGTTTCATTGGGTATCCAGACTCTGGTTATTACGTTGAGCGTTCAGGCTCCAGTCAGTTTCGTTTTGTATCCAGACTCTAGTTATTATGTTGATTGTTCAGGCTCCAGTCAGTTTTGTTGAGTATCCAGACTCCGGTTATTACGTTGAGCGTTCAGGCTCCGGTCAGTTTCATTGGGTATCCAGACTCCGGTTATTACGTAGAGCGTTCAGGCTCCGGTCAGTTTCGTTTTGTATCCAGACTCCGGTTATTACGTTGAGCGTTCAGGCTCTGGTTAGTTTCATTGAGTATACAGATTTCGGTTATTACGTTGAGCGTTCAGGCTCCGGTCAATTTTGTTGGGTATCCAGACTCCTGTTATTACGTTGAGCGTTTAGGCTCCGATCAGTTTCGTTGGGTATCCAAACTCCGGTTATTACGTTGTGCGTTCAGGCTCCGGTCAGTTTCGTTGGGTATCCAGACTCCGGTTATTACGTTGATCGTTTAGACTCCGGTCAGTTTCGTTGCGTATCCAGACTCTTGTTATTACATTAGGCGTTCAGGCTCCGGTCAGTTTTGTTGGGTATCTAGACTCAGGTTATTACGTTAAGCGTTCAGGCTCCGGTCAGTTTCGTTGAGCATCCAGACTCCAGTTATGAAGTTGAGCGTTCCGGCTCCGGTCAGTTTCATTGAGTATCCAGACTCCGGTTATTACGTTGAGCGTTCAGGCTCCGTTCAGTTTTGTTGGGTATCCAGACTCCAGTTATTACGTTGAGCGTTCTGGCTCCGGTCAGATTCGTTGGTTATCCAGACTCCTGTTTTTCCATTGAGCGTTCAGGCTCAGGTCAGTTTTGTTGGGTATCCAGACTCCGGTTATGACATTGAGCGTTCAGGCTCTGGTCAGGTTCGTTGGGTATCCAGACTCCGGTTATTACGTTGAGCATTCAGGCTCCGGTCAGTTTCATTGGGTCTCCAGACTCCGGTTATTACGTTGAGATTTCAGGCTCCGGTCAGTTTTGTTTGGTATCCAGACTTCGGTTATTACGTTGAGCGATTAGGCTCCGGTCAGTTTCGTTGGGTATCCAGACTCCGGTTATTACGTTGAGCGTTCAGGCTCCGGTCAGTTTTGTTGGGTATCCAGACTCCAGTTATTACGTTGAGCGAGCAGGCTCCGGTCAGTTTCGTTGGGTATCCAGACTCCGGTTATTACGTTGAGGGTTCAGGCTCCGGTCAGTTTCGTTGGGTATCCAGACTCCGGTTATTACGTTGAGCGTTAAGGCTCCGGTCAGTTTCGTTGAGTATCAAGACTCCGGTTATTACATTGAGCATTCAGGCTCCGGTTAGTTTCGTTGGGTATCGAGATTCTGGTTATTACGTTGAGCGTTCAGGCTCCGGTCAGTTTCATTGGGTATCCAAACTCTGGTTATTACGTTGAGCGTTCAGGCTCCAGTCAGTTTCGTTTTGTATCCAGACTCTAGTTATTATGTTGATTGTTCAGGCTCCAGTCAGTTTCGCTGAGTATCCAGACTCCGGTTATTACGTTGAGCGTTCAGGCTCCGGTCAGTTTCATTGGGTATCCAGACTCCAGTTATTACGTTGAGCGTTCAGGCTCCGGTCAGTTTCGTTTTGTATCCAGACTCCGGTTATTACGTTGAGCGTTCAGGCTCCGGTTAGTTTCGTTGAGTATCCAGATTTTGGTTATTACGTTGAGCGTTCAGGCTCCGGTCAATTTTGTTGGGTATCCAGACTCCTGTTATCACGTTGAGCGTTTAGGCTCCGATCAGTTTTGTTGGGTATCCAGACTCCGGTTATTACGTTGTGCGTTCAGGCTCCGGTCAGTTTCGTTGGGTATCCAGACTCCGGTTATTACGTTGATCGTTTAGACTCCGGTCAGTTTCGTTGCGTATCCAGACTCTTGTTATTACATTAGGCGTTCAGGCTCCGGTTGTTGCACCCCAAAATTTGACCAACAATTATTTATTCATTGAGTGTTTGAAAGTGGATACCTTCATCAGAAAGTTCAAGAGATCCTCAGAAGAAATGGGTTGAAACCAGGGTTGTGTGCTTCATAGCTTGAGAGTTGTGGGTGCTCCTCAGATGGTTCTGAGACTTTGAGAATGAATTTGATGTTTTGGGAAAGTGTATGAGATGTCTTGATAGCCTTCAGGAAGCCCAGAGAAGTCATTATGCAAGAGTTCAGAAGATTCAGCCATGAATGATAGAATTAGGGTTTTGACTGGGTCAACCCTAGGTCAACTGATGATTTGGAGAAGGTTGAGACCAATCCAAGGGCCATGAGATCATGGAATGATGCATAGAGATGATATAAAGATGATTCCTAGGCCAACTCATCATGAGTGAGGAGTTTGAGAAGTTTCAAGTCAGGGTTTCTGAGGATTGTCAGTGAAAAAACCCTAATTTGATCCTTATCTTCCAGGCATTTTTAGCTCACGTTGTGATTGATATCTCACCTTCCCCACAACATGAATGTTGTAGAGCTTGTTCTAAGCTTTAATTTGAGTGGTGGAAGTCCTTGATAGGAGTCACAGAGCTCAAGTTATGGTTTTGACAAATTACAGGTCAGCAGAGGTGTGTGAATCTGGGTCCTTGAAAGTCACCCAACTTGCAGACAACTTTTGCCCTAGTAGGGTGATTCCTATGACTTCTTGGTCAACATGAATGTTGAAGAGGATCTTCTTAGCTTTAATTTGAGTGGTAGAAGTCCTTGATTGGATTTGTGGAACTCAACTTATGGTTTGAACAAGACAGGGGTATTTTGGTCATTTGTCAGTTATAGGTCATTTTAGCCAATGCCTAAAACTCCTATTTCCAAGCCTCAAATGAAAAAACCCAAAACATGAAAGTTGTTCAAAATGTGATTTTAAGTCTAGAAAGAAGGTCACAAATTGTTGGAAAAGCTCATAGCATGAAATTACATGATTGGTCAAAAATGAACTAAAAATGGCATATAAGTTTGAAAAGTTGAAATTGAAAATTGATTTGGAAGATCCACAAATCCAAAATAGGTCATCCAATATATCATTTTGATTGGAAACATCATTTTGAGAACATTGGTTTAGCTAGAATTTTGATTTGAAGCTTTAAAATGGGTGATGCTTTGAAAACTTGTTACTTGAAAAAGAAGGCAATGTTGAAAAACCTTACACAAGCCAAAGATGAGTTTGTTTTTCACTCATCCACACTCAATATCTCTCATAAGGAGAATTTGGCACCAAATGGTAAGGCATGAGGCATGGAATGTGAGATTTTCAATATGTCATCACATGAGATTTTCAAGAATTTTCCACCATATTCTAGATGAATCTAGAAGTGTCTAAGGATCATTATAAGAAGAGGGCCATGAAGAGAGTTCAAGGTTGGTGATAGAGAGAGATTTCAGGAGAGAGAGAGAGAGAGAGAGAGAAATAGCCATTGAAGTTCTTCCTTCAAGTTCAAGCAATCCAAGAAACCTCTCACTACAAGGCTTCTTCTCCAAAACAAGTGCAAACAAAAGCATTTCCACCATTGGAGGATCATCCTGAAGCAGTTACAAGGCTTGCAACATCCTCCACGAGCACCTACCACCATTACTTGACAGGTTGGTTTCTCTCCCTAATTCTCTTAATTTATGCACTTTTAATTAGTTTTATAGATATAGGATTGATGTATTAGGTTAGTTGATGAAACCCTAGAAGTTATAGCACGATCCATGGAGTTCCATAACAGAGCTATGAATCTTTAGAGATCAAGAACATGCACCCTAGGCTGTTATATTCTTAGGTTGTTAGCTTAGTGTAATCCCCTCAGCACGTAGAACATTCTAGGTTAGTAAGGATTCATTCCATTACCATGCATATCAGTGTGAATCAAGTGTACCCGAAACTTCCATCTTTCATAATTCTTTGTAGAGGAAGAGTTAGAGAAATATAGCACCATGATTGTGTAGAGGGAGAGGAGTAGAACAAGTTTGGTTCTTGCATCGTGAGGATTGGTTGAGAGATGAGAGAGCATGATGGCCTGGAAGTTTCACGCATGGAAGCAAGGAGCTGAAACCCTAATATCTAATTGGGGAAGACGACTTGGTAGCCCTTGGATCCAAGTCTGACCCTTGACCAAAGCCAAGATCTCACGGCCCAGATTAATTCACGAAATGGAGGGAAAAGTTCAAAGAAGTGAAACGCGGTCGTTTCATTTAAGCTGCCATTCTGGGCTTAGTTCGCTATCCGCGCCCCCCCCCCCTATTTCTGGCCCATCTTATTTCAACTGGCGCGTATTACTTGTCACACCCCCTCCCTTTTATTTGTTTTAATTTCTTTTATTTTCTTTTAATATTTTTCTTGTCTTTGAAAATTCATTAAAAAATGAAAAATAATTGTTTTTTAATTCTTCTTTTTTCGCCAAGTAGATGATAATGTGTAGAAAATATTAAAAATAAAAATGGGATTTTATTTTTAAGTTTAGTATTTTTAATAGATTTTTCTTTTAAATAGCTTTTATAATGTCTAGTTTGGTATCATGATTTTGCAAGAATTGTTTTAGGACTTTCTTTTAGTCTTTTTAATCCATTCTTTTTTGTGCAATTAGATGATGAATCATAGCTCCCCATAGGATTTTTTCTAGAATTTTAGAATTAAATTTTGATTAGTTTAATTAGGGTAGATTTAGGGTATCCTAATTAGGGTTTAGGTTGTGTTTAGGTGAAGAATTCATTTTCTTTAGATAGTTTTGTCTTGATTTTTGGGTAGAGGCATGTGTGGATGTTATGGATAGATATTGTAGACCCTTGTGAATAATTGTTAGATTTTTCCCCCTTGGTTTAGTATTTTTAGGTATTTTCTGAAGTTGCCTATTGATTTTGTTTACCTTGTGGTTATCTGTTCATCTTTGGGGTTCATTGTGGGGAATTTGTTGTGGGGCTTGTGTTGTCTTGAAGACCTTGTTGGAGAGCATCATGAAGTGAAGATTGTAGATCAAGACCCAGAGACCCAGAGCTTGGCTTGTTCCCTGTCTGTGAGGTTTGAGATCCTGAAGTTTGAAGGAAGTTCATGGTACTTTCCTGAGGAAGGCACTATGAATGACTTTCATTCTTTATTCTCACCTCTTTCTTAAGTATCCAATGATGTTGGAGCCAACTTGTGAGTTTAATTTCTCCTGAGGAGGAATGTAAACTGATCACTTGTTGTTGAGCCACATGGGATACAACTCCTAAGTGGAAGCCTCCTAGTACTTTCCTGAGGAAGGTCCTATGGGTCCATTCACTTAGTTCCATTAGTTTATCTAGGATTTCTCAAGTATCCAATGATGTTGGAGCCAACTTGTGAGTTTAATTTCTCCTGAGGAGGAATGTAAACTGATCACATGTTGTTGAGCCACATGGGATACAACTCCTAAGTGGAGGCCTCCTAGTACTTTCCTGAGGAAGGTCCTATGAGTCTATTCACTTAGTTCCACTAGTTCAGATAGGATTTCCTAAATATCCAGTGATGTTGGAGCCTGCTTGTGAGTTTAATTTCTCCCGAGGAGGAATGTAAACTGATCACAGTGGTTGAGCCACATAGGGTATGACTCCTGAGTATACACCTCTTAGTGCTTTCCTGAGGAAGACACTATGAGTCTGCTTGCTTAGCTCCCTTTCTTTGGTAAGCTTGTTCTGAAGCTTGAAGACTGGGATTGATTTCTCTTGTTTAGGGTTTTGCTTTAGTGTTTAGATTTGATCAGATTTTGTTTTAGGATAGGAGGGTAGATTCATTCTTTCTCAAGCATGTGTGTTTGTTTGCCTGAGGGCACTTCATTTCCTTTATCTGGTTCTTTGCTCGATAGTATGTTGTTTATTTTCAGTATGATTACTGTTATTTCATGACTGGCTTGAGGTCGAGACGAGCTTGTGGAGGCTGACACCCCACACACATTTCCTCCCTCACTTGCATTGCATGCATTTTACTGTTAAAGCTGATGTTTTTGTCTGTTTTGGTGTATCATTGACATGATCCCTTAGGACTCTCTCATTTCTTCTGATGAGGATTTGATGATAGACTTTTAGGTTGAAACCTATGCATGACAACATCTAGGAGTTCCCTGTTCAAACCTCAACCATAGGATGAATCCATGGCATGATAACAGTAGGACTTGATAGTCTCCCTCCTAGTTGGGCCCGTTCTCTTCTCATCTTGAAGCAGTTTAAGATACAGTAATCATGAATGATTTCTTTCGTACGCTACGAGCCTTAAGCTATCTGAGAAAGGATGCATTCACTCTCAGGTCATAGTCTCTAGTGCGGTTGAAATCGCAAACATAATAAAAAACACTTCTTTTAGGAGATAACCCGTAGTTTCCCGAACTACGTTTGCTCTGATCTTTCATACCAGATGAAAGTACGTAGGCATAGGATGCGATATCCTAGCGAGCAACCTTCCCCACCTTCCCCCGTAGTTAGCCGAACTACGTTGACTCTGATTTCTCATTCTCTGATGGGAATACGTAGGCATAAAGCGCGACGCTTTGCCGAGTCATTTTTCTTTTCTTTTTCAGCCAGCCCTGATAGGTAGATAGATTATAACCAACCCGTCCAAGTAAACAAACAAGCGAGGATCCCATCGAGTACGACGGACGTGAGGGGTGCTAATACCTTCCCCTTGCGTAACCGACTCCCGAACCCAGACAACGGTTGCGATGACCTTGTCTTACCCTTATTCGTCAGGTTTTTTCCGATCGTTTCCTTTCCCGCTCTGAGGGATAAATAACGAAAGATGGCGACTCTTCTGTCATGCCGGCACCTTATTTTCGCGCAAGCGACAGCTGGCGACTCTGCTGGGGACGTTTATGGCATCTAGGGACTTTTCCCATCCCTTATGCTGGGACCGTTTCCCATCCCCTACGCGAGTCAATCCTATCGTTTGTGTGTTTGCTTGTTGGGTTGCGTTTATTTATCGCATTTTTACTTCTCGCATTTTATTTCCCGCATTTTATTTCCAGTTTGATATGATTATCTGTGCTGCTGTGGGAGAGGGATGTTACTGTGAGTGAGAAGCCGGACCTGGGCTTGAGTACACACCTAGATATAGTTGCGGAGAAGTAGTAGACGAACCTGTCTGCTGAGCAGGCACAGTTCCCTACGAAAATCTGCGCTCAGACGAGATTCTTGCAGAGGTGCTCCTTTCCGGTCCTGAGGATCTGAGGGGAGTCCAGACGTGAGGGTTGTCGACTCTGGGGACCGATCATTTGGAAGTCAGCTAAGAGAGGCCTCTTCATGACTTGACGATACCACTCCTTCTGGGAATCGTATTGTCACTCATGAAAGTCTGTGACGCTGACAACCGCATAGGATGCCGTACCTTTGTCCGTGGATTAGGTCCATCATACCTGTGAGTGGGGTTGGGATATTGCAGGAAACTTTGACCTCCAGACTACCTGGTTTTCTCGACAGTGAATCAGTATGTAGGGTTCTCAGTTGCAGAGATGTTCTTGATAGAGCAAGGGTTTGATCGGAGGATTTTATCGTCGGGTGTTTGTCTGTTCCTGATAGAGCAGGTTCCGATCAGAGTATTGTTATCAGAGGTTTGTTCTGGATGGAGCAGATTTTTGAGTGGGGTCTGAGGATCTCGTCAGCGGTTGTTATTTGTTCTTGATAGGGCAGATTTTGAGTGGGGTTTGAAGATCTCATCAGCAGCTGTGTGTTTGTTCTTGAGAGGGCAGATTTGTGATTTGGGGTCCGAAGACTTCATCGACAGATATTCCTTGATCTTACATCCGGGGTCTTTATTATCAGGCCTTCGTTCTTGTCAGAGCGGAGTTTTGATCTCGATCCTATCAGATGGCTATTCTCAGCAGATCAGATCAGTGGTTTTACACCGGGGTTTCCTTCTCATCAGTGACTGTTGACATCGAATCTCCACAGCAGCCACCTGGATATATTGTTGCATACCTGCATTTTGCATTAGCTTGCATAATCATTCCATTAGCGTGTGTCTGTGACAGGTACCGTTTCCCCGATCCAGGATCTTTCGCCTCTTATTGTGTTACTACAGCCGTTCTCAGGAAGACTGTTGCGTGCGAGTTCTCGATCCTTGTTGTGTCGAATCTGACTATTGCTGTGTGAGATTGCTATTTCCATGATTGGGCCTGGATTCCTCTCCTTATTATTGTCAGCAGGTGCCAGGATCGGGGGAAATCTCTCAAGCACACAGACACACGCATGCATCTGCATAAAGCATTTCTGCATGACATACATTCTGCTGCTTTTCCTAACCCTCGATGTTGACAGGTTTTTCAGGTACTCAGGTTCCGAGCTGTTTTCGATCTCCAGGATTGATCAAAGATTCATCCACCGCTACTCAACTAGCGCTAATCAGACGAGAATCATGGACCAGGTACAGTCAGATGTTCAAGAGCTTCGTGAACGGATGGATCGTTTTATGGAGTTGATGCAAGTAGTTGCGAATGGGCAAGACCAGCTTCGTACTTTGGTTCAACCTCTCATCTCCAGGGTTGACAGTAATGGAATACTTCACGGCGGGGCCGTACCCACTCCTCCTCAAGGGGATACTCCACAGAACGTTGTTCCTGCTGCCGGGGGCAACGGCAGTGCTAACGGCAATCTTATGACTAATCTCGGACTCAACGCGGCTGGCGCCGTCAATGGTAGTTTGGGAGCCAATGTTAACATGGGGCCGGTCAACGGCAATGTTGGTGCAGGAAATATGGTGGTGCCTCAACCGTGGCTGGAGGACCATCAGGATGACATATTCTCTCAGAGAGGTGCAGAGGCTGAATTGACTGCTGAAGCTCGACTCAGGTTCAAGGCGCTGGAAGACAAGATGAGAGATATAGAAAATCAGAACGCATTGGGCGTTGACATGGCCAAACTCGGGTTGATTGCTGACTTTAAAGTACCTCACAAGTTCAAGGTGCCTATCTTTGAGAAGTATAGGGGCACTACTTGTCCCCGCGTTCACCTCCG
Organism: Lathyrus sativus; assembly: GCA_963859935.3. Lineage (NCBI taxonomy): Eukaryota > Viridiplantae > Streptophyta > Magnoliopsida > Fabales > Fabaceae > Lathyrus > Lathyrus sativus. Next base: position 16,496 of record CAWUDS030000772.1, read on the forward strand.
ATCTTATTATAGAAAGATGTCCGCTTATTCTGACGATGAGAAGCTGCTGATGCACTTCTTTCAGGATAGTCTTTCTGGTCCACCTCTCGAATGGTATATGGGTTTGGAGCCCGCTGCTGTGCGCACCTGGAAAGATCTTGCAGAAGCGTTTGTTCTCCACTATCAATATAATAGCGACTTGGCTCCCAACCGAGTTCAGCTTCAGAATCTCTCGCAGCGGAGCAATGAAAGCTTCAAAGAGTACGCCCAGCGGTGGCGTGAATTGGCTGCTCGAGTTCAACCGCCCATGGTAGAACGTGAGTTGGTGCAAATGTTCGTGGCTACCCTTCTCGAAGTCTATTATGAAAAGCTGGTTAGTGGCATGTCTGGAACATTCTCGGCTCTTATCACTTTGGGCGAGCATGTTGAGAACGGCATAAAGATTGGAAAAATTCAGGGCGAATCATCCTCAGCTGGAGGAGCTAGCAAGAAGCCCTATACTGGCAAGCGTCGAGAGGGAGATGCCAGTGCTGTCACTAATGCTAGGAGAAAGGGCAAGGGCCCTCAGTCTCAGATCGCTAGCATAAATATCCCAGCTGCTCCACCGCAGCCGCAGCCGCAGCCGCAGCCCCAGCAACAGAATAATCAGGGATATAAGAGATATCAGAATCGGGGTCCCCTGGCAAACCGTCATCTTGAAACTCCACCTATGCCATATGCACAGCTTCTGCAAATGTTGCTTCAGCTCCAATTGGTTCACAAAAGGACAATGGCTCCCTTAACAGGGGCACCACCACCAGAGTATGATGCTAATGCTACTTGTGAATTTCATTCTGGGGCACCTGGCCATACAGTTGAGAATTGTAAAGCTTTTAAGCACAAAGTCCAGGACTTGGTCGACGCCAAGGTTATCAACTTTTCTGACAACGTGCCCAACGTCACCAAGAATCCCATGCCTCATCATAAGGGGGGCGGAGTAAACGCTGTTATCACTGAAGAGAGTTCAGACTTGCTGACTGATGTCAAAGATTTGAAGACGCCGTTGAGTTTTGTTAAGGCTAAGTTGCTGAAGAAGGGCTTCTTTCCCGGATGTGGAAAGTTATGTATGGCTTGTGCTACGCTTCCTGATGGGTGTGAGCAGTTGATCGAAGGTATCCAGAGTCTGATGTCCGAGGGTATTTTGCAATTCAGTCGGAGCATTGAGAATGCGTCAGGGGAAGTTGTGCTGAAGCAGGCAGACGAAGTTGCTACCATTACTATTCCTCGTCACCCTATTACTATTTCCGCGCCCCGTCCGCCTTCTATCACCATCACCAGGGCCGGACCAATCCCATTCGAGAGTACCAATGCCGTTCCATGGCATTATGGCGCCGAAGTTTATTGTAATGGTCAGAAGATAGAGCTTGAGCCATCCAGATCGACTGCGCAGAATCTTACTGAGGTCAGTGGTATCACTAGAAGCGGAAGAGTATTCGCACCAGCAGAAGTTGCAGCAGAGAAAGTGGTCCGGGCTGACGCTGTGGATAAGGGCAAAGGTAAAGCTGTTGAGGAGGTCCCTGCAGGGGCAGAGAAGGACTTGCTGGTTAAAGATGCTGAAGAGTTCATGCGACTGATCAAGAAAAGTGACTACAAAATTGTAGATCATCTTCATCAGACTCCGTCGAAGATCTCTATTCTTAACCTGTTGCTGTGTTCTGAAGCGCACCGCAACGCGTTATTGAAAGTATTGAATGCTGCATACGTGCCACAGGAGATATCAGTAAATCAACTCGAGGAGGTGGTGGCCCATGTCAATGCTGGTAATGGGCTGGGATTTACAGATCTGGAGCTGACTCCTAAGGGAAGAGATCACAACAGCGCCTTGCACGTCTCAATAGAGTGCAGAGGCACGATTATGTCACATGTCCTAGTAGATACGGGTTCCTCGCTTAACGTGCTTCCGAAGAAGGCACTGATGAAGTTGGATACCCGTGGACTGCTGTGCACGCCCAGTGATCTGGTCGTGAAGGCCTTTGACGGAACCAAGCGCCACGTCTTCGGAGAATTGACCCTGCCCATTCAGGTTGGACCAGAGACGTTTAATGCGGTTTTCTATATCATGGATATCATGCCCGCCTATAGTTGCCTCTTAGGTCGGCCGTGGATCCATTCTGCTGGTGCCGTGACGTCCACGCTGCATCAGAAGCTTAAATATGCTGTTGGGGGCAGCATAGTCACAGTCTGTGGGGAGGAGGACATCATGGTAAGCCACCTGTCGTCCTTTAAATACGTTGAAATGGATGGTGAGATCCATGAGACTCTTTGCCAAGCATTTGAAACCGTCAGGGCGAAGGAGGTAGCTCCCGTTGTCACAGAGAAGCAAGAGTTGAACCTCTCCTCGTTTAAGGAAGCTAGAGCCGTTGTCGAAGCTGGTTCCACCCCAGGCTGGGGGCATGTCTTGGATATACCAATCAAACAGGATAAGTTTGGATTAGGGTATTCTCCTGGAGCTGAAGCTTCATCTTCTTCTGGCAGTTCGTCTCATGGGAAAGGGCCGATCTTATTCACCAAGGGGGGAGTAATTTTCGAGAGCATCAACGCTGCGTCAGAGGACAGCGGGGACAGTGATTGTGATCTTGACGCCTGGATTCAACCGAGCAAACCAGGCGATCGCCTCCACAACTGGACCATCAAGGAGATTATCAAGCTGACAAGTGAAGAGTAATGATTTGCTTTTTACAATCTTTGTACAACCCTATGTCCTGCCCGGGGCATAGTGGTTTTACTGTCAGGGCCTTGTTGGATTATGTGTATGCATTTTGTTAATAAATAAAAGGCGTTTTCTTCGTAATCAAATATTGTGTTCTCTGTTATTCATGCTTTATGTTTGTTTCGAAAAACAGCAAAATGGCAACGAGGTTCGTGCTAACCTGCATATTCTTGCTTTAAACTTAACCCTTGTTATTGCAGGATCCACGTAACAGATGACATCGACTCTGGACCCTCTACGGCTCACTACGACTTTGATTGCCCGATCCATCAAGCCGAGGATGAGATTGATGAAGACGAAGACCTTCCGGAAGAGTTGGCCCGCTTGTTGAGACAGGAGGAGAAGGTTATTCTGCCTCATGAGGAGGATATTGAGATCATAAACCTGGGTTCTGAGGAGCTCGTCAGAAATGTCAGAGTAGGGGCTGCGCTGCAGAATGATGTCAAGCATAGACTGGTCGAGATGCTTCGAGAGTATAGTGACGTCTTTGCTTGGTCATATGAGGATATGCCTGGACTCGACACAGATATCGTGGTTCATCGCTTGCCGTTGCGAGAAGATTGCCCTCCAGTCAAGCAGAAGCTCAGGAGGACGAGACCAGACATGGCTGTAAAAATCAAAGAAGAAGTCCAGAAGCAGTTGGACGCAGGATTTCTAGCCGTTACCACTTACCCTCCGTGGGTCGCCAACATAGTGCCTGTACCAAAGAAGGACGGTAAGGTACGCATGTGCGTCGATTATCGGGATTTGAATAGGGCGAGCCCTAAGGATGATTTCCCGTTGCCTCATATCGATGTGTTGGTCGACAATACAGCCCAGTTTTCCGTGTTTTCGTTCATGGATGGCTTCTCCGGTTACAATCAGATTAAGATGGCGCCGGAGGACATGGAGAAAACGACATTTATTACCCCCTGGGGCACGTTTTGCTACAAGGTAATGCCCTTCGGTCTGAAGAACGCAGGGGCCACTTACTAGCGGGCAATGGTAACTTTGTTTCATGATATGATTCATCATGAGATCGAGGTCTATGTTGATGACATGATTGCAAAGTCCCAAACGGAGGAGGAGCATCTGGTCAATTTGTTGAAGCTGTTTGAAAGGCTTAGGAAGTTCAGGCTGAGGCTGAATCCTAACAAGTGCACTTTCGGAGTGCGGTCCGGAAAGTTATTGGGGTTTATCGTTAGTGAACGAGGTATTGAAGTTGATCCTGCGAAGATAAAAGCTATCCAAGAGATGCCAGCGCCGAAAACAGAAAAAGAAGTTCGTGGTTTCTTGGGCCGAATAAACTACATTGCAAGGTTTATCTCTCAGCTCACGGCCACTTGTGAATCGATGTTCAAGCTGTTAAAGAAAGATCAGGCGATTACTTGGAATGAGGATTGCCAGAAGGCATTCGATAAGATAAAGCAGTATCTTCAAGAACCTCCAATCTTGATACCCCCAGTGGCTGGACGGCCATTAATCATGTACTTGACAGTTCTGGAGAATAGTATGGGGTGTGTTCTCGGTCAGCACGACGAGACGGGCAGAAAAGAGCATGCCATTTATTACCTGAGTAAAAAGTTCACTGAGTGTGAATCTCGATACTCGATGCTGGAGAAGACGTGTTGTGCATTAGCTTGGGCTGCCAAACGTCTACGACAGTATATGCTCAACCACACTACTATGCTAATTTCGAAGATGGATCCGATCAAGTACGTCTTCGAAAAGCAGGCTCTTTCGGGCAGGATTGCCAGATGGCAGATGGTGTTAACAGAATATGATATTCAGTACGTCTCTCAGAAAGCCATTAAGGGGAGCGTATTGTCTGATTACCTTGCCGAACAGCCAATCGAAGACTATCAGCCGATGAAGTTCGAATTCCCTGACGAGGACATTATGTTTCTCAAAGCAAAGGATTGCGATGAGCCATTTCCCGATGAGGGGCCGGATAGGAAGTCTCAGTGGAAGTTGATATTCGACGGAGCGGTTAATTCCTATGGAAGTGGTATCGGGGCTATCATCACGACTCCTCACGGATCCCACATCCCGTTTACTGCAAGACTGACGTTTCCAGTTACTAACAACGAAGCCGAGTATGAAGCATGTATTATGGGTCTAGAAGAGGCAATTGATTTGAGAATCAAGAATCTAGACATATATGGTGACTCAGCGCTTGTAATCAATCAGATCAAAGGGGAGTGGGAAACTCATCAAGCGAATCTAGTGCCGTACATGAATTATGCCAGGAGGCTGCTTCCGTTCTTTGACCGAGTAGAACTTCATCATGTGCCCCGGGCTGAAAATCAAATGGCTGATGCTTTGGCCACGCTGGCTTCAATGTATAAAGTCAATTATTGGAATGAGGCTCCAAGAATTGTGCTTTCGCGGCTTGATAGACCAGCGTTTGTGTTCGCAATCGAAGATGCTACTGACGGCAAGCCATGGTTCCACGACATCCAGACCTTCCTTATGACCAAGGAGTATCCTGCGGGTGCGTCAACCCAGGATAAGAAGACTCTGAGGAGGTTATCTGGAAACTTTTACCTCAACCCTGATGGAGTGCTGTATAAGAGAAATCACGATCTCGTGCTACTCAGATGTGTGGATGAGAAAGAAGCAAGTATACTCATTGAGGAAGTCCATGAGGGCACATTTGGTACGCACGCCGGCGGACATGCCATGACGAGAAAGATCCTGAGAGCAGGATATTACTGGTTGACTATGGAGTCGGATTGCTTCAAATTCGCGAAGAAATGTCACAAATGCCAGATTTATGCTGATAAAGTTCATGTGCCGCCGTGCCCATTAAATGTCATGTCCTCCCCTTGGCCGTTCTCCATGTGGGGCATCGACATGATAGGCAAGATCGAGCCCACTGCATCCAATGGTCATCGTTTTATTTTGGTAGCTATCGACTACTTCACCAAATGGGTGGAGGCAGCCTCGTACGCTAATGTGACCAAGCAGGTGGTGGCTAAATTCATAAAGAGGGACATCATCTGTCGCTATGGAATTCCCGAGCGGATCATTACTGATAATGGTTTGAATTTGAATAATAAGATGATGAAGGAGCTGTGCCAGAGCTTTAAGATCGAACACCACAACTCATCTCCTTACCGGCCGAAAATGAATGGCGCTGTTGAAGCGGCCAACAAGAACATCAAGAAGATTGTTCAGAAGATGGTTGTGACGTACAAAGATTGGCACGAGATGCTGCCGTTTGCCTTGCACGGTTATCGTACGACGGTGCGTACGTCGACCGGGGCAACTCCTTTCTCCTTGGTGTACGGTATGGAGGCTGTCCTACCGCTAGAAGTGGAGATTCCCTCTTTGCGAGTTTTGGTTGATGTGAAACTTGATGAGGCAGAATGGATTACGAATCGCTTGAACCAGCTCAGCCTGATGGACGAGAAGAGGCTAGCATCGATTGCATTTGGTCGCCTGTACCAAAGCCGAATGAAGAAAGCTTATGATAAGAAAGTGCGTCCCAGAAGCTTTCAGACGGGTGATCTCGTCCTGAAGAAGATTCTTCCGCCACACTCCGATCACCGGGGCAAGTGGACTCCGAATTACGAAGGGCCGTATGTCGTCAGCAAGGTCTTCTCGGGAGGAGCTTTGTTGTTATCCACGATGGATGGTGAAGATTTTGCATCCCCGGTGAACGCGGACGCAGTTAAAAAATACTTTGCTTGAAAGAGACCCGCTGGACAAAAAAGAAAGAGTCCAGGCAAAAAAGGGCATCCCGGCGAACCAAAAACAGAATAAAAGGTTCGGGCAAAAATTAGGGATAAAATTGAAAAATGTACACCCGCGAAGTCGAAAACCTACATTGGGCGGCTTCGGCAAAAAAGGGTATCCCGGTGAACTGAAAACCCGTGAAGGGCGGTTCACGCAAAAGTTAGGGATTTAAATAAGCAAATGACTGCGTTCCGCGTATGGACTTTCATTGTTTAGTGGTTCGGAAGACCTGAGGGCCGTTTATCTGAATCAATCTCTTCCAAAGCTGAAGCATCGGAGAAGTATCGAAGTCGAGTGGGTCTTAGAGGGATCAACTCATGGTGTTCGTCTACGCCTCGATTGCCGACATTTGTATACACTGATGTATATTTATGTTTTCTTTTTGCGCGGCTTCCTCATTCCAGGAGCTGGCCTCTGTTGTAAAACATTTTTGCCCGTTCAGGGGTTCATCATCAATAAAATGCACATTATTCAGCAATTCTACTTGACTGCTTAGCATTTATCTGTTTTGTTTGCGAATGAGAACGCCGATGTGTTTTTTTTGATAAAATGTGCATACATAAACTTGCGGGCCTAGGCCCATTGATTGTTGAAACAACTAATTAACTGAATATTGTCACGAGATAATAACCTGGATAGGCCCCTTTGAGGAGGGTATCCTGTCTGTTTGTTTGTGTTGTTGCAGGTGTAGCACTTGCCAGAAGATGTGTCGTGCGTATCCCCGAAGCAGGATGAGTCCTCCTTCCCCAGCAGAGTTCAGTAGTCTCTCCTCCGCAGAATTTGAACGCAAGATGGCGAGCATTGATATGTCTTCCCCGGATAGGGGTGATTCTCTTCCCCAAGCAGACGCATCCTGAAGAAATGTTACCTCATCAGCTGAGCCAAGCATCGAAGAATGATGTCGTCTTTCCCCCGCACCGGGTCACAAGTGCAGGTTTCGCAGGAGGTCGTTCGTTAGCCGAAGGATGCAGTAACTGATAGTGCCAGACTGAAGTCTCCAGTGGAATTGAGATTCCTCACCAGAGTCAGGCTCTCTCCTGAAGTTCGATGATTCCCTCTTCCCTAGTAGAGTGTTGGAACAATTGGTGTTGTATTCCCCTGCAGAGTTGTACTCTTCCCCCGAAGTCAGATGATTCCTTCTTCCCCGGCGAAATTGAGTTTCCTCATCGGAGTCGCACTCTCCAGTGAAGTAGAATGATTTCCCTCCCCGGCTGGGTCCGCAGAAAAGCAGAATCCTTGGAAGTTGATCAGATCATGATCAATTTTCCCCAGCAGAGCGTGGGGCAGCTAGTGTTGTGTTTCCCCAGAATCGCACTCTCTCCATCAAAGCAGAATGATTTCTCCTTCCTCAGCCGAGTTTGCAGCTGTCCAAGAGATCTGAATCCTTGAAAGTTTATCAGATCATGATTGGTTTTTTCCCCAATGGAGTGTTGAGCAGCTGAAGTTGGTTCCCCACAGAGGGGTCATCCCCAGAAGAGTAGCCGAGACGGCCGTGCAGTTCATTCTCGCGATTGATATCAGCAGATCCAAGTTCTCGTAGAGCTTCATCCCCTACAGCAGTCAGCTGAAGTTGTTCCCCTGCAGCAATTCGCGGAAGATCAATTCCCCAGACAGAGCCTGATTGATATTGGCGTGTTCACGTTCTCCTCAGCAGGATGATTCCTCTACCTGAGTGGTTCTTTCTCCTTGACAGGAAGATTTCCCCCTTCGGCATTTATTTTGCTGACGGGATCGCATCATTGTGCATGATTGCATAGCATTGAGCATGATTGCATGGCATTTAGCATAAACGCACATCATTCCCACCATGTGGGGCATGGCGCAGAAGCATATGCATCATAGGCATGATCTAGATCATTATCATTCTTGCCTTACAGGTGTTCCACCAAAAGACCGGTTGCTCAGGACGATTCTTGATGTTCTCCCCAGCAAGGTCGCTTTTGAGATGATTCTTAAAGACCCCGGTGTGATCCCCACGGTCGCTCGCTCGCTCAAGATGATTTTTGAGACCCCCAGCGAAGCCTTCGGTTCAAGATGATTCTCGAACTCCTCAGCAGGGCCGTTTGCTTAAGTTGATTCTTAAGACCCCAGTACAGCTTCCCTAGTGGTTCGCCTAGTATGATACTTGAGCTCCCCAATGGCGCCTCCAGCAAGAGTTGCCCAGGAAGATTTCTGGAATACCCAACAGAATGTTTGCTCCGGAAAGGTTATCAGTTCAGGACTATTCTTGAAGATGCCCGACGGATCTGTTTGGTCAAGATGATTCTTGAAGCCCTGAGCGGCATGATATGTCTGCTCCAACAATGATGTCTAGCCTGAAGATGGATTTCATAAGCGCCTGGAAGGCGATATCAGAAGGTTCTTGTGAGTCCAGATTTCCGTGTTGAAGAATCAACGGGCGGCTGAAGACAAGGTTCCAGAGTTGTAGATACAACAGAGTGATTCGTGTGAGTCTGAAGACCAAGTCAGTTATCCTGAGGTGATGATTGATTGCGATCAAGTGAATGATATGTCTTCTGATTGAAGTCGAAGATGTTTCTCCAGCGGTGACGCAGGGTATTTCGATCGTCCGACAGTGATGTCAGGTTTAGTTCTCCAACAGTGACGCAGGGTGCTTCGATCGTCCGACGGTGATGTCCAATTTGGTTCTCCAGCTAGTTGTTGAGCAGCTAATGTTGCAGGATTCAAAGGTTTGTTCCCCGCAGAGTACTGTGTGCTCGTGCAGTTGGCAAATTTTCGGGTTTACCGGTATTCAATCGTCTCGCACCTTGATTGGTTGAGAGCCGTTCGCTTCTCACCCAGTCAGGTTCAAGCCGTTTGAATAGGGGCAGCTGTTGCACCCCAAAATTTGACCAACAATTATTTATTCATTGAGTGTTTGAAAGTGGATACCTTCATCAGAAAGTTCAAGAGATCCTCAGAAGAAATGGGTTGAAACCAGGGTTGTGTGCTTCATAGCTTGAGAGTTGTGGGTGCTCCTCAGATGGTTCTGAGACTTTGAGAATGAATTTGATGTTTTGGGAAAGTGTATGAGATGTCTTGATAGCCTTCAGGAAGCCCAGAGAAGTCATTATGCAAGAGTTCAGAAGATTCAGCCATGAATGATAGAATTAGGGTTTTGACTGGGTCAACCCTAGGTCAACTGATGATTTGGAGAAGGTTGAGACCAATCCAAGGGCCATGAGATCATGGAATGATGCATAGAGATGATATAAAGATGATTCCTAGGCCAACTCATCATGAGTGAGGAGTTTGAGAAGTTTCAAGTCAGGGTTTCTGAGGATTGTCAGTGAAAAAACCCTAATTTGATCCTTATCTTCCAGGCATTTTTAGCTCAAGTTGTGATTGATATATCACCTTCCCCACAACATGAATGTTGTAGAGCTTGTTCTAAGCTTTAATTTGAGTGGTGGAAGTCCTTGATAGGAGTCACAGAGCTCAAGTTATGGTTTTGAAAAATTACAGGTCAGCAGAGGTGTGTGAATCTGGGTCCTTGAAAGTCACCCAACTTGCAGACAACTTTTGCCCTAGTAGGGTGATTCCTATGACTTCTTGGTCAACATGAATGTTGAAGAGGATCTTCTTAGCTTTAATTTGAGTGGTAGAAGTACTTGATTGGATTTGTGGAACTCAACTTATGGTTTGAACAAGACAGGGGTATTTTGGTCATTTGTCAGTTATAGGTCATTTTAGCCAATGCCTAAAACTCCTATTTCCAAGCCTCAAATGAAAAAACCCAAAACATGAAAGTTGTTCAAAATGTGATTTTAAGTCTAGAAAGAAGGTCACAAATTGTTGGAAAAGCTCATAGCATGAAATTACATGATTGGTCAAAAATGAACTAAAAATGGCATATAAGTTTGAAAAGTTGAAATTGAAAATTGATTTGGAAGATCCACAAATCCAAAATAGGTCATCCAATATATCATTTTGATTGGAAACATCATTTTGAGAACATTGGTTTAGCTAGAATTTTGATTTGAAGCTTTAAAATGGGTGATGCTTTGAAAACTTGTTACTTGAAAAAGAAGGCAATGTTGAAAAACCTTACACAAGCCAAAGATGAGTTTGTTTTTCACTCATCCACACTCAATATCTCTCATAAGGAGAATTTGGCACCAAATGGTAAGGCATGAGGCATGGAATGTGAGATTTTCAATATGTCATCACATGAGATTTTCAAGAATTTTCCACCATATTCTAGATGAATCTAGAAGTGTCTAAGGATCATTATAAGAAGAGGGCCATGAAGAGAGTTCAAGGTTGGTGATAGAGAGAGATTTCAGGAGAGAGAGAGAGAGAAATAGCCATTGAAGTTCTTCCTTCAAGTTCAAGCAATCCAAGAAACCTCTCACTACAAGGCTTCTTCTCCAAAACAAGTGCAAACAAAAGCATTTCCACCATTGGAGGATCATCCTGAAGCAGTTACAAGGCTTGCAACATCCTCCACGAGCACCTACCACCATTACTTGACAGGTTGGTTTCTCTCCCTAATTCTCTTAATTTATGCACTTTTAATTAGTTTTATAGATATAGGATTGATGTATTAGGTTAGTTGATGAAACCCTAGAAGTTATAGCACGATCCATGGAGTTCCATAACAGAGCTATGAATCTTTAGAGATCAAGAACATGCACCCTAGGCTGTTATATTCTTAGGTTGTTAGCTTAGTGTAATCCCCTCAGCACGTAGAACATTCTAGGTTAGTAAGGATTCATTCCATTACCATGCATATCAGTGTGAATCAAGTGTACCCGAAACTTCCATCTTTCATAATTCTTTGTAGAGGAAGAGTTAGAGAAATATAGCACCATGATTGTGTAGAGGGAGAGGAGTAGAACAAGTTTGGTTCTTGCATCGTGAGGATTGGTTGAGAGATGAGAGAGCATGATGGCCTGGAAGTTTCACGCATGGAAGCAAGGAGCTGAAACCCTAATATCTAATTGGGGAAGACGACTTGGTAGCCCTTGGATCCAAGTCTGACCCTTGACCAAAGCCAAGATCTCACGGCCCAGATTAATTCACGAAATGGAGGGAAAAGTTCAAAGAAGTGAAACGCGGTCGTTTCATTTAAGCTGCCATTCTGGGCTTAGTTCGCTATCCGCGCCCCCCCCCCTATTTCTGGCCCATCTTATTTCAACTGGCGCGTATTACTTGTCACACCCCCCCTCCCTTTTATTTGTTTTAATTTCTTTTATTTTCTTTTAATATTTTTCTTGTCTTTGAAAATTCATTAAAAAATGAAAAATAATTGTTTTTTAATTCTTCTTTTTTCGCCAAGTAGATGATAATGTGTAGAAAATATTAAAAATAAAAATGGGATTTTATTTTTAAGTTTAGTATTTTTAATAGATTTTTCTTTTAAATAGCTTTTATAATGTCTAGTTTGGTATCATGATTTTGCAAGAATTGTTTTAGGACTTTCTTTTAGTCTTTTTAATCCATTCTTTTTTGTGCAATTAGATGATGAATCATAGCTCCCCATAGGATTTTTTCTAGAATTTTAGAATTAAATTTTGATTAGTTTAATTAGGGTAGATTTAGGGTATCCTAATTAGGGTTTAGGTTGTGTTTAGGTGAAGAATTCATTTTCTTTAGATAGTTTTGTCTTGATTTTTGGGTAGAGGCATGTGTGGATGTTATGGATAGATATTGTAGACCCTTGTGAATAATTGTTAGATTTTTCCCCCTTGGTTTAGTATTTTTAGGTATTTTCTGAAGTTGCCTATTGATTTTGTTTACCCTGTGGTTATCTGTTCATCTTTGGGGTTCATTGTGGGGAATTTGTTGTGGGGCTTGTGTTGTCTTGAAGACCTTGTTGGAGAGCATCATGAAGTGAAGATTGTAGATCAAGACCCAGAGACCCAGAGCTTGGCTTGTTCCCTGTCTGTGAGGTTTGAGATCCTGAAGTTTGAAGGAAGTTCATGGTACTTTCCTGAGGAAGGCACTATGAATGACTTTCATTCTTTATTCTCACCTCTTTCTTAAGTATCCAATGATGTTGGAGCCAACTTGTGAGTTTAATTTCTCCTGAGGAGGAATGTAAACTGATCACTTGTTGTTGAGCCACATGGGATACAACTCCTAAGTGGAAGCCTCCTAGTACTTTCCTGAGGAAGGTCCTATGGGTCCATTCACTTAGTTCCATTAGTTTATCTAGGATTTCTCAAGTATCCAATGATGTTGGAGCCAACTTGTGAGTTTAATTTCTCCTGAGGAGGAATGTAAACTGATCACATGTTGTTGAGCCACATGGGATACAACTCCTAAGTGGAGGCCTCCTAGTACTTTCCTGAGGAAGGTCCTATGAGTCTATTCACTTAGTTCCACTAGTTCAGATAGGATTTCCTAAATATCCAGTGATGTTGGAGCCTGCTTGTGAGTTTAATTTCTCCCGAGGAGGAATGTAAACTGATCACAGTGGTTGAGCCACATAGGGTATGACTCCTGAGTATACACCTCTTAGTGCTTTCCTGAGGAAGACACTATGAGTCTGCTTGCTTAGCTCCCTTTCTTTGGTAAGCTTGTTCTGAAGCTTGAAGACTGGGATTGATTTCTCTTGTTTAGGGTTTTGCTTTAGTGTTTAGATTTGATCAGATTTTGTTTTAGGATAGGAGGGTAGATTCATTCTTTCTCAAGCATGTGTGTTTGTTTGCCTGAGGGCACTTCATTTCCTTTATCTGGTTCTTTGCTCGATAGTATGTTGTTTATTTTCAGTATGATTACTGTTATTTCATGACTGGCTTGAGGTCGAGACGAGCTTGTGGAGGCTGACACCCCACACACATTTCCTCCCTCACTTGCATTGCATGCATTTTACTGTTAAAGCTGATGTTTTTGTCTGTTTTGGTGTATCATTGACATGATCCCTTAGGACTCTCTCATTTCTTCTGATGAGGATTTGATGATAGACTTTTAGGTTGAAACCTATGCATGACAACATCTAGGAGTTCCCTGTTCAAACCTCAACCATAGGATGAATCCATGGCATGATAACAGTAGGACTTGATAGTCTCCCTCCTAGTTGGGCCCGTTCTCTTCTCATCTTGAAGCAGTTTAAGATACAGTAATCATGAATGATTTCTTTCGTACGCTACGAGCCTTAAGCTATCTGAGAAAGGATGCATTCACTCTCAGGTCATAGTCTCTAGTGCGGTTGAAATCGCAAACATAATAAAAAACACTTCTTTTAGGAGATAACCCGTAGTTTCCCGAACTACGTTTGCTCTGATCTTTCATACCAGATGAAAGTACGTAGGCATAGGATGCGATATCCTAGCGAGCAACCTTCCCCACCTTCCCCCGTAGTTAGCCGAACTACGTTGACTCTGATTTCTCATTCTCTGATGGGAATACGTAGGCATAAAGCGCGACGCTTTGCCGAGTCATTTTTCTTTTCTTTTTCAGCCAGCCCTGATAGGTAGATAGATTATAACCAACCCGTCCAAGTAAACAAACAAGCGAGGATCCCGTCGAGTACGACGGACGTGAGGGGTGCTAATACCTTCCCCTTGCGTAACCGACTCCCGAACCCAGACAACGGTTGCGATGACCTTGTCTTACCCTTATTCGTCAGGTTTTTTCCGATCGCTACCTTTCCCGCTCTGAGGGATAAATAACGAAAGGTGGCGACTCTTCTGTCATGCCGGCACCTTATTTTCGCGCAAGCGACACCGGTCAGTTTTGTTGGGTATCTAGACTCAGGTTATTACGTTAAGTGTTCAGGCTCCGGTCAGTTTCGTTGAGCATCCAGACTCCAGTTATGAAGTTGAGCGTTCCGGCTCCAGTCAGTTTCGTTGAGTATCCAGACTCCGGTTATTACGTTGAGCGTTCAGGCTCCGTTCAGTTTTGTTGGGTATCCAGACTCCGGTTATTACGTTGAGCGTTCAGGCTCCGGTCAGATTCGTTGGTTATCCAGACTCCTGTTTTTCCATTGAGCGTTCAGGCTCAGGTCAGTTTTGTTGGGTATCCAGACTCCGGTTATTACGTTGAGCGTTCAGGCTCCGGTCAGGTTCGTTGGGTATCCAGACTCCGGTTATTACGTTGAGCGTTCAGGCTCCGGTCAGTTTCGTTGCATATCCTGATTCTGGTTATTATGTTAGGCGTTCAGGCTCTGGACAGTTTCGTTGGGTATAAAGACTCCGGTTATTATGTTGAGCGTTCAGGCTCCGGTCATTTTCGTTGAGCATCCAGACTCCAGTTATTACGTTGAGCGTTCCGGCTCCGGTCAGTTTCGTTGAGTATCAAGACTCCGGTTATTACGTTGAGCGTTCAGGCTCCGGTTAGTTTCGTTAGGTATCCAGATTCCGGTTATTACGTTGAGCGTTCAGGCTCCGATCAGTTTCATTGGGTATCCAGACTCCGGTTATTACGTTGAGCGTTCAGGCTCCGGTCAGTTTCGTTTTGTATCCAGACTCCGGTTATTACGTTGAGCGTTCAGGCTCCGGTTAGTTTTGTTGAGTATCCAGATTCCGGTTATTACGTTGAGCGTTCAGGCTCCGGTCAATTTTGTTGGGTATCCAGACTCCTGTTATTACGTTGAGCGTTTAGGCTCCAATCAGTTTCGTTGGGTATCCAGACTCCGGTTATTATGTTGAGCGTTCAGGCTCCGGTCAGTTTCGTTGCGTATCCAGACTCCGTTTATTACGTTGATCGTTCAGGTTCCGGTCAGTTTCGTTGCGTATCCAGACTCTGGTTATTACATTAGGCGTTAAGGCTCCGGTCAGTTTTGTTGGGTATCTAGACTCCGGTTATTACGTTAAGCGTTCAGGCTCCGGTCAGTTTCATTGAGCATCCAGACTCCAGTTATGACGTTGAGCGTTCCGGCTCCGGTCAGTTTCTTTGAGTATCCAGACTCCGGTTATTACGTTGAGCGTTCAGGCTCCGTTCAGTTTTGTTGGGTATCCAGACTCCGGTTATTACGTTGAGCGTTCAGGCTCCGGTCAGATTCGTTGGGTATCCAGACTCCTGTTTTTCCATTGAGCGTTCAGGCTCAGGTCAGTTTTGTTGGGTATCCAGACTCCGGTTATGACATTGAGCGTTCAGGCTCTGGTCAGGTTCGTTGGGTATCCAGACTCCGGTTATTACGTTGAGCATTCAGGCTCCGGTCAGTTTCATTGGGTCTCCAGACTCCGGTTATTACGTTGAGATTTCAGGCTCCGGTCAGTTTTGTTTGGTATCCAGACTTCGGTTATTACGTTGAGCGATTAGGCTCCGGTCAGTTTCGTTGGGTATCCAGGCTCCGGTTATTACGTTGAGCGTTCAGGCTCCGGTCAGTTTTGTTGGGTATCCAGACTCCAGTTATTACGTTGAGCGAGCAGGCTCCGGTCAGTTTCGTTGGGTATCCAGACTCCGGTTATTACGTTGAGGGTTCAGGCTCCGGTCAGTTTCGTTGGGTATCCAGACTCCGGTTATTACATTGAGCGTTAAGGCTCCGGTCAGTTTCGTTGAGTATCAAGACTCCGGTTATTACATTGAGCATTCAGGCTCCGGTTAGTTTCGTTGGGTATCGAGATTCTGGTTATTACGTTGAGCGTTCAGGCTCCGGTCAGTTTCACTGGGTATCCAGACTCTGGTTATTACGTTGAGCGTTCAGGCTCCAGTCAGTTTCGTTTTGTATCCAGACTCTAGTTATTATGTTGATTGTTCAGGCTCCAGTCAGTTTTGTTGAGTATCCAGACTCCGGTTATTACGTTGAGCGTTCAGGCTCCGGTCAGTTTCATTGGGTATCCAGACTCCGGTTATTACGTAGAGCGTTCAGGCTCCGGTCAGTTTCGTTTTGTATCCAGACTCCGGTTATTACGTTGAGCGTTCAGGCTCTGGTTAGTTTCGTTGAGTATCCAGATTTCGGTTATTACGTTGAGCGTTCAGGCTCCGGTCAATTTTGTTGGGTATCCAGACTCCTGTTATTACGTTGAGCGTTTAGGCTCCGATCAGTTTCGTTGGGTATCCAAACTCCGGTTATTACGTTGTGCGTTCAGGCTCCGGTCAGTTTCGTTGGGTATCCAGACTCCGGTTATTACGTTGATCGTTTAGACTCCGGTCAGTTTCGTTGCGTATCCAGACTCTTGTTATTACATTAGGCGTTCAGGCTCCGGTCAGTTTTGTTGGGTATCTAGACTCAGGTTATTACGTTAAGCGTTCAGGCTCCGGTCAGTTTCGTTGAGCATCCAGACTCCAGTTATGAAGTTGAGCGTTCCGGCTCCGGTCAGTTTCGTTGAGTATCCAGACTCCGGTTATTACGTTGAGCGTTCAGGCTCCGTTCAGTTTTGTTGGGTATCCAGACTCCGGTTATTACGTTGAGCGTTCAGGCTCCGGTCAGATTCGTTGGTTATCCAGACTCCTGTTTTTCCATTGAGCGTTCAGGCTCAGGTCAGTTTTGTTGGGTATCCAGACTCCGGTTATGACATTGAGCGTTCAGGCTCTGGTCAGGTTCGTTGGGTATCCAGACTCCGGTTATTACGTTGAGCATTCAGGCTCCGGTCAGTTTCATTGGGTCTCCAGACTCCGGTTATTACGTTGAGATTTCAGGCTCCGGTCAGTTTTGTTTGGTATCCAGACTTCGGTTATTACGTTGAGCGATTAGGCTCCGGTCAGTTTCGTTGGGTATCCAGGCTCCGGTTATTACGTTGAGCGTTCAGGCTCCGGTCAGTTTTGTTGGGTATCCAGACTCCAGTTATTACGTTGAGCGAGCAGGCTCCGGTCAGTTTCGTTGGGTATCCAGACTCCGGTTATTACGTTGAGGGTTCAGGCTCCGGTCAGTTTCGTTGGGTATCCAGACTCCGGTTATTACGTTGAGCGTTAAGGCTCCGGTCAGTTTCGTTGAGTATCAAGACTCCGGTTATTACATTGAGCATTCAGGCTCCGGTTAGTTTCGTTGGGTATCGAGATTCTGGTTATTACGTTGAGCGTTCAGGCTCCGGTCAGTTTCACTGGGTATCCAGACTCTGGTTATTACGTTGAGCATTCAGGCTCCAGTCAGTTTCGTTTTGTATCCAGACTCTAGTTATTATGTTGATTGTTCAGGCTCCAGTCAGTTTTGTTGAGTATCCAGACTCCGGTTATTACGTTGAGCGTTCAGGCTCCGGTCAGTTTCATTGGGTATCCAGACTCCGGTTATTACGTAGAGCGTTCAGGCTCCGGTCAGTTTCGTTTTGTATCCAGACTCCGGTTATTACGTTGAGCGTTCAGGCTCTGGTTAGTTTCGTTGAGTATCCAGATTTCGGTTATTACGTTGAGCGTTCAGGCTCCGGTCAATTTTGTTGGGTATCCAGACTCCTGTTATTACGTTGAGCGTTTAGGCTCCGATCAGTTTCGTTGGGTATCCAAACTCCGGTTATTACGTTGTGCGTTCAGGCTCCGGTCAGTTTCGTTGGGTATCCAGACTCCGGTTATTACGTTGATCGTTTAGACTCCGGTCAGTTTCGTTGCGTATCCAGACTCTTGTTATTACATTAGGCGTTCAGGCTCCGGTCAGTTTTGTTGGGTATCTAGACTCAGGTTATTACGTTAAGCGTTCAGGCTCCGGTCAGTTTCGTTGAGCATCCAGACTCCAGTTATGAAGTTGAGCGTTCCGGCTCCGGTCAGTTTCGTTGAGTATCCAGACTCCGGTTATTACGTTGAGCGTTCAGGCTCCGTTCAGTTTTGTTGGGTATCCAGACTCCGGTTATTACGTTGAGCGTTCAGGCTCCGGTCAGATTCGTTGGTTATCCAGACTCCTGTTTTTCCATTGAGCGTTCAGGCTCAGGTCAGTTTTGTTGGGTATCCAGACTCCGGTTATGACATTGAGCGTTCAGGCTCTGGTCAGGTTCGTTGGGTATCCAGACTCCGGTTATTACGTTGAGCATTCAGGCTCCGGTCAGTTTCATTGGGTCTCCAGACTCCGGTTATTACGTTGAGATTTCAGGCTCCGGTCAGTTTTGTTTGGTATCCAGACTTCGGTTATTACGTTGAGCGATTAGGCTCCGGTCAGTTTCGTTGGGTATCCAGACTCCGGTTATTACGTTGAGCGTTCAGGCTCCGGTCAGTTTTGTTGGGTATCCAGACTCCAGTTATTACGTTGAGCGAGCAGGCTCTGGTCAGTTTCGTTGGGTATCCAGACTCCGGTTATTACGTTGAGGGTTCAGGCTCCGGTCAGTTTCGTTGGGTATCCAGACTCCGGTTATTACGTTGAGCGTTAAGGCTCCGGTCAGTTTCGTTGAGTATCAAGACTCCGGTTATTACATTGAGCATTCAGGCTCCGGTTAGTTTCGTTGGGTATCGAGATTCTGGTTATTACGTTGAGCGTTCAGGCTCCGGTCAGTTTCACTGGGTATCCAGACTCTGGTTATTACGTTGAGCGTTCAGGCTCCAGTCAGTTTCGTTTTGTATCCAGACTCTAGTTATTATGTTGATTGTTCAGGCTCCAGTCAGTTTTGTTGAGTATCCAGACTCCGGTTATTACGTTGAGCGTTCAGGCTCCGGTCAGTTTCATTGGGTATCCAGACTCCGGTTATTACGTAGAGCGTTCAGGCTCCGGTCAGTTTCGTTTTGTATCCAGACTCCGGTTATTACGTTGAGCGTTCAGGCTCTGGTTAGTTTCGTTGAGTATCCAGATTTCGGTTATTACGTTGAGCGTTCAGGCTCCGGTCAATTTTGTTGGGTATCCAGACTCCTGTTATTACGTTGAGCGTTTAGGCTCCGATCAGTTTCGTTGGGTATCCAAACTCCGGTTATTACGTTGTGCGTTCAGGCTCCGGTCAGTTTCGTTGGGTATCCAGACTCCGGTTATTACGTTGATCGTTTAGACTCCGGTCAGTTTCGTTGCGTATCCAGACTCTTGTTATTACATTAGGCGTTCAGGCTCCGGTCAGTTTTGTTGGGTATCTAGACTCAGGTTATTACGTTAAGCGTTCAGGCTCCGGTCAGTTTCGTTGAGCATCTAGACTCCAGTTATGAAGTTGAGCGTTCCGGCTCCGGTCAGTTTCGTTGAGTATCCAGACTCCGGTTATTACGTTGAGCGTTCAGGCTCCGTTCAGTTTTGTTGGGTA
The DNA here is from genome assembly GCA_963859935.3 of Lathyrus sativus. Lineage (NCBI taxonomy): Eukaryota > Viridiplantae > Streptophyta > Magnoliopsida > Fabales > Fabaceae > Lathyrus > Lathyrus sativus. Next base: position 35,972 of record CAWUDS030000772.1, read on the forward strand.
TCCAGACTCCGGTTATTACGTTGAGCGTTCAGGCTCCGGTCAGATTCGTTGGTTATCCAGACTCCTGTTTTTCCATTGAGCGTTCAGGCTCAGGTCAGTTTTGTTGGGTATCCAGACTCCGGTTATGACATTGAGCGTTCAGGCTCTGGTCAGGTTCGTTGGGTATCCAGACTCCGGTTATTACGTTGAGCATTCAGGCTCCGGTCAGTTTCATTGGGTCTCCAGACTCCGGTTATTACGTTGAGATTTCAGGCTCCGGTCAGTTTTGTTTGGTATCCAGACTTCGGTTATTACGTTGAGCGATTAGGCTCCGGTCAGTTTCGTTGGGTATCCAGACTCCGGTTATTACGTTGAGCGTTCAGGCTCCGGTCAGTTTTGTTGGGTATCCAGACTCCAGTTATTACGTTGAGCGAGCAGGCTCCGGTCAGTTTCGTTGGGTATCCAGACTCCGGTTATTACGTTGAGGGTTCAGGCTCCGGTCAGTTTCGTTGGGTATCCAGACTCCGGTTATTACATTGAGCGTTAAGGCTCCGGTCAGTTTCGTTGAGTATCAAGACTCCGGTTATTACATTGAGCATTCAGGCTCCGGTTAGTTTCGTTGGGTATCGAGATTCTGGTTATTACGTTGAGCGTTCAGGCTCCGGTCAGTTTCACTGGGTATCCAGACTCTGGTTATTACGTTGAGCGTTCAGGCTCCAGTCAGTTTCGTTTTGTATCCAGACTCTAGTTATTATGTTGATTGTTCAGGCTCCAGTCAGTTTTGTTGAGTATCCAGACTCCGGTTATTACGTTGAGCGTTCAGGCTCCGGTCAGTTTCATTGGGTATCCAGACTCCGGTTATTACGTAGAGCGTTCAGGCTCCGGTCAGTTTCGTTTTGTATCCAGACTCCGGTTATTACGTTGAGCGTTCAGGCTCTGGTTAGTTTCGTTGAGTATCCAGATTTCGGTTATTACGTTGAGCGTTCAGGCTCCGGTCAATTTTGTTGGGTATCCAGACTCCTGTTATTACGTTGAGCGTTTAGGCTCCGATCAGTTTCGTTGGGTATCCAAACTCCGGTTATTACGTTGTGCGTTCAGGCTCCGGTCAGTTTCGTTGGGTATCCAGACTCCGGTTATTACGTTGATCGTTTAGACTCCGGTCAGTTTCGTTGCGTATCCAGACTCTTGTTATTACATTAGGCGTTCAGGCTCCGGTCAGTTTTGTTGGGTATCTAGACTCAGGTTATTACGTTAAGCGTTCAGGCTCCGGTCAGTTTCGTTGAGCATCTAGACTCCAGTTATGAAGTTGAGCGTTCCGGCTCCGGTCAGTTTCGTTGAGTATCCAGACTCCGGTTATTACGTTGAGCGTTCAGGCTCCGTTCAGTTTTGTTGGGTATCCAGACTCCGGTTATTACGTTGAGCGTTCAGGCTCCGGTCAGATTCGTTGGTTATCCAGACTCCTGTTTTTCCATTGAGCGTTCAGGCTCAGGTCAGTTTTGTTGGGTATCCAGACTCCGGTTATGACATTGAGCGTTCAGGCTCTGGTCAGGTTCGTTGGGTATCCAGACTCCGGTTATTACGTTGAGCATTCAGGCTCCGGTCAGTTTCATTGGGTCTCCAGACTCCGGTTATTACGTTGAGATTTCAGGCTCCGGTCAGTTTTGTTTGGTATCCAGACTTCGGTTATTACGTTGAGCGATTAGGCTCCGGTCAGTTTCGTTGGGTATCCAGACTCCGGTTATTACGTTGAGCGTTCAGGCTCCGGTCAGTTTTGTTGGGTATCCAGACTCCAGTTATTACGTTGAGCGAGCAGGCTCCGGTCAGTTTCGTTGGGTATCCAGACTCCGGTTATTACGTTGAGGGTTCAGGCTCCGGTCAGTTTCGTTGGGTATCCAGACTCCGGTTATTACATTGAGCGTTAAGGCTCCGGTCAGTTTCGTTGAGTATCAAGACTCCGGTTATTACATTGAGCATTCAGGCTCCGGTTAGTTTCGTTGGGTATCGAGATTCTGGTTATTACGTTGAGCGTTCAGGCTCCGGTCAGTTTCACTGGGTATCCAGACTCTGGTTATTACGTTGAGCGTTCAGGCTCCAGTCAGTTTCGTTTTGTATCCAGACTCTAGTTATTATGTTGATTGTTCAGGCTCCAGTCAGTTTTGTTGAGTATCCAGACTCCGGTTATTACGTTGAGCGTTCAGGCTCCGGTCAGTTTCATTGGGTATCCAGACTCCGGTTATTACGTAGAGCGTTCAGGCTCCGGTCAGTTTCGTTTTGTATCCAGACTCCGGTTATTACGTTGAGCGTTCAGGCTCTGGTTAGTTTCGTTGAGTATCCAGATTTCGGTTATTACGTTGAGCGTTCAGGCTCCGGTCAATTTTGTTGGGTATCCAGACTCCTGTTATTACGTTGAGCGTTTAGGCTCCGATCAGTTTCGTTGGGTATCCAAACTCCGGTTATTACGTTGTGCGTTCAGGCTCCGGTCAGTTTCGTTGGGTATCCAGACTCCGGTTATTACGTTGATCGTTTAGACTCCGGTCAGTTTCGTTGCGTATCCAGACTCTTGTTATTACATTAGGCGTTCAGGCTCAGGTCAGTTTTGTTGGGTATCTAGACTCAGGTTATTACGTTAAGCGTTCAGGCTCCGGTCAGTTTCGTTGAGCATCCAGACTCCAGTTATGAAGTTGAGCGTTCCGGCTCCGGTCAGTTTCGTTGAGTATCCAGACTCCGGTTATTACGTTGAGCGTTCAGGCTCCGTTCAGTTTTGTTGGGTATCCAGACTCCGGTTATTACGTTGAGCGTTCAGGCTCCGGTCAGATTCGTTGGTTATCCAGACTCCTGTTTTTCCATTGAGCGTTCAGGCTCAGGTCAGTTTTGTTGGGTATCCAGACTCCGGTTATGACATTGAGCGTTCAGGCTCTGGTCAGGTTCGTTGGGTATCCAGACTCCGGTTATTACGTTGAGCATTCAGGCTCCGGTCAGTTTCATTGGGTCTCCAGACTCCGGTTATTACGTTGAGATTTCAGGCTCCGGTCAGTTTTGTTTGGTATCCAGACTTCGGTTATTACGTTGAGCGATTAGGCTCCGGTCAGTTTCGTTGGGTATCCAGACTCCGGTTATTACGTTGAGCGTTCAGGCTCCGGTCAGTTTTGTTGGGTATCCAGACTCCAGTTATTACGTTGAGCGAGCAGGCTCCGGTCAGTTTCGTTGGGTATCCAGACTCCGGTTATTACGTTGAGGGTTCAGGCTCCGGTCAGTTTCGTTGGGTATCCAGACTCCGGTTATTACGTTGAGCGTTAAGGCTCCGGTCAGTTTCGTTGAGTATCAAGACTCCGGTTATTACATTGAGCATTCAGGCTCCGGTTAGTTTCGTTGGGTATCGAGATTCTGGTTATTACGTTGAGCGTTCAGGCTCCGGTCAGTTTCATTGGGTATCCAAACTCTGGTTATTACGTTGAGCGTTCAGGCTCCAGTCAGTTTCGTTTTGTATCCAGACTCTAGTTATTATGTTGATTGTTCAGGCTCCAGTCAGTTTCGTTGAGTATCCAGACTCCGGTTATTACGTTGAGCGTTCAGGCTCCGGTCAGTTTCATTGGGTATCCAGACTCCAGTTATTACGTTGAGCGTTCAGGCTCCGGTCAGTTTCGTTTTGTATCCAGACTCCGGTTATTACGTTGAGCGTTCAGGCTCCGGTTAGTTTCGTTGAGTATCCAGATTTTGGTTATTACGTTGAGCGTTCAGGCTCCGGTCAATTTTGTTGGGTATCCAGACTCCTGTTATCACGTTGAGCGTTTAGGCTCCGATCAGTTTTGTTGGGTATCCAGACTCCGGTTATTACGTTGTGCGTTCAGGCTCCGGTCAGTTTCGTTGGGTATCCAGACTCCGGTTATTACGTTGATCGTTTAGACTCCGGTCAGTTTCGTTGCGTATCCAGACTCTTGTTATTACATTAGGCGTTCAGGCTCCGGTCAGTTTTGTTGGGTATCTAGACTCAGGTTATTACGTTAAGTGTTCAGGCTCCGGTCAGTTTCGTTGAGCATCCAGACTCCAGTTATGAAGTTGAGCGTTCCGGCTCCGGTCAGTTTCGTTGAGTATCCAGACTCCGGTTATTACGTTGAGCGTTCAGGCTCCGTTCAGTTTTGTTAGGTATCCAGACTCCGGTTATTACGTTGAGCGTTCAGGCTCCGGTCAGATTCGTTGGTTATCCAGACTCCTGTTTTTCCATTGAGCGTTCAGGCTCAGGTCAGTTTTGTTGGGTATCCAGACTCCGGTTATTACGTTGAGCGTTCAGGCTCCGGTCAGGTTCGTTGGGTATCCAGACTCCGGTTATTACGTTGAGCGTTCAGGCTCCGGTCAGTTACATTGGGTCTCCAGAATCCGGTTATTATGTTGAGCGTTCAGGCTCCGGTCAGTTTTGTTTGGTATCCAGACTTCGGTTATTACGTTGAGCGTTCAGGCTCCGGTCAGTTTCGTTGGGTATCCAGACTCCGGTTATCACGTTGAGCGTTCAGGCTCCGGTCAGTTTTGTTGGGTATCCAGACTCCGGTTTTTACGTTGAACGTTCAGGCTCCGGTCAGTTTTGTTGGGTATCCAGACTCCGGTTATTACGTTGAGCGAGCAGGCTCCGGTCAGTTTCGTTGGGTATCCAGACTCCGGTTATTACGTTGAGCGTTCAGGCTCCGGTCAGTTTCGTTGGGTATCCAGACTCCGGTTATTACGTTGAGCGTTCAGGCTCAGGTCAGTTTCGTTGGGTATCCAGACTCCGGTTATTACGTTGAGCGTTAAGGCTCCGGTCAGTTTCGTTGAGTATCAAGACTCCGGTTATTACGTTGAGCATTCAGGCTCCGGTTAGTTTCGTTGGGTATCGAGATTCTGGTTATTACGTTGAGCGTTCAGGCTCCGGTCAGTTTCATTGGGTATCCAGACTCTGGTTATTACGTTGAGCGTTCAGGCTCCGGTCAGTTTCGTTTTGTATCCAGAGTCTAGTTATTATGTTGATTGTTCAGGCTCCAGTCAGTTTCATTGAGTATCCAGACTCCGGATATTACGTTGAGCGTTCAGGCTCCGGTCAGTTTCATTGGGTATCCAGACTCCGGTTATTACGTTGAGCGTTCAGGCTCCGGTCAGTTTCGTTTTGTATCCAGACTCCGGTTATTACGTTGAGCGTTCAGGCTCCGGTTAGTTTCGTTGAGTATCCAGATTTCGGTTATTACGTTGAGCTTTCAGGCTCCGGTCAATTTTGTTGGGTATCCAGACTCCTGTTATTCTGTTGAGCGTTTAGGCTCCGATCAGTTTCGTTGGGTATCCAGACTCCGGTTATTACGTTGTGCGTTCAGGCTCCGGTCAGTTTCGTTGGGTATCCAGACTCCAGTTATTACGTCGATCGTTTAGACTCCGGTCAGTTTCGTTGCGTATCCCGACTCTGGTTATTACATTAGGCGTTCAGGCTCCGGTCAGTTTTGTTGGGTATCTAGACTCCGGTTATTACGTTAAGCGTTCAGGCTCCGGTCAGTTTTGTTGAGCATCCAGACTCCAGTTATGAAGTTGAGCGTTCCGGCTCCGGTCAGTTTCGTTGAGTATCCAGACTCCGGTTATTACGTTGAGCGTTCAGGCTCCGTTCGGTTTTGTTGGGTATCCAGACTCCGGTTATTACGTTGAGCGTTCAGGCTCCGGTCAGATTTGTTGGGTATCCAGACTCCTGTTTTTCCATTGAGCGTTCAGGCTCAGGTCAGTTTTGTAGGGTATCCAGACTCCGGTTATTACGTTGAGCGTTCAGGCTCCGGTCAGGTTCGTTGGTTATCCAGACTCCGGTTATTACGTTGAGCGTTCAGGCTCCGGTCAGTTACATTGGGTCTCCAGACTCCGGTTATTACGTTGAGCGTTCAGGCTCCGGTAAGTTTTGTTTGGTATCCAGACTTCGGTTATTACGTTGAGCGTTCAGGCTCCGGTCAGTTTCGTTGGGTATCCAGACTCCGGTTATTACGTTGAGCGTTCAGGCTCCGGTCAGTTTTGTTGGGTATCTAGACTCCGGTTATTACGTTGAGCGTTCAGGCTCCGGTCAGTTTCATTGGGTCTCCAGACTCCGGTTATTACGTTGAGCGTTCAGGCTCCGGTCAGTTTTGTTGGGTATCCAGACTCCGGTTATTACGTTGAGCGAGCAGGCTCCGGTCAGTTTCGTTGGGTATCCAGACTCCGGTTATTACGTTGAACGTTCAGGCTCCGGTCAGTTTCGTTGGGTATCCAGACTCCGGTTATTACGTTGAGCGTTAAGGCCCTAGTCAGTTTCGTTGAGTATCAAGACTCCGGTTATTACGTTGAGCGTTCAGGCTCCGGTTAGTTTCGTTGGGTATCGAGATTCTGGTTATTACGTTGAGCGTTCAGGCTCCGGTCAGTTTCATTGGGTAACCAGACTCCGGTTATTACGTTGAGCGTTCAGGCTCCGTTCAGTTTTGTTTTGTATCAGGCCTCCAGTTATTACGTTGATTGTTCAGGCTACAGTCAGATTCGTTGAGTATCCAGACTTCGGTAATTACGTTGAGCGTTAAGGCTCCGGTTAGTTTCGTTGAGTATCCAGATTCCGGTTATTACGTTGAGCGTTCAGGCTCCGGTCAATTTTGTTGGGTATCCAGACTCCTGTTATTACATTGAGCGTTTAGGCTCCGATCAGTTTCGTTGGGTATCCAGAATCCGGTTATTACATTTAGCGTTCAGGCTCCGGTCAGTTTTGTTGGGTATCCAGACTCCGGTTATTACGTTGATCGTTCAGGCTCCGGTCAGTTTTGTTTGGTATCCAGACTTCGGTTAGTACGTTGAGCGTTCAGGTTTCGGTCAATTTCGTTAGGTATCCAGACTCCGGTTATTACGTTGAGCGTTCAGGCTTCGGTCAGTTTCGTTGCGTATCCAGACTCCGGTTATTACGTTGATCGTTCAGGCTCCGGTCAGTTTCATTGCGTATCCAGACTCTGGTTATTACATTAGGCGTTCAGGCTCTGGTCAGTTTTGTTGGGTATCTAGACTCCGGTTATTACGTTAAGCGTTCAGGCTCCGGTCAGTTTCGTTGAGCATCCAGACTCCAGTTATGACGTTGAGCGTTCCGGCTCCGGTCAGTTTAGTTGAGTATCCAGACTCCGGTTATTACGTTGAGCGTTCAGGCTCCGTTCAGTTTTGTTGGGTATCCAGACTCCGGTTATTACGTTGAGCGTTCAGGCTCTGGTCAGATTCGTTGGGTATCCAGACTCCTATTTTTCTATTGAGCGTTCAGGCTCAGGTCAGTTTTGTTGGGTATCCAAAATCCGGTTATGACTTGAGCGATCAGGCTCCGGTCAGGTTCGTTGGGTATCCAGACTCTGGTTATTACGTTGAGCGTTCATGCTCCAGTCATTTTCATTGGGTCTCCAGACTCCGGTTATTACGTTGAGCGTTCAGGCTCCGGTCAGTTTTGTTTTGTATCCAGACTTCGGTTATTACGTTGAGCGATCAGGCTCCGATCAGTTTCGTTGGGTATCCAGACTCCGGTTATTACGTTGAGCGTTCAGGCTCCGGTCAGTTTTGTTGGGTATCCAGACTCCAGTTATTACCTTGAGCGAGCAGGCTCCGGTCAGTTTCGATGGGTATCCAGACTCCGGTTATTACGTTGAGCGTTCAGGCTCCAGTCAGTTTCGTTGGGTATCCAGACTCCGGTTATTACGTTGTGCGTTAAGGCTCCGGTCAGTTTCGTTGAGTATCAAGACTCCGGTTATTACGTTGAGCATTCAGGCTCCGGTTAGTTTCGTTGGGTATCTAGACTCCGGTTATTACGTTGAGCGTTCAGGCTCCGGTCAGTTTCATTGGGTCTCCAGACTACGGTTATTTCGTTGAGCGTTCAGGCTCTGGTCAGTTTCGTTTGGCATCCAGACTTCGATTATTACGTTGAGCGTTCAGGCTCTGGTCAGTTTCGTTGGGTATCCAGACTCCGGTTATTACATTGAGCGTTCAGGCTCCGGTCAGTTTCGTTGGGTATCCAGACTCCGGTTATTACGTTGGGCGTTCAGGCTCTGGTCAATTTCAATGGGAATCCAGATTCCGGTTATTACATTGAGCGTTCAGGCTCCGGTCAGTTCCGTTGAGTATCAAGACTCCGGTTATTACGTTGAGCGTTCAGGCTCCGGTTAGTTTCGTTGGGTATCGAGATTCCGGTTATTACATTGAGCTTTCAGGCTCCGGTCAGTTTCATTGGGTATCCAGACTCCAGTTATTACGTTTAGCGTTCAGGCTCAGGTCGGTTTCATTTTGTATCCAGACTCCAGTTATTACGTTGATTGTTCAGGCTCCAGTCAGTTTCGTTGAGTATCCAGACTCTAGTTATTACGTTGAGCGTTCAGGCTCCGGTTAGTTTCATTGAGTATCCAGACTCCGGTTATTATGTTGTGCGTTCAGGCTCCGGTCAGTTTCGTTGGGTATCCAGACTCCAGTTATTACGTCGATCGTTTAGACTCCGGTCAGTTTCGTTGCGTATCCAGACTCTGGTTATTACATTAGGCGTTCAGGCTCCAGTCAGTTTTGTTGGGTATCTAGACTCCGGTTATTACGTTAAGCATTCAGGCTCCGGTCAGTTTCGTTGAGCATCCAGACTCCAGTTATGAAGTTGAGCGTTCCGGCTCCGGTCAGTTTCGTTGAGTATCCAGACTCCGGTTATTACTTTGAGCGTTCAGGCTCCGTTCAGTTTTGTTGGGTATCCAGACTCCGGTTATTACGTTGAGCGTTCAGGCTCCGGTCAGATTTGTTGGGTATCCACACTCCTGTTTTTCCATTGAGCGTTCAGGCTTAGGTCAGTTTTGTGGGGTATTCAGACTCCGGTTATTACGTTGAGCGTTCAGGCTCCGGTCAGGTTCGTTGGTTATCCAGACTCCGGTTATTACGTTGAGCGTTAAGGCTCCGGTCAGTTACATTGGGTCTCCAGACTCCGGTTATTACGTTGAGCGTTCAGGCTCCGGTAAGTTTTGTTTGGTATCCAGACTTCGGTTGTTACGTTGAGCGTTCAGGCTCCGGTCAGTTTCGTTGGATATCCAGACTCCGGTTATTACGTTGAGCGTTCAGGCTCCGGTCAGTTTTGTTGGGTATCCAGACTCCGGTTTTTACGTTGAACGTTCAGGCTCCGGTCAGTTTTGTTGGGTATCCAGACTCCGGTTATAACGTTGAGCGAGCAGGCTCCGGTCAGTTTCGTTGGGTATCCAGACTCCGGTTATTACGTTGAGCGTTCAGGCTCCGGTCAGTTTCGTTGGGTATCCAGACTCCGGTTATTACGTTGAGCGTTAAGGCCCCAGTCAGTTTCGTTGAGTATCAAGACTCCGGTTATTACGTTGAGCGTTCAGGCTCCGGTTAGTTTTGTTGGGTATCGAGATTCCGGTTATTACGTTGAGCGTTCAGGCTCCGGTCAGTTTCAATGGGTAACCAGACTCCGGTTATTACGTTGAGCGTTCAGGCTCCGTTCAGTTTTGTTTTGTATCCAGCCTCCAGTTATTACGTTGATTGTTCAGGCTACAGTCAGATTCGTTGAGTATCCAGACTTCGGTAATTACGTTGAGCGTTAAGGCTCCGGTTAGTTTCGTTGAGTATCCAGATTCCGGTTATTACGTTGAGCGTTCAGGCTCCGGTCAATTTTGTGTGGTATCCAGACTCCTGTTATTACATTGAGCGTTTAAGCTCCGATCAGTTTCGTTGGGTATCCAGAATCCGGTTATTACGTTTAGCGTTCAGGCTCCGGTCAGTTTCGTTGGGTATCCAGACTCCGGTTATTACGTTGATCGTTCAGGCTCCGGTCAGTTTTGTTTGGTATCCAGACTTCGGTTATTACGTTGAGCGATCAGTTTTCGGTCAATTTCGTTAGGTATCCAGACTCCGGTTATTACGTTGAGCGTTCAGGCTCCGGTCAGTTTCGTTGCGTATCCAGACTCCGGTTATTACGTTGATCGTTCAGGCTCCGGTCAGTTTCATTGCGTATCCAGACTCTGGTTATTACATTAGGCGTTCAGGCTCTGGTCAATTTTGTTGGGTATCTAGACTCCGGTTATTACGTTAAGCGTTCAGGCTCCGGTCAGTTTCGTTGAGCATCCAGACTCCAGTTATGACGTTGAGCGTTCCGGCTCCGGTCAGTTTCGTTGAGTATCCAGACTCCGGTTATTACGTTGAGCGTTCAGGCTCCGGTCAGATTCGTTGGGTATCCAGACTCCTATTTTTCTATTGAGCGTTCAGGCTCAGGTCAGTTTTGTTGGGTATCCAAACTCCGGTTATGACTTGAGCGATCAGGCTCCGGTCAGGTTCGTTGGGTATCCAGACTCTGGTTATTACGTTGAGCGTTCATGCTCCGGTCATTTTCATTGGGTCTCCAGACTCCGGTTATTACGTTGAGCGTTCAGGCTCCGGTCAGTTTTGTTTTGTATCCAGACTTTGGTTATTACGTTGAGCGATCAGGCTCCGATCAGTTTCGTTGGGTATCCAGACTCCGGTTATCACGTTGAGCGTTCAGGCTCCGGTCAGTTTTGTTGGGCATCCAGACTCCAGTTATTACGTTGAGCGAGCAGGCTCCGGTCAGTTTCGATGGGTATCCAGACTCCGGTTATTACGTTGAGCGTTCAGGCTCCAAACAGTTTCGTTGGGTATCCAGACTCCGGTTATTACGTTGTGCGTTAAGGCTCCGGTCAGTTTCGTTGAGTATCAAGACTCCGGTTATTACGTTGAGCATTCAGGCTCCGGTTAGTTTCGTTGGGTATCCAGACTACGGTTATTTCGTTGAGCGTTCAGGCTCTGGTCAGTTTCGTTTGGCGTCCAGACTTCGGTTATTACGTTGAGCGTTCAGGCTCTGGTCAGTTTCGTCGGGTATCCAGACTCCGGTTATTACGTTGAGCGTTCAGGCTCCGGTCAGTTTTGTTGGGTATCCAGACTCCAGTTATTACGTTGGGCGTTCAGGCTCTGGTCAATTTCGTTGGGAATCCAGATTCCGGTTATTACATTGAGCGTTCAGGCTCCGGTCAGTTTCGTTGAGTATCAAGACTCCGGTTATTACGTTGAGCGTTCAAGCTCCGGTTAGTTTCGTTGGGTATCGAGATTCCGGTTATTACGTTTAGCGTTCAGGCTCCGGTCGGTTTCATTTTGTATCCAGACTCCAGTTATTACGTTGATTGTTCAGGCTCCAGTCAGTTTCGTTGAGTATCCAGACTCTGGTTATTACGTTGAGCGTTCAGGCTCCGGTTAGTTTCGTTGAGTATCCAGATTCCGGTTATTACGTTGAGCGTTCAGGCTCCGGTCAGTTTCATTGGGTATCCAGACTCCGGTTATTACGTTGAGCGTTCAGGCTCCGGTCAGTTTCGTTTTGTATCCAGACTCCGGTTATTACGTTGAGCGTTCAGGCTCCGGTTAGTTTCGTTGAGTATCCAGATTCCGGTTATTACGTTGAGCGTTCAGGCTCCGGTCAATTTTGTTGGGTATCCAGACTCTTGTTATTACGTTGAGCGTTTAGGCTCCGATCAGTTTCGTTGGGTATCCAGACTCCGGTTATTACGTTGAGCGTTCAGGCTCTGGTCAGTTTTGTTGGGTATCCAGACTCCTGTTATTACGTTGTGCGTTCAGGCTCCGGTCAGTTTCGTTGGGTATCCAGACTCAGGTTATTAATTTGATCGTTTAGGCTCCGGTCAGTTTCGTTGTGTATCCAGAATCTGGTTATTACATTAGGCGTTCAGGCTCCGGTAAGTTTTGTTGTGTATCTAGACTCCGGTTATTACGTTAAGCGTTCAGGCTCCGTTCAGTTTCGTTGAGCATCCAGACTCCAGTTATAAAGTTGAGCATTCCGGCTCCGGTCAGTTTTGTTGAGTATCCAAACTCCGGTTATTACGTTGAGTGTTCAGGCTCAGGTCAGTTTTGTTGGGTATCCAGACTCCGGTTATTACGTTGAGCGTTCAGGCTCCGGTCAGGTTCGTTGGGTATCCAGACTCCGGTTATTACGTTGAGCGTTCAGGCTCCGGTCAGTTTCATTGGGTCTCCAGACTCCGGTTATTATGTTGAGCGTTCAGGCTCCGGTCAGTTTTGTTTGGTATCCAGATTTCGGTTATTACGTTGAGCGTTCAGGCACCGGTCAGTTTCGTTGGGTATCCAGACTCCGGTTATTACGTAGAACGTTCAGGCTCCGGTCAGTTTTGTTGGGTATCCAGACTCTGGTTTTTACGTTGAAAGTTCAGGCTCCGGTCAGTTTTGTTGGGTATCCAGACTCCGGTTATTACGTTGAGCGTTCAGGCTCCGGTCAGTTTTGTTGGGTATCCAGACTCCGGTTATTACGTTGAGCGAGCAGGCTCCGGTCAGGTTCGTTGGGTATCCAGACTCCGGTTATTACGTTGAGCGTTCAGGCTCCGGTCAGTTTCATTGGGTCTCCAGACTCCGGTTATTACGTTGAGCGCTCAGGTTCCGGTCAGTTTTGTTTGGTATCCAGACTTCGGTTATTACGTTGAGCGTTCAGGCTCCAGTCAGTTTCGTTGGGTATCTAGACTCCGGTTATTACGTTGAGCGTTCAGGCTCCGGTCAGTTTTGTTGGGTATCCAGACTCCGATTTTTACATTGAAAGTTCAGGCTCCGGTCAGTTTCGTTGGGTATCCAGACTCCGGTTATTACGTTGAGCGTTCAGGCTCCGGTCAGTTTTATTAGGTATCCAGACTCCGGTTATTACGTTGAGCGAGCAGGCTCCGGTCAGTTTCATTGGGTATCCAGATTCCGGTTATTACGTTGAGCGTTCAGGCTCCGGTCAGTTTCATTGGGTATCCAGACTCCGGTTATTACGTTGAGCGTTCAGGCTCCGGTCAGTTTCATTGGGTATCCAGACTCCGGTTATTACGTTCAGCGTTCAGGCTCCGGTCAGTTTCATTTTGTATCCAGACTCCAGTTATTACGTTGACTGTTCAGGCTCCAGTCAGTTTCGTTGAGTATCCAGACTCTGGTTATTACGATGAGCGTTCAGGCTCCGGTCAGTTTAGTTGGGTATCCAGACTCCGGTTATTACGTTGAGCGTTCAGGCTCCGGTCAGTTTCATTGGGTATCCAGACTCCGGTTATTACGTTGAGCGTTCAGGCTCCGGTCAGTTTCCTTTTGTATCCAGACTCCGGTTATTACGTTGAGCGTTCAGGCTCCGGTCAGTTTCGTTGAGAATCCAGATTCCGGTTATTACGTTGAGCCTTCAGGCTCCGGTCAATTTTGTTGGGTATCCAGAATCCTGTTATTACGTTGAGCGTTTAGGCTCCGATCAGTTTCATTGGGCATCCAGACTCCAGTTATAAAGTTGAGCATTCCGGCTCCGGTCAGTTTCGTTGAGTATCCAGACTCCGGTTATTACGTTGAGCGTTCAGGCTCAGGCCAGTTTTGTTGGGTATCCAGACTCCGGTTATTACCTTGAGCGTTCAGGCTCCGGTCAGGTTCGTTGGGTATCCAGACTCCGGTTATTACGTTGAGCGTTCAGGTTCCGGTCATTTTCATTGGGTCTCTAGACTCCGGTTATTATGTTGAGCGTTCAGGCTCCGGTCAGTTTTGTTTGGTATCCAGACTTCGGTTATTACGTTGAGCGTTCAGGCTCCGGTCAGTTTCGTTGGGTATCCAGACTCCGGTTATTACGTTGAGCGTTCAGGCTCCGGTCAGTTTTGTTGGGTATCCAGACTCCGGTTTTAACGTTGAAAGTTCAGGCTCCGGTCAGTTTTGTTGGGTATCCAGACTCCGGTTATTACGTTGAGCGTTCAGGCTCCGGTCAGTTTTGTTGGGTATCCAGACTCCGGTTATTACGTTGAGCGAGCAGGCTCCGGTCAGTTTCGTTGGGTATCCAGACTTCGGTTATTACGTTGAGCGTTCAAGCTCTGGTCAGTTTTGTTGGGTATCCAGACTCTGGTTTTTACATTGAAAGTTTAGGCTCCGGTCAGTTTTGTTGGGTATCCAGACTCCGGTTATTACGTTGAGCGTTCAGGCTCCGGTCAGTTTTGTTGGGTATCCAGACTCCGGTTATTACGTTGAGCGAGCAGGCTCCGGTCAGGTTCGTTGAGTATCTAGACTCCGGTTATTACGTTGAGCGTTTAGGCTTCGTTAAGTTTTTTTGGGTATCCAGACTCTGGTTATTACGTTGAGCGTTCAGGCTCCGGTCAGATTCGTTGGGTATCCAGACTCCTGTTTTTCCATTGAGCGTTCAGGCTCAGGTCAGTTTTGTTGGGTATCCAGACTCCGGTTATTGCGTTGAGCGTTCAGGCTCCGGTCAGGTTCGTTGGGTATCCAGACTCCGGTTATTACGTTGAGCGTTCAGGCTCCGGTCAGTTACATTGGGTCTCCAGACTCCGGTTATTACGTTGAGCGTTCAGGCTCCGGTCAGTTTTGTTTGGTATCCAGACTTCGGTTATTACGTTGAGCGTTCAGGCTCCGGTCAGTTTCGTTGGGTATCCAGACTCCGGTTATCACGTTGAGCGTTCAGGCTCCGGTCAGTTTTGTTGGGCATCCAGACTCCGGTTTTTACGTTGAACATTCAGGCTCCGGTCAGTTTTGTTGGGTATCCAGACTCCGGTTATTACGTTGAGCGAGCAGGCTCCGGTCAGTTTCGTTGGGTATCCAGACTCCGGTTATTACGTTGAGCGTTCAGGCTCCGGTCAGTTTCGTTGGGTATCCAGACTCCGGTTATTACGTTGAGCGTTCAGGCTCCGGTCAGTTTCATTGGGTATCCAGACTCCGGTTATTACGTTGAGCGTTAAGGCTCCGGTCAGTTTCATTGAGTATCAAGACTCCGGTTATTACGTTGAGCATTCAGGCTCCGGTTAGTTTCGTTGGGTATCGAGATTCTGGTTATTACGTTGAGCGTTCAGGCTCCGGTCAGTTTCATTGGGTATCCAGACTCCGGTTATTACGTTGAGCGTTCAGGCTCCGGTCAGTTTCGTTTTGTATCCAGACTCCGGTTATTACGTTGAGCGTTCAGGCTCTGGTTAGTTTCGTTGAGTATCCAGATTCCGGTTATTACGTTGAGCGTTCAGGCTCCGGTCAATTTTGTTGGGTATCCAGACTCCTGTTATTACGTTGAGCGTTTAGGCTCTGATCAGTTTCGTTGGGTATCCAGACTCCGGTTATTACGTTGAGCGTTCAGGCTCCAGTCAGTTTTGTTGGGTATCCAGACTCCTGTTATTACGTTGTGCGTTCAGGCTCCCGTCAGTTTCGTTGGGTATCCAGACTCAGGTTATTAATTTGATCGTTTAGGCTCCGGTCAGTTTCGTTGTGTATCCAGACTCTGGTTATTACATTAGGCGTTCAGGCTCCGGTAAGTTTTGTTGGGTATCTAGACTCCGGTTATTACGTTAAGCGTTCAGGCTCCGTTCAGTTTCGTTGAGCATCCAGACTCCAGTTATAAAGTTGAGCATTCCGGCTCCGGTCAGTTTCGTTGAGTATCCACACTCCGGTTATTACGTTGAGCGTTCAGGCTCAGGTCAGTTTTGTTGGGTATCCAGACTCCGGTTATTACCTTGAGCGTTCAGGCTCCGGTCAGGTTCGTTGGGTATCCAGACTCTGGTTATTACGTTGAGCGTTCAGGCTCCGGTCAGTTTCATTGGGTCTCCAGACTCCGGTTATTATGTTGAGCGTTCAGGCTCCGGTCAGTTTTGTTTGGTATCCAGACTTCGGTTATTACGTTGAGCGTTCAGGCTCCGGTCAGTTTCGTTGGGTATCCAGACTCCGGTTATTACGTTGAGCGTTCAGGCTCCGGTCAGTTTTGTTGGGTATCCAGACTCCGGTTTTTACGTTGAAAGTTCAGGCTCCGGTCAGTTTTGTTGGGTATCCAGACTCCGGTTATTACGTTGAGCGTTCAGGCTCCGGTCAGTTTTGTTGGGTATCCAGACTCCGGTTATTACGTTGAGCGAGCAGGCTCCGGTCAGTTTCGTTGGGTATCCAGACTTCGGTTATTACGTTGAGCGTTCAAGCTCTGGTCAGTTTTGTTGGGTATCCAGACTCTGGTTTTTACATTGAAAGTTTAGGCTCCGGTCAGTTTTGTTGGGTATCCAGACTCCGGTTATTACGTTGAGCGTTCAGGCTCCGGTCAGTTTTGTTGGGTATCCAGACTCCGGTTATTACGTTGAGCGAGCAGGCTCCGGTCAGGTTCGTTGAGTATCTAGACTCCGGTTATTACGTTGAGCGTTTAGGCTTCGTTAAGTTTTTTTGGGTATCCAGACTCTGGTTATTACGTTGAGTGTTCAGGCTCCGGTCAGATTCGTTGGGTATCCAGACTCCTGTTTTTCCATTGAGCGTTCAGGCTCAGGTCAGTTTTGTTGGGTATCCAGACTCCGGTTATTGCGTTGAGCGTTCAGGCTCCGGTCAGGTTCGTTGGGTATCCAGACTCCGGTTATTACGTTGAGCGTTCAGGCTCCGGTCAGTTACATTGGGTCTCCAGACTCCGGTTATTACGTTGAGCGTTCAGGCTCCGGTCAGTTTTGTTTGGTATCCAGACTTCGGTTATTACGTTGAGCGTTCAGGCTCCGGTTAGTTTCGTTGGGTATCCAGACTCTGGTTATCACGTTGAGCGTTCAGGCTCCGGTCAGTTTTGTTGGGCATCCAGACTCCGGTTTTTACGTTGAACATTCAGGCTCCGGTCAGTTTTGTTGGGTATCCAGACTCCGGTTATTACGTTGAGCGAGCAGGCTCCGGTCAGTTTCGTTGGGTATCCAGACTCCGGTTATTACGTTGAGCGTTCAGGCTCCGGTCAGTTTCGTTGGGTATCCAGACTCCGGTTATTACGTTGAGCGTTCAGGCTCCGGTCAGTTTCATTGGGTATCCAGACTCCGGTTATTACGTTGAGCGTTAAGGCTCCGGTCAGTTTCATTGAGTATCAAGACTCCGGTTATTACGTTGAGCATTCAGGCTCCGGTTAGTTTCGTTGGGTATCGAGATTCTGGTTATTACGTTGAGCGTTCAGGCTCCGGTCAGTTTCATTGGGTATCCAGACTCCGGTTATTACGTTGAGCGTTCAGGCTCCGGTCAGTTTCGTTTTGTATCCAGACTCCGGTTATTACGTTGAGCGTTCAGGCTCTGGTTAGTTTCGTTGAGTATCCAGATTCCGGTTATTACGTTGAGCGTTCAGGCTCCGGTCAATTTTGTTGGGTATCCAGACTCCTGTTATTACGTTGAGCGTTTAGGCTCTGATCAGTTTCGTTGGGTATCCAGACTCCGGTTATTACGTTGAGCGTTCAGGCTCCAGTCAGTTTTGTTGGGTATCCAGACTCCTGTTATTACGTTGTGCGTTCAGGCTCCCGTCAGTTTCGTTGGGTATCCAGACTCAGGTTATTAATTTGATCGTTTAGGCTCCGGTCAGTTTCGTTGTGTATCCAGACTCTGGTTATTACATTAGGCGTTCAGGCTCCGGTAAGTTTTGTTGGGTATCTAGACTCCGGTTATTACGTTAAGCGTTCAGGCTCCGTTCAGTTTCGTTGAGCATCCAGACTCCAGTTATAAAGTTGAGCATTCCGGCTCCGGTCAGTTTCGTTGAGTATCCACACTCCGGTTATTACGTTGAGCGTTCAGGCTCAGGTCAGTTTTGTTGGGTATCCAGACTCCGGTTATTACCTTGAGCGTTCAGGCTCCGGTCAGGTTCGTTGGGTATCCAGACTCTGGTTATTACGTTGAGCGTTCAGGCTCCGGTCAGTTTCATTGGGTCTCCAGACTCCGGTTATTATGTTGAGCGTTCAGGCTCCGGTCAGTTTTGTTTGGTATCCAGACTTTGGTTATTACGTTGAGCGTTCAGGCTCCGGTCAGTTTCGTTGGGTATCCAGACTCCGGTTATTACGTTGAGCGTTCAGGCTCCGGTCAGTTTTGTTGGGTATCCAGACTCCGGTTTTTACGTTGAAAGTTCAGGCTCCGGTCAGTTTTGTTGGGTATCCAGACTCCGGTTATTACTTTGAGCGTTCAGGCTCCGGTCAATTTTGTTGGGTATCCAGACTCCGGTTATTACGTTGAGCGAGCAGGCTCCGGTCAGTTTCGTTGGGTATCCAGACTTCGGTTATTACGTTGAGCGTTCAAGCTCCGGTCAGTTTTGTTGGGTATCCAGACTCTGGTTTTTACATTGAAAGTTTAGGCTCCGGTCAGTTTTGTTGGGTATCCAGACTCTCGTTATTACGTTGAGCGTTGAGACTCCGGTCAGTTTTGTTGGGTATCCAGACTCCGGTTATTACGTTGAGCGAGCAGGCTCCAGTCAGGTTCGTTGGGTATCCAGACTCCGGTTATTACGTTGAGCGTTCAAGCTCCGGTCAGTTTCATTGGGTCTCCAGACTCCGGTTATTACGTTGAGCGCTCAGGCTCCGGTCAGTTTTGTTTGGTATCCAGACTTCGGTTATTACGTTGAGCGTTCAGGCTCCGGTCAGTTTCGTTGGGTATCCAGACTCCGGTTATTACGTTGAGCGTTCAGGCTCCGGTCAGTTTTGTTGGGTATCCAGACTCCGGTTTTTACATTGAAAGTTCAGGCTCCGGTCAGTTTCGTTGGGTATCCAGACTCCGGTTATTACGTTGAGCGTTCAGGCTCCGGTCAGTTTCCTTTTGTATCCAGACTCCGCTTATTACGTTGAGCGTTCAGGCTCCGGTCAGTTTCGTTGAGAATCCAGATTCCGGTTATTACGTTGAGCCTTCAGGCTCCGGTCAATTTTGTTGGGTATCCAGAATCCTGTTATTACGTTGAGCGTTTAGGCTCCGATCAGTTTCAATGGGCATCCAGACTCCAGTTATAAAGTTGAGCATTCCGGCTCCGGTCAGTTTCGTTGAGTATCCAGACTCCGGTTATTACGTTGAGCGTTCAGGCTCAGGCCAGTTTTGTTGGGTATCCAGACTCCGGTTATTACCTTGAGCGTTCAGGCTCCGGTCAGGTTCGTTGGGTATCCAGACTCCGGTTATTACGTTGAGCGTTCAGGTTCCGGTCATTTTCATTGGGTCTCCAGACTCCGGTTATTATGTTGAGCGTTCAGGCTCCGGTCAGTTTTGTTTGGTATCCAGACTTCGGTTATTACGTTGAGCGTTCAGGCTCCGGTCAGTTTCGTTGGGTATCCAGACTCCGGTTATTACGTTGAGCGTTCAGGTTTCAGTCAGTTTTGTTGGGTATCCAGACTCCGGTTTTTACGTTGAAAGTTCAGGCTCCGGTCAGTTTTGTTGGGTATCCAGACTCCGGTTATTACGTTGAGCGTTCAGGCTCCGGTCAGTTTTGTTGGGTATCCAGACTCCGGTTATTACGTTGAGCGAGCAGGCTTCGGTCAGTTTCGTTGGGTATCCAGACTTCGGTTATTACGTTGAGCGTTCAAGCTCTGGTCAGTTTTGTTGGGTATCCAGACTCTGGTTTTTACATTGAAATTTTAGGCTCCGGTCAGTTTTGTTGGGTATCCAGACTCCGGTTATTACGTTGAGCGTTCAGGCTCCGGTCAGTTTTGTTGGGTATCCAGACTCCGGTTATTACGTTGAGCGAGCAGGCTCCGGTCAGGTTCGTTGAGTATCTAGACTCCGGTTATTACGTTGAGCGTTCAGGCTCCGTTCAGTTTTTTTGGGTATCCAGACTCTGGTTATTACGTTGAGCGTTCAGGCTCCGGTCAGATTCGTTGGGTATCCAGACTCCTGTTTTTCCATTGAGCATTCAGGCTCAGGTCAGTTTTGTTGGGTATCCAGACTCCGGTTATTACGTTGAGCGTTCAGGCTCCGGTCAGGTTCGTTGGGTATCCAGACTCCGGTTATTACGTTGAGCGTTCAGGCTCCGGTCAGTTACATTGGGTCTCCAGACTCCGGTTATTACGTTGAGCGTTCAGGCTCCGGTCAGTTTTGTTTGGTATCCAGACTTCGGTTATTACGTTGAGCGTTTAGGCTCCGGTCAGTTTCGTTGGGTATCCAGACTCCGGTTATCACGTTGAGCATTCAGGCTCCGGTCAGTTTTGTTGGGCATCCAGACTCCGGTTTTTACTTTGAACATTCAGGCTCCGGTCAGTTTTGTTGGGTATCCAGACTCCGGTTATTACGTTGAGCGAGCAGGCTCCGGTCAGTTTCGTTGGGTATCCAGACTCCGGTTATTACGTTGAGCGTTCAGGCTCCGGTCAGTTTCATTGGGTATCCAGACTCCGGTTATTACGTTGAGCGTTAAGGCTCCGGTCAGTTTCGTTGAGTATCAAGACTCCGGTTATTACGTTGAGCATTCAGGCTCCGGTTAGTTTCGTTGGGTATCGAGATTCTGGTTATTACGTTGAGCGTTCAGGCTCCGGTCAGTTTCATTGGGTATCCAGACTCCGGTTATTACGTTGAGCGTTCAGGCTCCGGTCAGTTTCGTTTTGTATCCAGACTCCGGTTATTACGTTGAGCGTTCAGGCTCTGGTTAGTTTCGTTGAGTATCCAGATTCCGGTTATTACGTTGAGCGTTCAGGCTCCGGTCAATTTTGTTGGGTATCCAGACTCCTGTTATTACGTTGAGCGTTTAGGCTCTGATCAGTTTCGTTGGGTATCCAGACTCCGGTTATTACGTTGAGCGTTCAGGCTCCAGTCAGTTTTGTTGGGTATCCAGATTCCTGTTATTACGTTGTGCGTTCAGGCTCCGGTCAGTTTCGTTGGGTATCCAGACCCAGGTTATTAATTTGATCGTTTAGGCTCCGGTCAGTTTCGTTGTGTATCCAGACTCTGGTTATTACATTAGGCGTTCAGGCTCCGGTAAGTTTTGTTGGGTATCTAGACTCCGGTTATTACGTTAAGCGTTCAGGCTCCGTTCAGTTTCGTTGAGCATCCAGACTCCAGTTATAAAGTTGAGCATTTCGGCTCCGGTCAGTTTCGTTGAGTATCCAGACTCCCGTTATTACGTTGAGCGTTCAGGCTCCGGTCAGTTTTGTTGGGTATCCAGACTCCGGTTATTACGTTGAGCGAGCAGGCTCCGGTCAGGTTCGTTGGGTATCCAGACTCCGGTTATTACGTTGAGCGTTCAGGCTCCGGTCAGTTTCATTGGGTCTCCAGACTCCGGTTATTATGTTGAGCGCTCAGGCTCCGGTCAGTTTTGTTTGGTATCCAGACTTCGGTTATTACGTTGAGCGTTCAGGCTCCGGTCAGTTTCGTTGGGTATCCAGACTCCGGTTATTACGTTGAGCGTTCAGGCTCCGGTCAGTTTTGTTGGGTATCCAGACTCCGGTTTTTACATTGAAAGTTCAGGCTCCGGTCAGTTTCGTTGGGTATCCAGACTCCGGTTATTACGTTGAGCGTTCAGGCTCCGGTCAGTTTTATTGGGTATCCAGACTCCAGTTATTACGTTGAGCGAGCAGGCTCCGGTCAGTTTCGTTGGGTATCCAGATTCTGGTTATTACGTTGAGCGTTCAGGCTCCGGTCAGTTTCATTGGGTATCCAGACTCCGGTTATTACGTTGAGCGTTCAGGCTCCGGTCAGTTTCATTGGGTATCCAGACTCCGGTTATTACGTTCAGCGTTCAGGCTCCGGTCAGTTTCATTTTGTATCCAGACTCCAGTTATTACGTTGATTGTTCAGGCTCCAGTCAGTTTCGTTGAGTATCCAGACTCTGGTTATTACGATGAGCGTTCAGGCTCCGGTCAGTTTAGTTGGGTATCCAGACTCCGGTTATTACGTTGAGCGTTCAGGCTCCGGTCAGTTTCATTGGGTATCCAGACTCCGGTTATTACGTTGAGCGTTCAGGCTCCGGTCAGTTTCCTTTTGTATCCAGACTCCGGTTATTACGTTGAGCGTTCAGGCTCCGGTCAGTTTCGTTGAGAATCCAGATTCCGGTTATTACGTTGAGCCTTCAGGCTCCGGTCAATTTTGTTGGGTATCCAGACTCCTGTTATTACGTTGAGCGTTTAGGCTCCGATCAGTTTCATTGGGCATCCAGACTCCAGTTATAAAGTTGTGCATTCCGGCTCCGGTCAGTTTCGTTGAGTATCCAGACTCCGGTTATTACGTTGAGCGTTCAGGCTCAGGTCAGTTTTGTTGGGTATCCAGACTCCGGTTATTACCTTGAGCGTTCAGGCTCCGGTCAGGTTCGTTGGGTATCCAGACTCCGGTTATTACGTTGAGCATTCAGGCTCCGGTCATTTTCATTGGGTCTCCAGACTCCGGTAATTATGTTGAGCGTTCAGGCTCCGGTCAGTTTTGTTTGGTATCCAGACTTCGGTTATTACGTTAAGCGTTCAGGCTCCGGTCAGTTTCGTTGGGTATCCAGACTCCGGTTATTACGTTGAGCGTTCAGGCTCCGGTCAGTTTTGTTGGGTATCCAGACTCCGGTTTTTACGTTGAAAGTTCAGGCTCCGGTCAGTTTTGTTGGGTATCCAGACTCCGGTTATTACGTTGAGCGTTCAGGCTCCAGTCAGTTTTGTTGGGTATCCAGACTCCGGTTATTACGTTGAGCGAGCAGGCTCCGGTCAGTTTCGTTGGGTATCCAGACTCCGGTTATTACGTTGAGCGTTCAGGCTCCGGTCAGTTTTGTTGGGTATCCAGACTCCGGTTTTTACGTTGAAAGTTCAGGCTCCGGTCAGTTTTGTTGGGTATCCAGACTCCGGTTATTACGTTGATCGTTCAGGCTCCGGTCAGTTTTGTTTGGTATCCAGACTCCGGTTATTACGTTGAGCGAGCAGGCTCCGGTCAGTTTCGTTGGGTATCCAGACTCCGGTTATTACGTTGAGCGTTCAAGCTCCGGTCATTTTTGTTGGGTATCCAGACTCTGGTTTTTACATTGAAAGTTTAGGCTCCGGTCAGTTTTGTTGGGTATCCAGACTCCGGTTATTACGTTGAGCGTTCAGGCTCCGGTCAGTTTTGTTGGGTATCCAGACTCCGGTTATTACGTTGAGCGAGCAGGCTCCGGTCAGGTTCGTTGGGTATCCAGACTCCGGTTATTACGTTGAGCGTTCAGGCTCCGGTCAGTTACATTGGGTCTCCAGACTCCGGTTATTACGTTGAGCGCTCAGGCTCCGGTCAGTTTTGTTTGGTATCCAGACTTCGGTTATTACGTTGAGCGTTCAGGCTCCGGTCAGTTTCGTTGGGTATCCAGACTCCGGTTATTACGTAGAGCGTTCAGGCTCCGGTCGGTTTTGTTGGGTATCCAGACTCCGGTTTTTACATTGAAAGTTCAGGCTCCGGTCAGGTTCGTTGGGTATCCAGACTCCGGTTATTACGTTGAGCGTTCAGGCTCAGGTCAGTTTCGTTGGGTATCCAGACTCCGGTTATTACCTTGAGCGTTCAGGCTCCGGTCAGGTTCGTTGGGTATCCAGACCCCGGTTATTACGTTCAGCGTTCAGGCTCCGGTCAGTTTCGTTGGGTATCCAGATGTCGCTTGCGCGAAAATAAGGTGCCGGCATGACAGAAGAGTCGCCACCTTTCGTTATTTATCCCTCGGAGCGGGAAAGGAAACGATCGGGAAAACCTGACGAAAAAGGGTAAGACAAGGTCGTCGCAACCATTGTCTGGGTTCGGGAGTCGGTTACGCAAGGGGAAGGTATTAGCACCCCTCACGTCCGTCGTACTCGACGGGATCCTCGCTTGTTTGTTTACTTGGACGGGTTGGTTGTAATCTATCTACCTATCAAGGCTGGCTGAAAAAAGAAGAGAAAAATGACTCGGCAAAGCATCGCGCTTTATGCCTACGTATTCCCATCAGAGAATGAGAAATCAGAGTCAACGTAGTTCGGCTAACTACGGGGGAAGATGGAGAAGGTTGCTCGCTAGGATATCGCATCCTATGCCTACGTACTTTCATCTGGTATGAAAGATCAGAGCAAACGTAGTTCGGGAAACTACGAGATAAATGGCTCAACTAGGAGGGAGACTATCAAGTCCTACTGTTATCATGCCATGGA
This sequence comes from Lathyrus sativus, assembly GCA_963859935.3. Lineage (NCBI taxonomy): Eukaryota > Viridiplantae > Streptophyta > Magnoliopsida > Fabales > Fabaceae > Lathyrus > Lathyrus sativus. The sequence continues at coordinate 59,770 of CAWUDS030000772.1, forward strand.
TTCATCCTATGGTTGAGGTTTGAACAGGGAACTCCTAGATGTTGTCATGCATAGGTTTCAACCTAAAAGTCTATCATCAAATCCTCATCAGAGGAAATGAGAGTCCTAAGGGATCATATCAATGATACACAGAAACAGACAAAAACATCAGCTTTAACAGTAAAATGCATGCAATGCAAGTGAGGGAGGAAATGTGTGTGGGGCAGCAGCCTCCACAAGCTCATCTCGACCTCAAGCCAGTCATGAAATAACAGTAATCATACTGAAAATAAACAACATGCTATCAAGCAATGAACCAGATAAAGGAAATGAAGTGCCATCAGGCAAACAAAACATACTTGAGAAAGAATCATCTATTCTCTAATCCTAACCCTAATCACAGGATCTAAACAAATCTAAGCAAAGCTCTCAAGCAAAACCCTAAACAAAAGAAATCATTCCCAGTCCTCAAGCTTCAGAACAAGCCTACCAAAGAAAGGGAGCTAAGCAATCAGACTCATAGTGTCTTCCTCAGGAAAGCACTAGGAGGTGGATACTCAGGAGTCATACCCTACGTGGCTCAACCACTGTGATCAGTTTACAGTCCTCCTCAGGAGGAATTAAACTCACAAGCAGGCTCCAACATCACTGGATATTTAGGAAATCCTATCTGAACTAGTGGAACTAAGTGAACAGACTCATAGGACCTTCCTCAGGAAAGTACTAGGAGGCTTCCACTTAGGAGTTGTATCCCATGTGGCTCAACAGCAAGTGATCAGTTTACATTCCTCCTCAGGAGAAATTAAACTCACAAGTTGGCTCCAACATCATTGGATACTTAAGAAATCCTAGACAAACTACTGGAACTAAGTGAATAGACCCATAGGACCTTCCTCAGGAAAGTACTAGGAGGCTTCCACTTAGGAGTTGTATCCCATGTGGCTCAACAACAAGTGATCAGTTTACATCCCTCCTCAGGAGAAATTAAACTCACAAGTTGGCTCCAACATCATTGGATACTTAAGAAAGAGGTGAGAAGAAAGAATGAAAGTCATTCACAGTGCCTTCCTCAGGAAAGTACCATGAACTTCCCTCAGACTTCAGGATCTCAAACCTCACAGACTGGGGACAAAACAAGCTCTGGGTCTCTGAGACTTGATCTTCAATCTTCACTTCATGATGCTCTCCATCAAAGTCTTCAAGGCAACACAAGCCCCTCAACAAATTCCTCAGAATGAACCCCACAGATGAACAGATAACCCACTGAACATATCAAATCATCAGGCAACTTCAGAAAATACCTAAAAATACTAAACTAATGGGGAAAAATCTAACAAATATTCACAAGGGTCCTCAACACCTACTCATAACATCTACAAAGGTCTCTACCTAAAAATCAAGATGAAACTCAATCAAAGAAAGGGAATCATCACCTAAGCACAATCTAAACCCTAATCAGGATACCCTAAATCAACCCTAATTAAACTAATCAAGATTTAATTCTAAAAATCTAGAAAAAATCCTATGGGAAACTATGATTCATCATCTAATTGCACAAAAAAGAATGGATTAAAAACCCTAAAGCAAGGTTCTAAAATAATTCCTACAAAATCATGATACAAAATGAAACAATTAAAAAGCTATTTAATTGGGAAATCTATTAAAAATATTAAACCTAAAAATAAAATCTCAATTTTATTTTTATAATTTTCTACACATTTTAATCTAATCAGGAAAAAAAAGAAGCATTTAAAAATCATTTTTTATCATTTTTTAATGAATTTTACAAAACAGAAAAATTAAAGAAGAAAAATAAAACAATTAAAATGAATTAAAGGGGTGGGGGGTCAGAATAGCAAGCGTGCCAGTTCAATTCATTGGGCCAAATAAAAAGGGGGGGGCGAATAGGAACTGAGCCCAGAATGGCTCTCTAAATGAAACGACCGCGTTTCATAAGATTTAAAATTTCCCTCTCACTCTCAGATTAAATCCTGGCCACTAGATTAGATGAATTTGTCAACTTCTGGGATTAATCCAACGACTCACCATCATCGTCCCAAACACCACCTAGGGTTTTCAGACCCTCTTCCCCATGCACTCAAATTCGAGCCTCTCTAACTCTCTCCACACGCCATGATTCAGCAAGATCTAAACACGAAAAATGATCTACTAAACGAGAGGAATAAAACCATACGCTCACTTTCTTAATTCTTCCTAGATTGCTCTAACAGAAAGCTAGAAGATCTTGGTACAACCATGGTTCAAAATTTTCAACTGACATCAATCTTCATTAAACTTCAGTATAATGATGCAATCATGCTCTACAAGTTACCCTTACTATTCTAAACCAATTCATGCTGATTAAAACTCATCAAACAGCCAGTTATTGAAGATCCAAGAATCATGGTTCTGTTATACAACCTCACCAATCTTGCTCTAATTCTCAGGGATTAATCCTCTACCCTAACACAATCAGTCTATACCTAGAATATGATCTATCTAAGCATAAATAAAGAGAAAGAGATGAGTTCACCAACCTGTCAAGAAGCTATGGTGAGTGATGCTATGGCTCGAACCAGGGCTTGCAAATCCTTCAGGATGATCCTTTGATGATGGATAGCCTTCTGTTTGCACAATTCTTGAAGGAGAAGACTTGTAATGGAAGAATTCTTGAGTTGCTTCAACTTGAAGCAAGAGCTTTAATGGCTATCTCTCTCCCTCTCTCCTCTGACTTGGCTCAAGTTTCACCAACCTCTCATCACTCTCTGATGCACACTTTTTATAACAATTGATGGATGCTTCTAGATTCATCTAGAAGGGTGTGGAAGTTTCATGAAAGTTCCATGATATGCCATGTTGGATTTCTCATATACCATATGCTATGCCTTGCAATTCATTGCCAAATTCTCCTTACATGAGTTATTGAGTGTGGATGAGTGAAAAACAAGGGCATTCTTGGCTTGTGTAAGGTTTTTCAATGCTACCTTCTTTTTCAAGTAAGAAATTTCCAAAGGAAGTCCATTTTTGGAGCCTCAAATGAAAATTCTACTTAAACCAAAGTTCTTAAAATAGCTTTTCCAATCAAAATGATATATTGGATGACCTATTTTGGATTTGTGGATCTCCCAAATCACTTTTCAATTTCAACTTTTCAAAGTTATAAGCCATTTTTAGTTCATTTTTGACCAATCATGTAATTTCATGCTATGAGCTTTTTCAACAATTTGTGACCTTCTTTCTAGACTTAAAATCACATTTTGAGCAACTTTCATGTTTTGAGTTTTTCCATTTGAGGCTTGGAAATAGGAGTTTTAGGCATTGGATAAAATGACCTATAAATGACAAATGACCAAAATACCCCTGCCTTGTTCAAACCATAAGTTGAGTTCCACAAATCCAATCAAGGACTTCTACCACTCAAATTAAAGCTAAGAAGATCCTCTTCAACATTCATGTTGACCAAGAAACCATAGGAATCCTCCTACTAGGGCAAAAGTTGTCTGCAAGTTGGGTGACTTTCAAGGACCCAGATTCACACACCTCAGCTGACCTGTAATTTGTCAAACCCATAACTTGAGCTCTGTAACTCCTATCAAGGACTTCTACCACTCAAATTAAAGCTTAGAACAAGCTCTACAACATTCATGTTGTGGGGAAGATGAGATATCAATCACATCTAGAGCTGAAACTGCCTGGAAAGTAGGGATCAAACTAGGGTTTTTTCACTGACAGTCCTCAGAAACCCTAACTCAAAACTTCTCAAACTCCTCAATCATGATGAGTTGGTCTAGGAATCATCTTTATATAATCTCTATGAATCATTCCATGATCTCATGGCCCTTGGATTAGGTCTCAACCTTCTCCAAATCTTCAGCTGATCTAGGGTTGACCCAGTCAAAACCCTAATTCTACCATTCATGGTTGAATCTTCTGAATTCTTACACAATGACATCTCAGGGCTTCATGATGACTTTCAAGGCATCTCATAGGCTTTCCCAAAACATCAAGTTCATTCTCAAAGTCTCAGAATCATCTGAGGGGCACCCACAACTCTCAAGCTATGAAGCACACAACCCTGGTTTCAACCCATTCCTCTGAGGATCTCTTGAACTTTCTGATGAAGGTATCCACTTTCAAACACTCAATGAGTAAATAATTGTTGGTCAAATTTTGGGGTGCAACAGCTGCCCCTATTCAAACGGCTTGAACCTGACTGGGTGAGAAGCGAACGGCTCTCAACCAATCAAGGTACGAGACGGTTGAATATCGGTAAACCCGAAAATTTGCCAACTGCACGACCACATGATACTCTGCGGGGAACAAATCTTCGAACACTGCAGCACTAGCTGCTCAACAACTAGCTGGAGAAATACTGATCTGACATCGCCGCCGGAAACAAACATAATCTGAGACACTCGACATTGCCGTCGTACCAACATCATCTCTGCTGGGGATTTAAGGAGTCTGACATTGTCGTCAAACAAACATCCAACCTCACTGCCGGAAACAAACATAATCTGACCTCGCCGTCGGATAATCACAATACCCAACCTCACTGCTGGACAACTATATCACTGAACAATTCTGACCTGGGGTTCACCCCTGGTAAATGGAACACAAAATACACTTGCATACCTGAAGCTACTCCGCTGGGAATGAGAGACTTAACCGAGCACACTCTGATCTGGGGTTCACCCTCAGAACCATAACGAACATCGGAATACTGCTGCACACTGCCTGTCGTAGAACTTCAACATTAAAGATATATGAAACCCTGGCCCCTGGCCACTTCCAGCTTCAGCTAGGAAAGATCTTCAAGTACTTCTGAAGATAGATGAAACCCTGGCCCCTGGCCACTCCAGATCCGCTGGAGAATCTTCAAGTATCTTTGAAGATAGATGAAACCCTGCCCGTCGGCTATTTCCAGCTTCAGCTAGAAAAAACATCCTTGGCCTTCAAGGATGTAAACTTTGCCCGTCGGCAACTCTGCAGGAGGTATCTTCGACTTCAGTCTGAAGAAATGGTCCTTGGCCTTCAAGGATACATGGATCTGCCTTCAGGCAACTCCACCTCTGCTATAGAGCATCCGTGACTTCAGTCAGGGATATACTTCGGCCTTCAGTCCGGAAAACGAATCCTAGGTCCTTCACGACCTTGGGGGATAACCTTGCCTTTAGGCACCTTCGCTTCAGCTTAGGAAATCTGGGACTTCAGTCAAAGAAATGGTATCCTGAGCCATTCATGCCTCTACGGGGATTCAAACACTTTGCCTTCGGGCAAAACTCCGCTTCAGCTGGAGAAACATCTTCGACTTCAATCAGAAGACGTATCATTCACTTGATCGCGCTCAATCATCACCTCAGGACAACTGACTTGGTCTTCAGACTCACACGAATCACTCTGTTGTATCTACAACCCTGGAACCTTGTCTTCAGCCATACGTTGATTCATCAACACGGAAATCTGGACTTACCGGAACCTTCTGATATCGCCATCGGGCGTTTACAAAATCTATCTTCAGATTAGACATCGTTGTTGGAGCAGACATATCATGCTGCTGAGGACTTCAAGAATCGATCTTGGACAAACAGATCCGTCGGGTACCTTCAAGAATCGTCCTGAATCGGTAACCTTTCTGGAGCAAACATTCTGTTGGGAATTCCAGGAATCTTCCTGGGCAACTCCTGCTGGAGGCGCTACTGGGGAGCTCAAGTACCATACTAAGCAAACAACTCGGGAAGCTGTACTGAGGTCTTAAGAATCGTCTTAAGCAAATGGCCCTGCTAAGGGATTCGGGAATCATCTTGCACTGGAGACTTCGCTGGGGATCTCAAAAATCATCTTGAGCGAGCGACTGCGGGGATCACACCGGGGTCTTTAGAATCATCTAAGAAAATAACCTTGCTGGGGAGAACATCAAGAATCGTCCTGAGCAACTGGTCTTTCGGTAGTACACCTGTAAAACAAGGATGATAATGACCTAGATCATGCTCATGATGCATATGCTTCAGCGTTATGCAGTCATGCTCAATGCCATGCACTCATGCTTAATGCTATGCAATCGTGCTCAATGTTATGCAATCATGCACAATGACATGCAATCATGCACAATAATGCGATCCCGTCAGCAAAATAAATGCCGAAGGGGGAATCCTCCTGTCAAGGAGAAAGAACCGCTCAGATGGAGGAATCGTCCTGCTGAGGAGAATGTGAACACGCCAATATCAATTAGGCTCTGTCTGGGGAATCAATCTTCCGCGAACTGCTGCAGGGGAACAACTTCAGCTGACTGCTGCAGGGGATGAAGCTCTACGAGAACTTGGATCTGCTGATATCAATCGCGAGAATGAACTGTGCGGCCGTCTCGGCTACTCTTCTGGGGATAACTATTCCGTGGGGAACCAACTTCAGCTGTTCAACACTCCACTGGGGAAAAACCAATCATGATCTGATCCACTTCCAAGGATTCGGATCCCTTGGACATCTGCAGACTCGGCTGAGGAGGGAGAAATCATTCTGCTTTACTGGATAGAGTACGACTCTGGGGAAACACAACATCGGCTGCCCCACGCTATGCTAGGGAAAATTGATCATGATCTAATCAACTTCCGAGGATTTTGCTTTTCTGCGGACTCAGCCGGGGAGAGAAATCATTCTACTTCACTGGAGAGTACGACCCTGATGGGGAATTCGATTCCACTGGGGAAGAAAGAATCATCTGCCTTCGGGGAAGGGTACACGACTCCGCTGGGGACTACAACATCAGTTGTTCCAACACTTTACTGGGGAAGAAGGAATCATCGAACTTCGGGAGGGAGCTTGACTCAGGTGGGGAATCCCAATTTCACTGGAGACTTCAGTCTGGTACCATCAATTACTGCATCCTTCGGTATACGACTAGCTTCCTGCGAAACCTGCACTTGTGACCCGGTGCGGGGGGGAAAGCCTGCTTCAGTGACTTTACTGGGGAAAACACGAGCTTCGACACCCGAACACTTCTATGGAATCTGCACTTGTGACCCGGTGCTGGGGAAAGACGACATCATTCTTCGGTGCTTGACTCAGCTGATGAGGTGACGTTCCTTCGGGATGCGTCTGCTTGGGGGAAGAGAATCACCTCTACCTGGGGAAAACATATCAATGCCCACTATTCTGATTCTGATTCTGCGGAGGAGAGACTACTGAACTCTGCTGGAGAAGGAGGACTCATCCTGCTTCGGGGATACGCACGGCACATCTTCTGGCGAGGTGTCACACCTGCAACAAACAAACAGACAAGATACCCTCCTCAAAGGGGGCCTATCAGGGTTATTATCTCGCGACAACGTTCAATTAATTAATTGTTTCAACAATCAATGGGCTTAGGCCCGCCAGTTTATGTATGCGCATTTTATCAAAAAAACACATCGGCGTTCTCATTCGCAAACAACACAGATAAATGCTAAACAGACAAGTAGAATTGCTGAATAATGTGCATTTTATTGATGATGAACCCCTGAATGGGCAAAAATGTTTTACAACAGAGGCAAGCTCCTGGAATGAGGAAGCCGCGCAAAAAAAGAAAACATAAATATACATCAGTATATACAAATGTCGGCAATCGAGGCGTAGACGAACACCATGAGTTGATCCCTCTAAGACCCACTCGACTTCGATACTTCTCCGATGCTTCAGCTTTGGAAGAGATTGATTCAGATGAACGGCCCTCAGGTCTTCCGAACCACTAAACAATGAAAGTCCATACGCGGAACGCAGTCATTTGTTTATTTAAATCCCTAACTTTTGCGTGAACCGCCCTTTCGGGTTTTCAGTTCACCGGGATACCCTTTTTTGCCGAAGCCGCCCAGTGTAGGTTTTCGACTTCGCGGGTGTACATTTTTTCAATATATCCCTAATTTTTGCCCGAACCTTTTATTCTGTTTTTGGTTCGCCGGGATGCCCCTTTTTTGCCTGGACTCTCCTTTTTTGTCCAGCGGGTCGCTTTCAAGCAAAGTATTTTTTAACTGCGTCCGCGTTCACCGGGGATGCAAAATCTTCACCATCCATCGTGGACAACAACAAAGCTCCTCCCGAGAAGACCTTGCTGACGACATACGGCCCTTCGTAATTCGGAGTCCACTTGCCCCGGTGATCGGAGTGTGGTGGAAGAATCTTCTTCAGGACGAGATCACCCGTCTGAAAGCTTCGAGGACGCACCTTCTTATCATAAGCTTTCTTCATTCGGCTTTGGTACAGGCGACCAAATGCAATCGATGCTAACCTCTTCTCGTCCATCAGGCTGAGCTGGTTCAGGCGATTCGTCACCCATTCTGCCTCATCAAGCTTCACATCAACCAAAACTCGCAAAGAGGGAATCTCCACTTCTAGCGGTAGGACAGCTTCCATACCGTACACCAAGGAGAAAGGAGTTGCCCCGGTCGACGTACGCACCGTCGTACGATAACCGTGCAAGGCAAACGGCAGCATCTCGTGCCAATCTTTATACGTCACAACCATCTTCTGAACAATCTTCTTGATGTTCTTGTTGGCCGCTTCAACAGCGCCATTCATCTTCGGCCGATAAGGAGATGAGTTGTGGTGTTCAATCTTGAATCTCTGGCACAGCTCCTTCATCATCTTGTTATTCAAATTCGAACCATTATCAGTAATGATCCGCTCGGGAATTCCATAGCGACAGATGATGTCCCTCTTTATGAACTTAGCCACCACCTGCTTGGTCACGTTAGCGTACGAGGCTGCCTCCACCCACTTGGTGAAGTAGTCGATAGCTACCAGAATGAAACGATGACCATTGGATGCGGTGGGCTCGATCTTGCCTATCATATCAATGCCCCACATGGAAAACGGCCAAGGGGAGGACATGACATTCAATGGGCACGGCGGCACATGAACTTTATCAGCATAAACCTGGCATTTGTGACATTTCTTCGCGAATCTGAAGCAATCCGACTCCATAGTCAACCAGTAATATCCTGCTCTCAGGATCTTTCTCGTCATGGCATGCCCGCCGGCGTGCGTACCAAATGTGCCCTCATGGACTTCCTCCATGAGCATACTGGCCTCTTTCTCATCTACACATCTGAGTAGCACGAGATCGTGGTTTCTCTTATACAGCACTCCATCAGGATTGAGGTAAAAGTTTCCAGATAGCCTCCTCAGAGTCTTCTTATCCTGGGTTGACGCACCCGCAGGATACTCCTTAGTCGTAAGGAAGGTCTGGATGTCGTGGAACCATGGCTTGCCGTCAGCGGCATCCTCGATTGCGAACACATATGCTGGTCTGTCAAGACGCGAAAGAACAATGCTTGGAGCCTCATTCCAAAGATTGACCTTATACATTGAAGCCAGCGTGGCTAAAGCATCAGCCATTTGATTTTCAGCCCGGGGTACATGATGAAGTTCTACTCGGTCGAAGAACGGAAGCAGCCTTCTGGCGTAATTCATGTACGGCACTAGATTCGGTTGGCGAGTTTCCCACTCCCCTTTAATCTGATTGATTACAAGCGCTGAGTCACCATATATGTCTAGATTCTTGATTCTCAAATCAATTGCCTCTTCTAGACCCATAATACACGCTTCATACTCGGCCTCGTTGTTGGTAACTGGAAACGTCAGTCTCGCAGTAAACGGGATGTGGGATCCGTGAGGAGTCGTAATGATAGCCCCGATACCACTTCCATAGGAATTAACCGCTCCGTCGAATATCAACTTCCACTGAGACTTCCTATCTGGCCCCTCGTCGGGCAATGGCTCCTCGCAATCCTTCGCTTTGAGAAACATAATGTCCTCGTCAGGGAACTCGAACTTCATCGGCTGATAGTCTTCGATCGGCTGTTCGGCAAGGTAATCAGACAATACGCTTCCCTTAATGGCTTTCTGAGAAACGTACTGAATATCATATTCTGTTAACACCATCTGCCATCTGGCAATCCTGCCCGAAAGAGCCTGCTTCTCGAAGACGTACTTGATCGGATCCATCTTCGAAATCAGCATAGTGGTGTGATTGAGCATATACTGTCGTAGACGTTTGGCGGCCCAAGCTAGTGCACAACACGCCTTCTCCAGCATCGAGTATCGAGATTCACACTCAGTGAACTTTTTACTCAAATAATAAATGGCATGCTCTTTTCTGCCCGTCTCGTCGTGCTGACCGAGAACACACCCCATGCTATTCTCCAGAACTGTCAAGTACATGATTAATGGCCGTCCAGCCACTGGGGGTATCAAGATTGGAGGTTCTTGAAGATACTGCTTTATCTTATCGAATGCCTTCTGGCAATCTTCATTCCAAGTAATCGCCTGATTTTTCTTTAACAACTTGAACATCGGTTCACAAGTGGCCGTGAGCTGGGAGATAAACCTTGCAATGTAGTTTATTCGGCCCAAGAAACCACGAACTTCTTTTTCTGTTTTCGGCGCTGGCATTTCTTGGATAGCTTTTATCTTTGCAGGATCAACTTCAATACCTCGTTCACTAACGATAAACCCCAATAACTTTCCGGACCGCACCCCGAAAGTGCACTTGTTAGGATTCAGCCTCAGCTTGAACTTCCTAAGCCTTTCAAAAAGCTTCAGCAAATTGACCAGATGCTCCTCCTCCGTTTGGGACTTTGCAATCATGTCATCAACATAGACTTCAATCTCGTGATGAATCATATCATGAAACAAAGTTACCATTGCTCGCTGGTAAGTGGCCCCTGCGTTCTTCAGACCGAAGGGCATTACCTTGTAGCAAAACGTGCCCCAGGGGGTAATAAACGTTGTTTTCTCCATGTCCTCCGGCGCCATCTTAATCTGATTGTAACCGGAGAAGCCATCCATGAACGAAAACACGGAAAACTGGGCTGTATTGTCGACCAACACATCGATATGAGGCAACGGGAAATCATCCTTAGGGCTCGCCCTATTCAAATCCCGATAATCGACGCACATACGTACCTTACCGTCCTTCTTCGGTACAGGCACTATGTTGGCGACCCACGGAGGGTAAGTGGTAACGGCTAAAAATCCTGCATCCAACTGCTTCTGGACTTCTTCTTTGATTTTTACTGCCATGTCTGGTCTCGTCCTCCTGAGCTTCTGCTTGACTGGAGGGCAATCTTCTCGCAGCGGCAAGCGATGAACCACGATATCTGTGTCAAGTCCGGGCATATCCTCATATGACCAAGCAAAGACGTCACTATACTCTCGAAGCATCTCGACCAGTCTATGCTTGACATCCTTCTGCAGCGCAGCCCCAACTCTGACATTCCTGATAAGCTCCTCAGAACCCAGATTTATGACCTCAATCTCCTCTTCATGAGGCAGAATAATCTTCTCCTCTTGTCTCAACAAGCGGGCCAACTCTTCTGGAAGGTCTTCGTCTTCATCAATCTCATCTTCGGCTTGATAGATCGGGCAATCAAAGTCGTAGTGAGCCGTAGAGGGTCCAGAGTCGATGTCGTCTGTTACGTGGATCCTGCAATAACAAGGGTTAAGTTTAAAGCAGGAATATGCAGGTTAGCACGAGCCTCGTCGCCATTTTGCTGTTTTTCAAAACAAGCATAAAATATGAATAACAGAGAACACAATATTTGATCACGAAGAAAACGCCTTTTATTTATTAACAAAATGCATATACATAATCCAACAAGGCCCTGACAGTAAAACCACTATGCCCCGGGCAGGACATAGGGTTGTACAAAGATTGTAAAAAGCAAATCATTACTCTTCACTCGTCAGTTCGATAATCTCCTTGATGGTCCAGTTGTGAAGGCGCTCGCCTGGCTTGCTCGGTTGAATCCAGGCATCCAGATCACAATCACTGTCTCCGCTGTCCTCTGACGCTGCGTTGACACTCTCGAAGATCACTCCTCCCTTGGTGAATAGGATCGGCCCCTTCCCACGAGATGAGCTACCAGAAGAAGTTGAAGCTTCAGCTTCAGGAGAATATCCCAATCCAAACTTATCCTGTTTGAATGGTATATCCAAGATATGCCCCCAGCCTGGGGTAGAACCAGCTTCGACAACGGCCCTAGCTTCCTTGAACGAAGAGAGGTTCACCTCCTGCTTCTCTGCAACTACGGGAGCTACCTCCTTCACCTTGACGGTTTCAAACGCCTGGCAAAGAGTTTCATGGATCTCGCCATCCATTTCGACATACTTGAAGGACGACAGGTGGCTTACCATGATGTCCTCCTCTCCGCAAACTGTCACTATGCTGCCCCCAACAGCATACTTAAGCTTCTGATGCAACGTGGACGTCACAGCACCAGCAGAATGAATCCACGGCCGACCTAAGAGGCAACTATAGGCGGGCATGATATCCATGATGTAGAACACCGCATTAAACGTCTCTGGACCAACCTGAATTGGCAGGGTCAATTCTCCAAAGACGTGGCGCTTGGTTCCGTCAAAGGCCTTCACGACCAGATCACTGGGCGTGCACAGCAGTCCCCGGGTATCCAACTTCATCAGTGCTTTCTTCGGAAGCACGTTTAGCGAGGAACCCGTATCTACTAGGACATGTGACATAATCGTGCCTCTGCACTCTATCGAGACGTGCAAGGCATTGTTGTGATCTCTTCCCTTGGGCGTCAGCTCCAAATCTGTAAAACCCAGCCCATTACCAGCGTTGACATGAGCTACTACTTCCTCGAGTTGGTTAACTGATATCTCCTGCGGCACGTAAGCAGCATTCAATACTTTCAGCAACGCGTTGCGGTGTGCTTCAGAACACAGCAACAGGTTAAGGATCGAGATCTTCGACGGGGTCTGGTGTAGATGATCTACAATCTTGTAGTCACTTTTCCTGATCAGCCGCATGAACTCTTCAGCGTCTTTAACCAACAAGTCTTTCCCTGCCCCTGCAGGAACCTCTTCAACAGCTTTCCCTTTGCCTTTGTCCATAGCATCAGCCCGGACTACCTTCTCTGCGGCGACCTCTGCCGGCGCGAACACTCTACCACTTCTGGTGATACCACTGGCTTCAGCAAGATTATGCGCAGTCGATCTGGACGGCTCAATCTCTACCTTCTGACCATTACAATACACTTCAGCGCCATAATGCCATGGAACGGCATTGGTACTCTCAAATGGGATTGGTCCAGCCCTGGTGATGGTGATTGTAGGTGGACGAGGTGCAGAAATAGTGATAGGGTGGCGAGGAATGGTGATGGTGGCAACTTCGTCCGCCTGCTTCAGCACGACTTCCCCTGACGCATTCTCAATGCTTCGACTAAACTGCAAAATACCCTCGGTCATCAAACTCTGGATACCTTCACTCAACTGCTCACACCCGTCAGGAAGTGTAGCACATGCCATACAAAACTCCCCACACCCGGGAAAGAAGCCTTTCTTTAGCAGCTTGGCTTTGACGAAACTCAATGGCGTCTTCAAATCTCTGACATCAGTCAGCAAGTCTGAATTCTCTTCAGTGATAACGGCATTCACTCCGCCCCCCTATGATGAGGCATCGGATTCTTGGTGACGTTGGGCACGCTGTCAGAAAAGTTTATTATCTTGGCGTCAATCATGTCCTGGACTTTGTGCTTAAAAGCTTTGCAATTCTCAACTGTATGGCCAGGTGCCCCAGAATGAAATTCACAAGTAGCATTAGCATCGTACCCTGGTGGTGGTGCCCCTGTCAAGGGAGCTAGCGTCCTTTTCTGAACTAGTTGGAGCTGAAGCAGCGTCTGCAGAAGCTGTGCGTATGACATAGGAGGAGTTTCCAAATGACGGTTTGCTAGGGGACCTCGATGCTGATATTTTTTATATCCCTGATTATTCTGTTGCTGAGGCTGCTGCTGCGGCTGCGGGGGAGCAACTGGGATGTTTATGCTAGCGATCTGAGACTGAGGGCCCTTGCCCTTTCTCCTAGCATTAGAGACAGCACTGGCATCGCCCTCCCGACGCTTGCCAGTATAAGGTTTCTTGCTGGCTCCTCCAGATGAGGATGATTCGCCTTGAATCTTGCCGATCTTTATACCATTTTCAACATGCTCGCCCAAAGTAATGAGGGCCGAGAAAGTTCCGGACATGCCACTAACTAGCTTCTCATAATAAACTCCGGGAAGAGTAGCCACGAACATCTGTACCAACTCACGCTCAACCATCGGCGGTTGAACCCGAGCAGCCAATTCACGCCACCGCTGGGCGTACTCCTTGAAGCTTTCATTGCTCCGCTGCGAGAGATTCTGAAGCTGAACTCGGTTGGGAGCCAAGTCGCTATTATACTGATAGTGGAGAACAAATGCTTCAGCGAGATCTTTCCACGTTCGCACAGCAGCGGGTTCCAAACCCATATACCATTCAAGCGATGGGCCAGAAAGACTATCCTGAAAGAAGTGCATCAGCAGCTTCTCATCATCGGAGTAAGCGGACATCTTTCTGTAATACGATCGGAGATGAACACGGGGACAAGTAGTGCCTCTATACTTCTCAAAGATAGGCACCTTAAACTTGTGAGGTACTTTAAAGTCAGCAATCAACCCAAGTTTGGACATGTCAACGCCCAATGTATTCTGATTTTCTATATCTCTCATTTTATCTTCCAGCGCCTTGAACCTGAGTCGAGCCTCAGCAGTCAACTCAGCCTCTACACCTCTCTGAGAGAAAATATCATCCTGATGGTCCTCCAGCCACGGTTGAGGCACCACCATATTTCCTGCGCCAACATTGCCGTTGATCGGCCCCACGGTAACATTGGCTCCCAAACCACCATTGACGGCGCCCGCCGCATTAAGTCCGAGATTATTCATAAGATTGCCGTTAGCACTACTGTTGCCCCCGGCAGCAGGAATAACGTTCTGAGGAGTATCCACTTGAGGAGGAGTGGGTACGGCCCCGCCATGAAGAATTCCATTGCTGTCAACCCTGGAGATGAGAGGTTGAACCAAAGTACGAAGTTGCTCTTGCCCGTTCGCCACTACTTGCATCAGCTCCATAAAACGATCCATCCTTTCACGAAGCTCCTGAACATCTGATTGTACTTGGTCCATGATTCTCGTTTGATTGGCGCGAGTCGAGTAGCGGTGGATGAATCTTTGATCAATCCTGAAAACAGCTTGGAACCTGAAAAACCTGTCAAGATCAAAGGTTAGGAAAGGCAACAGAATGTATGTCATGCAAGAATGCTTCATGCAAATGCATGCGTGTGTCTGTGTGCTTGAGAGATTTCCCCCGATCCTGGCGCCTGCTGATAATAATAAGGAGAAGAATCTAGGCCCAATCATGGAGACAGCAACCTCACAGACACACGCTAATGGAATGATTATGCAAGCTAATGCAAAATGCAGGCATGCAACAATATATCCAAGGCTGCTGTGGAGATTCGATGTCAACAGTCACTGCTGAGAAGGAAACCCTGGTGTAAACCCACTGATCTGATCTGTTGTGAATAACCATCTGGTAGGATCGAGATCAAGATTCTGCTCTGACAAGAACGAAGGCCTGATAATGAAAACCCTGGATGCAAGATCAAGGAATATCTGTTGGAGAAGTCTTCAGACCCCAAATCACAAATCTGCCCTCTCAAGAACAAATACACAGCTGCTGATGAGATCTTCAAACCTCACTCAAAACCTGCCCTATCAAGAACAAAATAACAACTGCTGACGAGATCCTCAGACCTCACTCAAAAATCTGCTCCATCCAGAACAAACCTCTGATAATAATACACTGATCAAAGCCTGCTCTATCAAGAACAGACAAATACCCGATGCTAAGATCCTCTGATCAAACCCTTGTTCTATCAAGAACATATCTGCCACTGAGAACCCAACATAACTGATTCACTGTCAAGAAAACCAGGTAGTCTGGAGGTCAAAGTTTCCTGCAATATCCCAACCCCACTCACAGGTATGATGGACCTAATCCACGGACAAAGGTACGGCATCCTATGCGGTTGTCAGCGTCACAGACATTCATGAGTGACAATACGATTCCCAGAAGGAGTGGCATCGTCAAGTCATGAAGAGGCCTCTCTTAGCTGACTTCCAAATGATCGGTCCCCAGAGTCGACAATCCTTACGTCTGGACTCCCCTCAGATCCTCAGGACCGGAAAGGAGCACCTCTGCAAGAATCTCGTCTGAGCGCAGATTTTCGTAGGGAACTGTGCCTGTTCAACAGACAGGTTCGTCTACTACTTCTCCGCAACTATATCTAGGTGTGTACTCAAAGCCCAGGTCCGGCTTTTCACTCACAGTAACACCCTTCTCCCACAGCAGCACAGATAATCATATCAAACTGGAAATAAAATGCGGGAAATAAAAAATGCGGGAAGTAAAAATGCGGGGAGTAAAAATGCGATAAATAAACGCAACCCAACAAGCAAACACACAAACGATAGGATTGACTCTCATGGGGAACCGGAGAACCAGAGAGTCTGGGTTCGATCCCCAGCAGAGTCGCCAGCTGTCGCTTGCGCGAAAATAAGGTGCCGGCATGACAGAAGAGTCGCCACCTTTCGTTATTTATCCCTCGGAGCGGGAAAGGAAACGATCGGGAAAACCTGACGAAAAAGGGTAAGACAAGGTCGTCGCAACCATTGTCTGGGTTCGGGAGTCGGTTACGCAAGGGGAAGGTATTAGCACCCCTCACGTCCGTCGTACTCGACGGGATCCTCGCTTGTTTGTTTACTTGGACGGGTTGGTTGTAATCTATCTACCTATCAAGGCTGGCTGAAAAAAGAAGAGAAAAATGACTCGGCAAAGCATCGCGCTTTATGCCTACGTATTCCCATCAGAGAATGAGAAATCAGAGTCAACGTAGTTCGGCTAACTACGGGGGAAGATGGAGAAGGTTGCTCGCTAGGATATCGCATCCTATGCCTACGTACTTTCATCTGGTATGAAAGATCAGAGCAAACGTAGTTCGGGAAACTACGAGATAAATGGCTCAACTAGGAGGGAGACTATCAAGTCCTACTGTTATCATGCCATGGATTCATCCTATGGTTGAGGTTTGAACAGGGAACTCCTAGATGTTGTCATGCATAGGTTTCAACCTAAAAGTCTATCATCAAATCCTCATCAGAGGAAATGAGAGTCCTAAGGGATCATATCAATGATACACAGAAACAGACAAAAACATCAGCTTTAACAGTAAAATGCATGCAATGCAAGTGAGGGAGGAAATGTGTGTGGGGCAGCAGCCTCCACAAGCTCATCTCGACCTCAAGCCAGTCATGAAATAACAGTAATCATACTGAAAATAAACAACATGCTATCAAGCAATGAACCAGATAAAGGAAATGAAGTGCCATCAGGCAAACAAAACATACTTGAGAAAGAATCATCTATTCTCTAATCCTAACCCTAATCACAGGATCTAAACAAATCTAAGCAAAGCTCTCAAGCAAAACCCTAAACAAAAGAAATCATTCCCAGTCCTCAAGCTTCAGAACAAGCCTACCAAAGAAAGGGAGCTAAGCAATCAGACTCATAGTGTCTTCCTCAGGAAAGCACTAGGAGGTGGATACTCAGGAGTCATACCCTACGTGGCTCAACCACTGTGATCAGTTTACAGTCCTCCTCAGGAGGAATTAAACTCACAAGCAGGCTCCAACATCACTGGATATTTAGGAAATCCTATCTGAACTAGTGGAACTAAGTGAACAGACTCATAGGACCTTCCTCAGGAAAGTACTAGGAGGCTTCCACTTAGGAGTTGTATCCCATGTGGCTCAACAGCAAGTGATCAGTTTACATTCCTCCTCAGGAGAAATTAAACTCACAAGTTGGCTCCAACATCATTGGATACTTAAGAAATCCTAGACAAACTACTGGAACTAAGTGAATAGACCCATAGGACCTTCCTCAGGAAAGTACTAGGAGGCTTCCACTTAGGAGTTGTATCCCATGTGGCTCAACAACAAGTGATCAGTTTACATCCCTCCTCAGGAGAAATTAAACTCACAAGTTGGCTCCAACATCATTGGATACTTAAGAAAGAGGTGAGAAGAAAGAATGAAAGTCATTCACAGTGCCTTCCTCAGGAAAGTACCATGAACTTCCCTCAGACTTCAGGATCTCAAACCTCACAGACTGGGGACAAAACAAGCTCTGGGTCTCTGAGACTTGATCTTCAATCTTCACTTCATGATGCTCTCCATCAAAGTCTTCAAGGAAACACAAGCCCCTCAACAAATTCCTCAGAATGAACCCCACAGATGAACAGATAACCCACTGAACATATCAAATCATCAGGCAACTTCAGAAAATACCTAAAAATACTAAACTAATGGGGAAAAATCTAACAAATATTCACAAGGGTCCTCAACACCTACTCATAACATCTACAAAGGTCTCTACCTAAAAATCAAGATGAAACTCAATCAAAGAAAGGGAATCATCACCTAAGCACAATCTAAACCCTAATCAGGATACCCTAAATCAACCCTAATTAAACTAATCAAGATTTAATTCTAAAAATCTAGAAAAAATCCTATGGGAAACTATGATTCATCATCTAATTGCACAAAAAAGAATGGATTAAAAACCCTAAAGCAAGGTTCTAAAATAATTCCTACAAAATCATGATACAAAATGAAACAATTAAAAAGCTATTTAATTGGGAAATCTATTAAAAATATTAAACCTAAAAATAAAATCTCAATTTTATTTTTATAATTTTCTACACATTTTAATCTAATCAGGAAAAAAAAGAAGCATTTAAAAATCATTTTTTATCATTTTTTAATGAATTTTACAAAACAGAAAAATTAAAGAAGAAAAATAAAACAATTAAAATGAATTAAAGGGGTGGGGGGTCAGAATAGCAAGCGTGCCAGTTCAATTCATTGGGCCAAATAAAAAGGGGGGGGCGAATAGGAACTGAGCCCAGAATGGCTCTCTAAATGAAACGACCGCGTTTCATAAGATTTAAAATTTCCCTCTCACTCTCAGATTAAATCCTGGCCACTAGATTAGATGAATTTGTCAACTTCTGGGATTAATCCAACGACTCACCATCATCGTCCCAAACACCACCTAGGGTTTTCAGACCCTCTTCCCCATGCACTCAAATTCGAGCCTCTCTAACTCTCTCCACACGCCATGATTCAGCAAGATCTAAACACGAAAAATGATCTACTAAACGAGAGGAATAAAACCATACGCTCACTTTCTTAATTCTTCCTAGATTGCTCTAACAGAAAGCTAGAAGATCTTGGTACAACCATGGTTCAAAATTTTCAACTGACATCAATCTTCATTAAACTTCAGTATAATGATGCAATCATGCTCTACAAGTTACCCTTACTATTCTAAACCAATTCATGCTGATTAAAACTCATCAAACAGCCAGTTATTGAAGATCCAAGAATCATGGTTCTGTTATACAACCTCACCAATCTTGCTCTAATTCTCAGGGATTAATCCTCTACCCTAACACAATCAGTCTATACCTAGAATATGATCTATCTAAGCATAAATAAAGAGAAAGAGATGAGTTCACCAACCTGTCAAGAAGCTATGGTGAGTGATGCTATGGCTCGAACCAGGGCTTGCAAATCCTTCAGGATGATCCTTTGATGATGGATAGCCTTCTGTTTGCACAATTCTTGAAGGAGAAGACTTGTAATGGAAGAATTCTTGAGTTGCTTCAACTTGAAGCAAGAGCTTTAATGGCTATCTCTCTCCCTCTCTCCTCTGACTTGGCTCAAGTTTCACCAACCTCTCATCACTCTCTGATGCACACTTTTTATAACAATTGATGGATGCTTCTAGATTCATCTAGAAGGGTGTGGAAGTTTCATGAAAGTTCCATGATATGCCATGTTGGATTTCTCATATACCATATGCTATGCCTTGCAATTCATTGCCAAATTCTCCTTACATGAGTTATTGAGTGTGGATGAGTGAAAAACAAGGGCATTCTTGGCTTGTGTAAGGTTTTTCAATGCTACCTTCTTTTTCAAGTAAGAAATTTCCAAAGGAAGTCCATTTTTGGAGCCTCAAATGAAAATTCTACTTAAACCAAAGTTCTTAAAATAGATTTTCCAATCAAAATGATATATTGGATGACCTATTTTGGATTTGTGGATCTCCCAAATCACTTTTCAATTTCAACTTTTCAAAGTTATAAGCCATTTTTAGTTCATTTTTGACCAATCATGGAATTTCATGCTATGAGCTTTTTCAACAATTTGTGACCTTCTTTCTAGACTTAAAATCACATTTTGAGCAACTTTCATGTTTTGAGTTTTTCCATTTGAGGCTTGGAAATAGGAGTTTTAGGCATTGGATAAAATGACCTATAACTGACAAATGACCAAAATACCCCTGCCTTGTTCAAACCATAAGTTGAGTTCCACAAATCCAATCAAGGACTTCTACCACTCAAATTAAAGCTAAGAAGATCCTCTTCAACATTCATGTTGACCAAGAAACCATAGGAATCCTCCTACTAGGGCAAAAGTTGTCTGCAAGTTGGGTGACTTTCAAGGACCCAGATTCACACACCTCAGCTGACCTGTAATTTGTCAAAACCATAACTTGAGCTCTGTAACTCCTATCAAGGACTTCTACCACTCAAATTAAAGCTTAGAACAAGCTCTACAACATTCATGTTGTGGGGAAGATGAGATATCAATCACATCTAGAGCTGAAACTGCCTGGAAAGTAGGGATCAAACTAGGGTTTTTTCACTGACAGTCCTCAGAAACCCTAACTCAAAACTTCTCAAACTCCTCAATCATGATGAGTTGGTCTAGGAATCATCTTTATATAATCTCTATGCATCATTCCATGATCTCATGGCCCTTGGATTAGGTCTCAACCTTCTCCAAATCTTCAGCTGATCTAGGGTTGACCCAGTCAAAACCCTAATTCTACCATTCATGGTTGAATCTTCTGAATTCTTACACAATGACATCTCAGGGCTTCATGATGACTTTCAAGGCATCTCATAGGCTTTCCCAAAACATCAAGTTCATTCTCAAAGTCTCAGAATCATCTGAGGGGCACCCACAACTCTCAAGCTATGAAGCACACAACCCTGGTTTCAACCCATTCCTCTGAGGATCTCTTGAACTTTCTGATGAAGGTATCCACTTTCAAACACTCAATGAGTAAATAATTGTTGGTCAAATTTTGGGGTGCAACACCAGACTCCAGTTATTACGTTGATTGTTCAGGCTCCAGTCAGTTTCGTTGAGTATCAAGACTCCGGTTATTACGTTGAGCATTCAGGCTCCGGTTAGTTTCGTTGAGTATCCAGACTCCGGTTATTACATTGAGCGTTCAGGCTCCGGTCAGTTTCATTGGGTATCCAGACTCTAGTTATTACGTTGAGCGTTCAGGCTCCGGTCAGTTTCGTTTTGTATCCAGAGTCTAGTTATTATGTTGATTGTTCAGGCTCCAGTCAGTTTCGTTGAGTATCCAGACTCCGGATATTACGTTGAGCGTTCAGGCTCCGGTCAGTTTCATTGGGTATCCAGACTCCGGTTATTACGTTGAGCGTTCAGGCTCCGGTCAGTTTCGTTTTGTATCCAGACTCCGGTTATTACATTGAGCGTTCAGGCTCCGGTTAGTTTCGTTGAGTATCCAGATTTCGGTTATTACGTTGAGCGTTCAGGCTCCGGTCAATTTTGTTGGGTATCCAGACTCCTGTTATTACGTTGAGCGTTTAGGCTCCGATCAGTTTCGTTGGGTATCCAGACTCCGGTTATTACGTTGTGCGTTCAGGCTCCGGTCAGTTTCGTTGGGTATCCAGACTCCAGTTATTACGTCGATCGTTTAGACTCCGGTCAGTTTCGTTGCGTATCCAGACTCTGGTTATTACATTAGGCGTTCAGGCTCCGGTCAGTTTTGTTGGGTATCTAGACTCCGGTTATTACGTTAAGCGTTCAGGCTCCGGTCAGTTTCGTTGAGCATCCAGACTCCAGTTATGAAGTTGAGCGTTCCGGCTCCGGTCAGTTTCGTTGAGTATCCAGACTCCGGTTATTACGTTGAGCGTTATGGCTCCGTTCAGTTTTGTTGGGTATCCAGACTCCAGTTATTACATTGAGCGTTCAGGCTCCGGTCAGATTTGTTGGGTATCCAGACTCCTGTTTTTCCATTGAGCGTTCAGGCTCAGGTCAGTTTTGTAGGGTATCCAGACTCCGGTTATTACGTTGAGCGTTCAGGCTCCGGTCAGGTTCGTTGGTTATCCAGACTCCGGTTATTACGTTGAGCGTTCAGGCTCCGGTCAGTTTCGTTTAGTATCAAGACTCTGGTTATTACGTTGAGCATTCAGGCTCCGGTCAGTTTCGTTTTGTATCCAGACTCCGGTTATTACGTTGAGCGTTCAGGCTCCGGTTAGTTTCGTTGAGTATCCAGATTCCGGTTATTACGTTGAGCGTTCAGGCTCCGGTCAATTTTGTTGGGTATCCAGACTCCTGTTATTACGTTGAGCGTTTAGGCTCCGATCAGTTTCGTTGGGTATCCAGACTCCGGTTATTACGTTGAGCGTTCAGGCTCCGGTCAGTTTTGTTGGGTATCCAGACTCCTGTTATTACGTTGTGCGTTCAGGCTCCGGTCAGTTTCGTTGGGTATCCAGACTCAGGTTATTAATTTGATCGTTTAGGCTCCGGTCAGTTTCGTTGTGTATCCAGACTCTGGTTATTACATTAGGCGTTCAGGCTCCGGTAAGTTTTGTTGGGTATCTAGACTCCGGTTATTACGTTAAGCGTTCAGGCTCCGTTCAGTTTCGTTGAGCATCCAGACTCCAGTTATAAAGTTGAGCATTCCGGCTCCGGTCAGTTTCGTTGAGTATCCAGACTCCGGTTATTACGTTGAGCGTTCAGGCTCAGGTCAGTTTTGTTGGGTATCCAGACTCCGGTTATTACCTTGAGCGTTCAGGCTCCGGTCAGGTTCGTTGGGTATCCAGACCCCGGTTATTACGTTGAGCGTTCAGGCTCCGGTCAGTTTCATTGGGTCTCCAGACTCCGGTTATTATGTTGAGCGTTCAGGCTCCGGTCAGTTTTGTTTGGTATCCAGACTCCGGTTATTACGTTGAGCGTTCAGGCTCTGGTCAGTTTCGTTGGGTATCCAGACTCCGGTTATTACGTTGAGCGTTCAGGCTCCGGTCAGTTTTGTTGGGTATCCAGACTCCGGTTTTTACGTTGAACGTTCAGGCTCCGGTCAGTTTTGTTGGGTATCCAGACTCCGGTTATTACGTTGAGCGAACAGCCTCCGGTCAGTTTCGTTGGGTATCCAGACTCCGGTTATTACGTTGAGCGAGCAAGCTCCGGTCAGTTTCGCTGGGTATCCAGACTTCGGTTATTACGTTGAGCGTTCAAGCTCCGGTCAGTTTCGTTTAGTATCAAGACTCCGGTTATTACGTTGAGCATTCAGGCTCCGGTCAGTTTCGTTTTGTATCCAGACTCCGGTTATTACGTTGAGCGTTCAGGCTCCGGTTAGTTTCGTTGAGTATCCAGATTCCGGTTATTACGTTGAGCGTTCAGGCTCCGGTCAATTTTGTTGGGTATCCAGACTCCTGTTATTACGTTGAGCGTTTAGGCTCCGATCAGTTTCGTTGGGTATCCAGACTCCGGTTATTACGTTAAGCGTTCAGGCTCCGGTCAGTTTTGTTGGGTATCCAGACTCCTGTTATTACGTTGTGCGTTCAGGCTCCGGTCAGTTTCGTTGGGTATCCAGACTCAGGTTATTAATTTGATCGTTTAGGCTCCGGTCAGTTTCGTTGTGTATCCAGACTCTGGTTATTACATTAGGCGTTCAGGCTCCGGTAAGTTTTGTTGGGTATCTAGACTCCGGTTATTACGTTAAGCGTTCAGGCTCCGTTCAGTTTCGTTGAGCATCCAGACTCCAGTTATAAAGTTGAGCATTCCGGCTCCGGTCAGTTTCGTTGAGTATCCAGACTCCGGTTATTACGTTGAGCGTTCAGGCTAAGGTCAGTTTTGTTGGGTATCCAGACTCCGGTTATTACCTTGAGCGTTCAGGCTCCGGTCAGGTTCGTTGGGTATCCAGACCCCGGTTATTACGTTGAGCGTTCAGGCTCCGGTCAGTTTCATTGGGTCTCCAGACTCCGGTTATTATGTTGAGCGTTCAGGCTCCGGTCAGTTTTGTTTGGTATCCAGACTCCGGTTATTACGTTGAGCGTTCAGGCTCTGGTCAGTTTCGTTGGGTATCCAGACTCCGATTATTACGTTGAGCGTTCAGGCTCCGGTCAGTTTTGTTGGGTATCCAGACTCCGGTTTTTACGTTGAACGTTCAGGCTCCGGTCAGTTTTGTTGGGTATCCAGACTCCGGTTATTACGTTGAGCGAACAGGCTCCGGTCAGTTTCGTTGGGTATCCAGACTCCGGTTATTACGTTGAGCGAGCAAGCTCCGGTCAGTTTCGTTGGGTATCCAGACTTCGGTTATTACGTTGAGCGTTCAAGCTCCGGTCAGTTTTGTTGGGTATCCAGACTCTGGTTTTTACATTGAAAGTTTAGGCTCCGGTCAGTTTTGTTGGGTATCCAGACTCCGGTTATTACGTTGAGCGTTCAGGCTCCGGTCAGTTTTGTTGGGTATCCAGACTCCGGTTATTACGTTGAGCGAGCAGGCTCCGGTCAGGTTCGTTGGGTATCCAGACTCCGGTTATTACGTTGAGCGTTCAGGCTCCGGTCAGTTTCATTGGGTCTCCAGACTCCGGTTATTACGTTGAGCGCTCAGGCTCCGGTCAGTTTTCTTTGGTATCCAGACTTCGGTTATTACGTTGAGCGTTCAGGCTCCGGTCAGTTTCGTTGGGTATCCAGACTCCGGTTATTACGTTGAACGTTTAGGCTCCGGTCAGTTTTGTTGGGTATCCAGACTCCGGTTTTTACATTGAAAGTTCAGGCTCCGGTCAGTTTCGTTGGGTATCCAGACTCCGGTTATTACGTTGAGCGTTCAGGCTCCGGTCAGTTTTATTGGGTATCCAGACTCCGGTTATTACGTTGAGCGAGCAGGCTCCGGTCAGTTTCGTTGGGTATCCAGATTCCGGTTATTACGTTGAGCGTTCAGGCTCCGGTCAGTTTCATTGGGTATCCAGACTCCGGTTATTACGTTGAGCGTTCAGGCTCCGGTCAGTTTCATTGGGTATCCAGACTCCGGTTATTACGTTCAGCGTTCAGGCTCCGGTCAGTTTCATTTTGTATCCAGACTCCAGTTATTACGTTGATTGTTCAGGCTCCAGTCAGTTTCGTTGAGTATCCAGACTCTGGTTATTACGATGAGCGTTCAGGCTCCGGTCAGTTTAGTTGGGTATCCAAACTCCGGTTATTACGTTGAGCGTTCAGGCTCCGGTCAGTTTCATTGGGTATCCAGACTCCGGTTATTACGTTGAGCGTTCAGGCTCCGGTCAGTTTCCTTTTGTATCCAGACTCCGGTTATTACGTTGAGCTTTCAGGCTCCGGTCAGTTTCGTTGAGAATCCAGATTCCGGTTATTACGTTGAGCGTTCAGGCTCCGGTCAATTTTGTTGGGTATCCAGACTCCTGTTATTACGTTGAGCGTTTAGGCTCCGATCAGTTTCATTGGGCATCCAGACTCCAGTTATAAAGTTGAGCATTCCGGCTCCGGTCAGTTTCGTTGAGTATCCAGACTCCGGTTATTACGTTGAGCGTTCAGGCTCAGGTCAGTTTTGTTGGGTATCCAGACTTCGGTTATTACCTTGAGCGTTCAGGCTCCGGTCAGGTTCGTTGGGTATCCAGACTCCGGTTATTACGTTGAGCGTTCAGGCTCCGGTCAGTTTCATTGGGTCTCCAGACTCCGGTTATTATGTTGAGCGTTCAGGCTCCGGTCAGTTTTGTTTGGTATCCAGTCTTCGGTTATTACGTTGAGCGTTCAGGCTCCGGTCAGTTTCG
This sequence comes from Lathyrus sativus, assembly GCA_963859935.3. Classification (NCBI taxonomy): domain Eukaryota; kingdom Viridiplantae; phylum Streptophyta; class Magnoliopsida; order Fabales; family Fabaceae; genus Lathyrus; species Lathyrus sativus. Next base: position 85,556 of record CAWUDS030000772.1, read on the forward strand.
TTGGGTATCCAGACTCCGGTTATTACGTTGAGCGTTCAGGCTCCGGTCAGTTTTGCTGGGTATCCAGACTCCGGTTTTTACGTTGAAAGTTCAGGCTCCGGTCAGTTTTGTTGGGTATCCAGACTCCGGTTATTACGTTGATCGTTCAGGCTCCGGTCAGTTTTGTTTGGTATCCAGACTCCGGTTATTACGTTGAGCGAGCAGGCTCCGGTCAGTTTCGTTGGGTATCCAGACTCCGGTTATTACGTTGAGCGTTCAAGCTCCGGTCAGTTTTGTTGGGTATCCAGACTCTGGTTTTTACATTGAAAGTTTAGGCTCCGGTCAGTTTTGTTGGGTATCCAGACTCCGGTTATTACGTTGAGCGTTCAGGCTCCGGTCAGTTTTGTTGGGTATCCAGACTCCGGTTATTACGTTGAGCGAGCAGGCTCCGGTCAGGTTCGTTGGGTATCCAGACTCCGGTTATTACGTTGAGCGTTCAGGCTCCGGTCAGTTTCATTGGGTCTCCAGACTCCGGTTATTACGTTGAGCGCTCAGGCTCCGGTCAGTTTTGTTTGGTATCCAGACTTCGGTTATTACGTTGAGCGTTCAGGCTCCGGTCAGTTTCGTTGGGTATCCAGACTCCGGTTATTACGTTGAACGTTTAGGCTCCGGTCAGTTTTGTTGGGTATCCAGACTCCGGTTTTTACATTGAAAGTTCAGGCTCCGGTCAGTTTCGTTGGGTATCCAGACTCCGGTTATTACGTTGAGCGTTCAGGCTCCGGTCAGTTTTATTGGGTATCCAGACTCCGGTTATTACGTTGAGCGAGCAGGCTCCGGTCAGTTTCGTTGGGTATCCAGATTCCGGTTATTACGTTGAGCGTTCAGGATCCGGTCAGTTTCATTGGGTATCCAGACTCCGGTTATTACGTTGAGCGTTCAGGCTCCGGTCAGTTTCATTGGGTATCCAGACTCCGGTTATTACGTTCAGCGTTCAGGCTCCAGTCAGTTTCATTTTGTATCCAGACTCCAGTTATTACGTTGATTGTTCAGGCTCCAGTAAGTTTCGTTGAGTATCCAGACTCTGGTTATTACGATAAGCGTTCAGGCTCCGGTCAGTTTAGTTGGGTATCCAAACTCCGGTTATTACGTTGAACGTTCAGGCTCCGGTCAGTTTCATTGGGTATCCAGACTCCGGTTATTACGTTGAGCGTTCAGGCTCCGGTCAGTTTCCTTTTGTATCCAGACTCCGGTTATTACGTTGAGCTTTCAGGCTCCGGTCAGTTTCGTTGAGAATCCAGATTCCGGTTATTACGTTGAGCGTTCAGGCTCCGGTCAATTTTGTTGGGTATCCAGACTCCTGTTATTACGTTAAGCGTTTAGGCTCCGATCAGTTTCATTGGGCATCCAGACTCCAGTTATAAAGTTGAGCATTCCGGCTCCGGTCAGTTTCGTTGAGTATCCAGACTCCGGTTATTACGTTGAGCGTTCAGGCTCAGGTCAGTTTTGTTGGGTATCCAGACTTCGGTTATTACCTTGAGCGTTCAGGCTCCGGTCAGGTTCGTTGGGTATCCAGACTCCGGTTATTACGTTGAGCGTTCAGGCTCCGGTCAGTTTCATTGGGTCTCCAGACTCCGGTTATTATGTTGAGCGTTCAGGCTCCGGTCAGTTTTGTTTGGTATCCAGTCTTCGGTTATTACGTTGAGCGTTCAGGCTCCGGTCAGTTTCGTTGGGTATCCAGACTCCGGTTATTACGTTGAGCGTTCAGGCTCCGGTCAGTTTTGTTGGGTATCCAGACTCCGGTTTTTACGTTGAAAGTTCAGGCTCCGGTCAGTTTTGTTGGGTATCCAGACTCCGGTTATTACGTTGATCGTTCAAGCTCCGGTCAGTTTTGTTTGGTATCCAGACTCCGGTTATTACGTTGAGCGAGCAGGCTCCGGTCAGTTTCGTTGGGTATCCAGACTCCGGTTATTACGTTGAGCGTTCAAGCTCCGGTCAGTTTTGTTGGGTATCCAGACTCTGGTTTTTACATTGAAAGTTTAGGCTCCGGTCAGTTTTGTTGGGTATCCAGACTCCGGTTATTACGTTGAGCGTTCAGGCTCCGGTCAGTTTTGTTGGGTATCCAGACTCCGGTTATTACGTTGAGCGAGCAGGCTCCGGTCAGGTTCGTTGGGTATCCAGACTCCGGTTATTACGTTGAGCGTTCAGGCTCTGGTCAGTTTCATTGGGTCTCCAGACTCCGGTTATTACGTTGAGCGCTCAGGCTCCGGTCAGTTTTGTTTGGTATCCAGACTTCGGTTATTACGTTGAGCGTTCAGGCTCCGGTCAGTTTCGTTGGGTATCCAGACTCCGGTTATTACGTTGAGCGTTCAGGCTCCGGTCGGTTTTGTTGGGTATCCAGACTCCGGTTTTTACATTGAAAGTTCAGGCTCCGGTCAGGTTCGTTGGGTATCCAGACTCCGGTTATTACGTTGAGCGTTCAGGCTCCGGTTAGTTTCGTTGGGTATCGAGATTCCGGTTATTACGTTGAGCGTTCAGGCTCCGGTCATTTTCATTGGGTATCCAGACTCCGGTTATTACGTTGAGCGTTCAGGCTCCGGTCAGTTTCATTTTGTATCCAGGCTCCGGTTATTACGTTGAGCGTTCAGGCTCCGGTTAGTTTCATTGAGAATCCAGATTCCGGTTATTACGTTGAGCGTTCAGGCTCCGGTCAAATTTGTTGGGTATCCAGACTCCTGTTATTACGTTGAGCGTTTAGGCTCCGATCAGTTTCATTGGGTATCCAGACTCCGGTTATTACATTGAGCGTTCAGGCTCCGGTCAATTTTGTTGGGTATCCAGACTCCGGTTATTACGTTGAGCGTTCAGGCTCTGGTCAGTTTTGTTGGGTATCCAGACTCCGGTTATTACCTTGAGCGTTCAGGCTCCGGTCAGGTTCGTTGGGTATCCAGACTCCGGTTATTACGTTGAGCGTTCAGTCTCCGGCAGTTTCATTGGGTCTCCAGACTCCGGTTATTACGTTGAGCCTTCAGACTCCGGTCAGTTTTGTTTGGTATCCAGACTTCGGTTATTACGTTGAGCGTTCAGGCTCCGGTCAGTTTCGTTGGGTATCCAGACTCCGGTTATTACGTTGAGCATTCAGGTTCCGGTCAGTTTTGTTGGGTATCCAGACTCCGGTTTTTACGTTGAAAGTTCAGGCTCCGGTCAGTTTTGTTGGGTATCCAGACTCCGGTTATTACGTTGAGCGTTCAGGCTCCGGTCAGTTTTGTTGGGTATCCAGACTCCGGTTATTACGTTAAGCGTTCAGGCTCCGGTCAGTTTCGTTGAGCATCCAGACTCCAGTTATGAAGTTGAGCGTTCCGGCTCCGGTCAGTTTCGTTGAGTATCCAGACTCCGGTTATTACATTGAAAGTTCAGGCTCCGGTCAGTTTTGTTGGGTATCCAGACTCCGGTTATTACGTTGAGCATTCAGGCTCCGGTCAGTTTTGTTGGGTATCCAGACTCCGGTTATTACGTTGAGCGAGCAGGCTCCGGTCAGGTTCGTTGGGTATCCAGACTCCGGTTATTACGTTGAGCGTTCAGGCTCCGGCCAGTTTCATTGGGTCTCCAGACTCCGGTTATTACGTTGAGCGCTCAGGCTCCGGTAAGTTTTGTTTGGTATCCAGACTTCGGTTATTACGTTGAGCGTTCAGGCTCCGGTCAGTTTCATTGGGTATCCAGACTCCGGTTATTATGTTGAGCGTTCAGGCTCCGGTCAGTTTTGTTGGGTATCCAGACTCCGGTTTTTACATTGAAAGTTCAGGCTCCGGTCAGTTTCGTTGGGTATCCAGACTCCGGTTATTACGTTGAGCGTTCAGGCTCCGGTCAGTTTTGTTGGGTATCCAGACTCCGGTTATTACGTTGAGCGAGCAGGCTCCGGTCAATTTCGTTGGGTATCCAGACTCCAGTTATTACGTTGAGCATTCAGGCTCCGGTTAGTTTCGTTGGGTATCGAGATTCCGGTTATTACGTTGAGCGTTCAGGCTCCGGTCAGTTTCATTTTGTATCCAGACTCCAGTTATTACGTTGATTGTTCAGGCTCCAGTCAGTTTCATTTTGTATCCAGACTCCAGTTATTACGTTGATTGTTCAGGCTCCAGTCCGTTTCGTTGAGTATCCAGACTCTTGTTATTACGTTGAGCATTCAGGCTCCGGTCAGTTTCATTGGGTATCCAGACTCCGGTTATTACGTTGAGCGTTCAGGCTCCGGTCAGTTTTGTTGGGTATCCAGACTCCGGTTTTTACATTGAAAGTTCAGGCTCCGGCCAGTTTCGTTGGGTATCCAGACTCCGGTTATTACGTTGAGCGTTCAGGCTCCGGTCAGTTTTGTTGGGTATCCAGACTCCGGTTATTACGTTGAGCGAGCAGGCTCCGGTCAGTTTCGTTGGGTATCCAGACTCCGGTTATTACGTTGAGCGTTCAGGCTCCGGTTAGTTTCGTTGGGTATCGAGGTTCCGGTTATTATGTTGAGCGTTCAGGCTCCGGTCTGTTTCATTGGGTATCCAGACTCCGGTTATTATCTTCAACGTTCAGGCTCCGGTCAGTTTCATTTTGTATCCAGACTCCAGTTATTACGTTGATTGTTCAGGCTCCAGTCAGTTTCGTTAAGTATCCAGACTCTCGTTATTACGTTGAGCGTTCAGGCTCCGGTTAGTTTCGTTGAGTATCCAGATTCCGGTTATTACGTTGAGCGTTCAGGCTCCGGTCTGTTTCATTGGGTATCCAGACTCCGGTTATTATGTTGAGCGTTCAGGCTCCGGTCAGTGTCGTTTTGTATCCAGACTCCGGTTATTACATTGAGCGTTCAGGCTCCGGTTAGTTTCGTTGAGTATCCAGATTTCGGTTATTACGTTGAGCGTTCAGGCTCCGGTCAATTTTGTTGGGTATCCAGACTCCTGTTATTACGTTGAGCGTTTAGGCTCCGATCAGTTTCATTGGGTATCCAGACTCCGGTTATTACGTTGAGCGTTCAGGCTCCGGTCAGTTTTGTTGGGTATCCAGACTCCTGTTATTACATTGTGCGTTCAGGCTACGGTCAGTTTCGTTGGGTATACAGACTCCGGTTATTAATTTGATCGTTTAGGCTCCGGTCAGTTTCGTTGTGTATCCAGACTCTGGTTATTACATTAGGCGTTCAGGCTCCGGTCAGTTTTGTTGGGTATCTAGACTCCGGTTATTACGTTAAGCGTTCAGGCTCCGGTCAGTTTCGTTGGGCATCCAGACTCCAGTTATTACGTTGAGCGTTCCGGCTCCGGTCAGTTTCGTTGAGTATCCAGACTCCGGTTATTACATTGAGCGTTCAGGCTCCGGTCAGTTTTATTGGGTATCCGGACTCCGGTTATTACGTTCAGCGTTCAGGCTCCGGTCAGTTTCATTTTGTATCCAGACTCCAGTTATTACGTTGATTGTTCAGGCTCCAGTCAGTTTCGTTGAGTATCCAGACTCTGGTTATTACGATGAGCGTTCAGGCTCCGGTCAGTTTAGTTGGGTATCCAGACTCCGGTTATTACGTTGAGCGTTCAGGCTCCGGTCAGTTTCATTGGGTATCCAGACTCCGGTTATTACGTTGAGCGTTCAGGCTCCGGTCAGTTTCCTTTTGTATCCAGACTCCGGTTATTACGTTGAGCGTTCATGCTCCGGTCAGTTTCGTTGAGAATCCAGATTCCGGTTATTACGTTGAGCGTTCAGGCTCCGGTCAATTTTGTTGGGTATCCAGACTCCTGTTATTACGTTGAGCGTTTAGGCTCCGATCAGTCTCATTGGGCATCCAGACTCCAGTTATAAAGTTGAGCATTCCGGCTCCGGTCAGTTTCGTTGAGTATCCAGACTCCGGTTATTACGTTGAGCGTTCAGGCTCAGGTCAGTTTTGTTGGGTATCCAGACTCCGGTTATTACCTTGAGCGTTCAGGCTCCGGTCAGGTTCGTTGGGTATCCAGACTCCGGTTATTACGTTGAGCGTTCAGGCTCCGGTCAGTTTCGTTGGGTCTCCAGACTCCGGTTATTATGTTGAGCGTTCAGGCTCCGGTCAGTTTTGTTTGGTATCCAGACTTCGGTTATTACGTTGAACGTTCAGGCTCTGGTCAGTTTCGTTGGGTATCCAGACTCCGGTTATTACGTTGAGCGTTCAGGCTCCGGTCAGTTTTGTTGGGTATCCAGACTCCGGTTATTACGTTGAGCGTTCAGGCTCCGGTCAGTTTTGTTGAGTATCCAGAATCCGGTTTTTACATTGAAAGTTCAGGCTCCGGTCAGGTTCGTTGGGTATCCAGACTCCGGTTATTACGTTGAGCGTTCAGGCTCCGGTTAGTTTTGTTGGGTATCGAGATTCCGGTTATTACGTTGAGCGTTCAGGCTCCGGTCAGTTTCATTGGGTATCCAGACTCCGGTTATTACGTTCAGCGTTCAGGCTCCGGTCAGTTTCATTTTGTATCCAGACTCCAGTTATTACGTTGATTGTTCAGGCTCCAGTCAGTTTCGTTGAGTATCCAGACTCTGGTTATTACGATGAGCGTTCAGGCTCCGGTTAGTTTCGTTGAGTATCCAGATTCCGGTTATTACGTTGAGCATTCAGGCTCCGGTCAGTTTCATTGGGTATCCAGACTCCGGTTATTACGTTGAGCGTTCAGGCTCCGGTCAGTTTCCTTTTGTATCCAGACTCCGGTTATTACGTTGAGCGTTCAGGCTCCGGTTAGTTTCGTTGAGAATCCAGATTCCGGTTATTACGTTGAGCGTTCAGGCTCCGGTCAATTTTGTTGGGTATCCAGACTCCTGTTATTACGTTGAGCGTTTAGGCTCCGATCAGTTTCATTGGGTATCCAGACTCCGGTTATTACGTTGAGCGTTCAGGCTCCAGTCCATTTTGTTGGGTATCCAGACTCCGGTTATTACGTTGAGCGTTCAGGCTCCGGTCCATTTTGTTGGGTATCCAGACTCCGGTTATTACGTTGAGCGTTCAGGCTCCGGTCAGGTTCGTTGGGTATCCCGACTCCGGTTATTACGTTGAGCGTTCAGTCTCCGGTCAGTTTCATTAGGTCTCCAGACTCCGGTTATTACGTTGAGCCTTCAGGCTCCGGTCAGTTTTGTTTGGTATCCAGACTTCGGTTATTACGTTGAGCATTCAGGCTCCGGTCAGTTTCGTTGGGTATCCAGACTCCGGTTATTACGTTGAGCGTTCAGGCTCCGGTCAGTTTTGTTGGGTATCCAGACTCCGGTTTTTACGTTGAAAGTTCAGGCTCCGGTCAGTTTTGTTGGGTATCCAGACTCCGGTTATTATGTTGAGCGTTCAGGCTCCGGTCAGTTTTGTTGGGTATCCAGACTCCGGTTATTACGTTGAGCGAGCAGGCTTCGGTCAGTTTCGTTGGGTATCTAGACTCCGGTTATTACGTTGAGCGTTCAGGCTCCTGTCAGTTTTGTTGGGTATCCAGACTCCGATTTTTACATTGAAAGTTCAGGCTCCGGTCAGTTTTGTTGGGTATCCAGACTCTGGTTATTACGTTGAGCATTCAGGCTCCGGTCAGTTTTGTTGGGTATCTAGACTCCGGTTATTACGTTGAGCGAGCAGGCTCCGGTCAGGTTGGTTGGGTATCCAAACTCCGGTTATTACGTTGAGCGTTCAGTCTCCGGTCAGTTTCATTAGGTCTCCAGACTCCGGTTATTACGTTGAGCCTTCAGGCTCCGGTCAGTTTTGTTTGGTATCCAGACTTCGGTTATTACGTTAAGCATTCAGGCTCCGGTCAGTTTCGTTGGGTATCCAGACTCCGGTTATTACGTTGAGCGTTCAGGCTCCGGTCAGTTTTGTTGGGTATCCAGACTCCGGTTTTTACGTTGAAAGTTCAGGCTCCGGTCAGTTTTGTTGGGTATCCAGACTCCGGTTATTATGTTGAGCGTTCAGGCTCCGGTCAGTTTTGTTGGGTATCCAGACTCCGGTTATTACGTTGAGCGAGCAGGCTTCGGTCAGTTTCGTTGGGTATCTAGACTCCGGTTATTACGTTGAGCGTTCAGGCTCCGGTCAGTTTTGTTGGGTATCCAGACTCCGATTTTTACATTGAAAGTTCAGGCTCCGGTCAGTTTTGTTGGGTATCCAGACTCTGGTTATTACGTTGAGCATTCAGGCTCTGGTCAGTTTTGTTGGGTATCCAGACTCCGGTTATTACGTTGAGCGAGCAGGCTCCGGTCAGGTTGGTTGGGTATCCAAACTCCGGTTATTACGTTGAGTGTTCAGGCTCCGGCCAGTTTCATTGGGTCTCCAGACTCCGGTTATTACGTTGAGCGCTCAGGCTCCGTTAAGTTTTGTTTGGTATCCAGACGTCAGTTATTACGTTGAGCGTTCAGGCTCCGGTCAGTTTCATTGGGTATCCAGACTCCGGTTATTACATTGAGCGTTCAGGCTCCGGTCAGTTTTGTTGGGTATCCAGACTCCAGTTTTTACATTGAAAGTTCAGGCTCCGGTCAGTTTCGTTGGGTATCCAGACTCCGGTTATTACGTTGAGCGTTCAGGCTCCGGTCAGTTTTGTTGGGTATCCAGACTCCGGTTACTACGTTGAGCGAGCAGGCTCCGGTCAATTTCGTTGGGTATCCAGACTCCGGTTATTACGTTGAGCGTTCAGGCTCCGGTTAGTTTCGTTGGGTATCGAGATTCCGGTTATTACGTTGAGCGTTCAGGCTCCGGTCAGTTTCATTAGGTATCCAGACTCCGGTTATTACGTTCAGCGTTCAGGCTCCGGTCAGTTTCATTTTGGATCCAGACTCCAGTTATTACGTTGATTGTTCAGGCTCCAGTCAGTTTCGTTGAGTATCCAGACTCTGGTTATTACGTTGAGCATTCGGGCTCCGGTCAGTTTCATTGGGTATCCAGACTCCGGTTATTACGTTGAGCGTTCAGGCTCCGGTCAGTTTTGTTGGGTATCCAGACTCCGGTTTTTACATTGAAAGTTCAGGCTCCGGTTAGTTTCGTTGGGTATCCAGACTCCGGTTATTACGTTGAGCGTTCAGGCTCCGGTCAGTTTTGTTGGGTATCCAGACTCCGGTTATTAAGTTGAGCGAGCAGGCTCCGGTCAGTTTCGTTGGGTATCCAGACTCCGGTTATTACGTTGAGCGTTCAGGCTCCGGTTAGTTTCATTGGGTATCGAGGTTCCGGTTATTACGTTGAGCGTTCAGGCTCCGGTCAGTTTCATTGGGTATCTAGACTCCGGTTATTACGTTCAGCGTTCAGGCTCCGGTCAGTTTCATTTTGTATCCAGACTCCAGTAATTACGTTGATTGTTCAGGCTCCAGTCAGTTTCGTTGAGTATCCAGACTCTGGTTATTACGTTGAGCGTTCAGGCTCCGGTTAGTTTCATTGAGTATCCAGATTCCGGTTATTACGTTGAGCGTTCAGGCTCCGGTCTGTTTCATTGGGTATCCAGACTCCGGTTATTACGTTGAGCGTTCAGGCTCCGGTCAGTGTCGTTTTGTATCTAGACTCCGATTATTACATTGAGCGTTCAGGCTCCGGTTAGTTTCGTTGAGTATCCAAATTCCGGTTATTACGTTGAGCGTTCAGGCTCCGGTCAATTTTGTTGGGTATCCAGACTCCTGTTATTATGTTGAGCGTTTAGGCTCCGATCAGTTTCATTGGGTATCCAGACTCCGGTTATTACGTTGAGCGTTCAGGCTCCGGTCAGTTTTGTTAGGTATCCAGACTCCTGTTATTACGTTGTGCGTTCAGGCTCCGGTCAGTTTCGTTGGGTATACAGACTCCGGTTATTAATTTGATCGTTTAGGCTCCGGTCAGTTTCGTTGTGTATCCAGACTCTGGTTATTACATTAGGCGTTCAGACTCCGGTCAGTTTTGTTGGGTATCTAGACTCCGGTTATTACGTTAAGCGTTCAGGCTCCGGTCAGTTTCGTTGGGCATCCAGACTCCAGTTATTACGTTGAGCGTTCCGGCTCCGGTCAGTTTCGTTGAGTATCCAGACTCCGGTTATTACATTGAGCGTTCAGGCTCAGGTCAGTTTTGTTGGGTATCCAGACTCCGTTTATTACGTTGAGCGTTCAGGCTCCGGTCAGGTTCGTTGGGTATCCAGACTCCGGTTATTACGTTGAGCGTTCAGGCTCCGGTCAGTTTCATTGGGTCTCCAAACTCCGATTATTACGTTGAGCGTTCAGGCTCCGGTCAGTTTTGTTTGGTATCCAGACTTCGGTTATTACGTTGAGCGTTCAGGCTCCGGTCAGTTTCGTTGGGTATCCAGACTCCGGTTATTACGTTGAGCGTTCAGGCTCCGGTCAGTTTTGTTGGGTATCCAGACTCCGGTTTTTACGTTGAAAGTTCAGGCTCCGGTCAGTTTTGTTGGGTATCCAGACTCCGGTTATTACGTTGAGCGTTCAAGCTCCGGTCTGTTTTGTTGGGTATCCAGACTCCGGTTATTACGTTGAGCGAGCAGGCTCCGGTCAGTTTCGTTGGGTATCCAGACTCCGGTTATTACGTTGAGCGTTCAGGCTCCGGTCAGTTTTGTTGCGTATCCAGACTCCGGTTTTTACATTGAAAGTTCAGGCTCCGGACAGTTTTGTTGGGTATCCAGACTCCGGTTATTACGTTGAGCGTTCAGGCTCCGGTCAGTTTTGTTGGGTATCCAGACTCCGGTTATTACGTTGAGCGAGCAGGCTCCGGTCAGGTTCGTTGGGTATCCAGACTCCGGTTATTACCTTGAGCGTTCAGGCTCCGGTCAGGTTCGTTGGGTATCCAGACTCCGGTTATTACGTTGAGCGTTCAGGCTCCGGTCAGTTTCATTGGGTCTCCAGACTCCGGTTATTACGTTGAGCCTTCAGGCTCCGGTCAGTTTTGTTTGGTATCCAGACTTCGGTTATTACGTTGAGCGTTCAGGCTTCGGTCAGTTTCGTTGGGTATCTAAACTCCGGTTATAACGTTGAGCGTTCAGGCTCCGGTCAGTTTTGTTGGGTATTCAGACTCCGGTTTTTACGTTGAAAGTTCAGGCTCCGGTCAGTTTTGTTGGGTATCCAGACTCCGGTTATTACGTTGAGCGTTCAGGCTCCGGTCAGTTTTGTTGGGTATCCAGACTCCGGTTATTACGTTGAGCGAGCAGGCTCCGGTCAGTTTCGTTGGGTATCTAGACTCCGGTTATTACGTTGAGCGTTCAGGCTCCGGTCAGTTTTGTTGGGTATCCAGACTCCGGTTTTTACATTGAAAGTTCAGGCTCCGGTCAGTTTTGTTGGGTATCCAGACTCCGGTTATTACGTTGAGCGTTCAGGCTCCGGTCAGTTTTGTTGGGTATCCAGACTCCGGTTATTACGTTGAGCGAGCAGGCTCCGGTCAGGTTCGTTGGGTATCCAGACTCCGGTTATTACGTTGAGCGTTCAAGCTCCGGCCAGTTTCATTATGTCTCCAGACTCCGGTTATTACGTTGAGCGCTCAGGCTCCGGTCAGTTTTGTTTGGTATCCAGACTTCGGTTTTTACGTTGAGCGTTCAGGCTCCGGTCAGTTTCATTGGGTATCCAGACTCCGGTTATTACGTTGAGGGTTCAGGCTCCGGTCAGTTTTGTTGGGTATCCAGACTCCGGTTTTTACATTGAAAGTTCAGGCTCTGGTCAGTTTCGTTGGGTATCCAGACTCCGGTTATTACGTTCAGCGTTCAGGCTCCGGTCAGTTTCATTTTGTATCCAGACTCCAGTTATTACGTTGATTGTTCAGGCTCCAGTCAGTTTCGTTGAGTATCCAGACTCTGGTTATTACGTTGAGCATTCGGGCTCCGGTCAGTTTCATTGGGTATCCAGACTCCGGTTATTACGTTGAGCGTTCAGGCTCCGGTCAGTTTTGTTGGGTATCCAGACTCCTGTTATTACGTTGTGCGTTCAGGCTCCGGTCAGTTTCGTTGGGTATACAGACTCCGGTTATTAATTTGATCGTTTAGGCTCCGGTCAGTTTCGTTGTGTATCCAGACTCTGGTTATTACATTAGGCGTTCAGGCTCCGGTCAGTTTTGTTGGGTATCTAGACTCCGGTTATTACGTTAAGCGTTCAGGCTCCGGTCAGTTTCGTTGGGCATCCAGACTCCAGTTATTACGTTGAGCGTTCAGGCTCCGGTCAGTTTCGTTGGGTATCCAGACTCCAGTTATTACGTTGAGCGTTCAGGCTCCGGTCAGTTTTGTTGGGTATCCAGACTCCGGTTTTTACGTTGAACGTTCAGGCTTCGGTCAGTTTTGTTGGGTATCCAGACTCCGGTTATTACGTTGAGCGAGCAGGCTCCGGTCAGTTTCGTTGGGTATCTAGACTCCGGTTATTACGTTGAGCGTTCAGGCTCCGGTCAGTTTCGTTGGGTATTCAGACTCCGGTTATTACGTTGAGCGTTAAGGCCCCAGTCAGTTTCGTTGAGTATCAAGACTCCGGTTATTACGTTGAGCGTTCAGGCTCCGGTTAGTTTCGTTGGGTATCGAGATTCCGGTTATTACGTTGAGCGTTCAGGCTTCGGTCAGTTTCATTGGGTAATCAGACTCCGGTTATTACGTTGAGCGTTCAGGCTCCGTTCAGTTTTGTTTTGTATCCAGCCTCCAGTTATTACGTTGATTGTTCAGGCTACAATCAGATTCGTTGAGTATCCAGACTTCGGTAATTACGTTGAGCGTTAAGGCTCCGGTTAGTTTCGTTGAGTATCCAGATTCCGGTTATTACGTTGAGCGTTCAGGCTCCGGTCAATTTTGTTGGGTATCCAGACTCCTGTTATTACATTGAGTGTTTAGGCTCCGATCAGTTTTGTTGGGTATCCAGAATCCGGTTATTACGTTTAGCGTTCAGGCTCCGGTCAGTTTCGTTGGGTATCCAGACTCCGGTTATTACGTTGATCGTTCAGGCTCCGGTCAGTTTTGTTTGGTATCCAGACTTCGGTTATTACGTTGAGCGTTCAGGTTTCGGTCAATGTCGTTAGGTATCCAGACTCCGGTTATTACGTTGAGCGTTCAGGCTCCGGTCAGTTTCGTTGCGTATCCAGACTCCGGTTATTACGTTGATCGTTCAGGCTCCGGTCAGTTTCATTGCGTATCCAGACTCTGGTTATTACATTAGGCGTTCAGGCTCTAGTCTGTTTTGTTGGGTATCTAGACTCCGGTTATTACGTTAAGCGTTCAGGCTCCAGTCAGTTTCGTTGAGCATCCAGACTCCAGTTATGACGTTGAGCATTCCGGCTCCGGTCAGTTTCGTTGAGTATCCAGCCTCCGGTTATTACGTTGAGCGTTCAGGCTCCGTTCAGTTTTGTTGGGTATCCAGACTCCGGTTATTACGTTGAGCGTTCAGGGTCCGGTCAGATTCGTTGGGTATCCAGACTCCTATTTTTCTTTTGAGCGTTCAGGCTCAGGTCAGTTTTGTTGGGTATCCAAACTCCGGTTATGACTTGAGCGATCAGGCTCCGGTCAGGTTCGTTGGGTATCCAGACTCTGGTTATTACGTTGAGCGTTCATGCTCCGGTCATTTTCATTGGGTCTCCAGACTCCGGTTATTACGTTGAGCGTTCAGGCTCCGGTCAGTTTTGTTTTGTATCCAGACTTCGGTTATTACGTTGAGCGATCAGGCTCCGGTCAGTTTCGTTGGGTATCCAGACTCCGGTTATTACGTTGAGCATTCAGGCTCCGGTCAGTTTTGTTGGGTATCCAGACTCCAGTTATTACGTTGAGCGAGCAGGCTCCGGTCAGTTTCGATGGGTATCCAGACTCCGGTTATTACATTGAGCGTTCAGGCTCCAGTCAGTTTCGTTGGGTATCCAGACTCTGGTTATTACGTTGTGCGTTAAGGCTCCGGTCAGTTTCGTTGAGTATCAAGACTCCGGTTATTACGTTGAGCATTCAGGCTCCGGTTAGTTTCGTTGGGTATCCAGACTCCGGTTATTACGTTGAGCGTTCAGGCTCCGGTCAGTTTCATTGGGTCTCCAGACTACGGTTATTTCGTTGAGCGTTTAGGCTCTGGTCAGTTTCGTTTGGCATCCAGACTTCGGTTATTACGTCGAGCGTTCAGGCTCTGGTCAGTTTCGTTGGGTATCCAGACTCCGGTTATTACGTTGAGCGTTCAGGCTCCGGTCAGTTTTGTTGGGTATCCAGACTCCGGTTTTTACGTCGAACGTTCAGGCTCCGGTCAGTTTTGTTGGGTATCCAGACTCCGGTTATTACGTTGAGCGAACAGGCTCCGGTCAGTTTCGTTGGGTATCCAGACTCCGGTTATTACGTTGGGCGTTCAGGCTCTGGTCAGTTTCGTTGGGAATCCAGATTCCGGTTATTACATTGAGCGTTCAGGCTCCGGTCAGTTTCGTTGAGTATCAAGACTCCGGTTATTACGTTGAGCGTTCAGGCTCCGGTTAGTTTCGTTGGGTATCGAGATTCCGGTTATTACGTTGAGCGTTCAGGCTCCGGTCAGTTTCATTGGGTATCCAGACTCCAGTTATTACGTTTAGCGTTCAGGCTCCGGTCGGTTTCATTTTGTATCCAGACTCCCGTTATTACGTTGATTGTTCAGGCTCCAGTCAGTTTCGTTGAGTATCCAGACTCTGGTTATTACGTTGAGCGTTCAGGCTCCGGTTAGTTTCGTTGAGTATCCAGATTCCGGTTATTACGTTGAGCGTTCAAGCTCCGGTCAGTTTCATTGGGTATCCAGACTCCGGTTATTACGTTGAGCGTTCAGGCTCCGGTCAGTTTCGTTTTGTATCCAGACTCCGGTTATTACGTTGAGCGTTCAGGCTCCGGTTAGTTTCGTTGAGTATCCAGATTCCGGTTATTACGTTGAGCGTTCAGGCTCCGGTCAATTTTGTTGGGTATCCAGACTCCTGTTATTACGTTGAGCGTTTAGGCTCCGATCAGTTTCGTTGGGTTTCCAGACTCCGGTTATTACGTTGAGCGTTCAGGCTCCGGTCAGTTTTGTTGGGTATCCAGACTCCTGTTATTACGTTGTGCGTTCAGGCTCCGGTCAGTTTCGTTGGGTATCCAGACTCAGGTTATTAATTTGATCGTTTAGGCTCCGGTCAGTTTCGTTGTGTATCCAGACTCTGGTTATTACATTAGGCGTTCAGGCTCCGGTAAGTTTTGTTGGGTATCTAGACTCCGGTTATTACGTTAAGCGTTCAGGCTCCGTTCAGTTTCGTTTAGCATCCAGACTCCAGTTATAAAGTTGAGCATTCCGGCTCCGGTCAGTTTCGTTGAGTATCCAGACTCCGGTTATTACGTTGAGCGTTCAGGCTCCGGTCAGTTTTGTTGGGTATCCAGACTCCGGTTATTACCTTGAGCGTTCAGGCTCCGGTCAGGTTCGTTGGGTATCCAGACCCCGGTTATTACCTTGAGCGTTCAGGCTCCGGTCAGTTTCATTGGGTCTCCAGACTCCGGTTATTATGTTGAGCGTTCAGGCTCCGGTCAGTTTTGTTTGGTATCCAGACTCCGGTTATTACGTTGAGCGTTCAGGCTCTGGTCAGTTTCGTTGGGTATCCAGACTCCGGTTATTACGTTGAGCGTTCAGGCTCCGGTCAGTTTTGTTGGGTATCCAGACTCCGGTTTTTACGTCGAACGTTCAGGCTCCGGTCAGTTTTGTTGGGTATCCAGACTCCGGTTATTACGTTGAGCGAACAGGCTCCGGTCAGTTTCGTTGGGTATCCAGACTCCGGTTATTACGTTGGGCGTTCAGGCTCTGGTCAGTTTCGTTGGGAATCCAGATTCCGGTTATTACATTGAGCGTTCAGGCTCCGGTTAGTTTCGTTGAGTATCAAGACTCCGGTTATTATGTTGAGCGTTCAGGCTCCGGTTAGTTTCATTGGGTATCGAGATTCCGGTTATTACGTTGAGCGTTCAGGCTCCGGTCAGTTTCATTGGGTATCCAGACTCCGGTTATTACGTTGAGCGTTCAGGCTCCGGTCGGTTTCATTTTGTATCCAGACTCCAGTTATTACGTTGATTGTTCAGGCTCCAGTTAGTTTCGTTGAGTATCCAGATTCCGGTTATTACGTTGAGCGTTCAGGCTCCGGTCAATTTTGTTGGGTATCCAGACTCCTGTTATTACGTTGAGCGTTTAGGCTCCGATCAGTTTCGTTGGGTTTCCAGACTCCGGTTATTACGTTGAGCGTTCAGGCTCCGGTCAGTTTTGTTGGGTATCCAGACTCCTGTTATTACGTTGTGCGTTCAGGCTCCGGTCAGTTTCGTTGGGTATCCAGACTCAGGTTATTAATTTGATCGTTTAGGCTCCGGTCAGTTTCGTTGTGTATCCAGACTCTGGTTATTACATTAGGCGTTCAGGCTCCGGTAAGTTTTGTTGGGTATCTAGACTCCGGTTATTACGTTAAGCGTTCAGGCTCCGTTCAGTTTCGTTTAGCATCCAGACTCCAGTTATAAAGTTGAGCATTCCGGCTCCGGTCAGTTTCGTTGAGTATCCAGACTCCGGTTATTACGTTGAGCGTTCAGGCTCCGGTCAGTTTTGTTGGGTATCCAGACTCCGGTTATTACCTTGAGCGTTCAGGCTCCGGTCAGGTTCGTTGGGTATCCAGACCCCGGTTATTACCTTGAGCGTTCAGGCTCCGGTCAGTTTCATTGGGTCTCCAGACTCCGGTTATTATGTTGAGCGTTCAGGCTCCGGTCAGTTTTGTTTGGTATCCAGACTCCGGTTATTACGTTGAGCGTTCAGGCTCTGGTCAGTTTCGTTGGGTATCCAGACTCCGGTTATTACGTTGAGCGTTCAGGCTCCGGTCAGTTTTGTTGGGTATCCAGACTCCGGTTTTTACGTCGAACGTTCAGGCTCCGGTCAGTTTTGTTGGGTATCCAGACTCCGGTTATTACGTTGAGCGAACAGGCTCCGGTCAGTTTCGTTGGGTATCCAGACTCCGGTTATTACGTTGGGCGTTCAGGCTCTGGTCAGTTTCGTTGGGAATCCAGATTCCGGTTATTACATTGAGCGTTCAGGCTCCGGTTAGTTTCGTTGAGTATCAAGACTCCGGTTATTATGTTGAGCGTTCAGGCTCCGGTTAGTTTCATTGGGTATCGAGATTCCGGTTATTACGTTGAGCGTTCAGGCTCCGGTCAGTTTCATTGGGTATCCAGACTCCAGTTATTACGTTTAGCGTTCAGGCTCCGGTCGGTTTCATTTTGTATCCAGACTCCAGTTATTACGTTGATTGTTCAGGCTCCAGTCAGTTTCGTTGAGTATCCAGACTCTGGTTATTACGTTGAGCGTTCAGGCTCTGGTTAGTTTCGTTGAGTATCCAGATTCCGGTTATTACGTTGAGCGTTCAAGCTCCGGTCAGTTTCATTGGGTATCCAGACTCCGGTTATTACGTTGAGCGTTCAGGCACCGGTCAGTTTCGTTTTGTATCCAGACTCCGGTTATTACGTTGAGCGTTCAGGCTCCGGTTAGTTTCGTTGAGTATCCAGATTCCGGTTATTACGTTGAGCGTTCAGGCTCCGGTCAATTTTGTTGGGTATCCAGACTCCTGTTATTACGTTGAGCGTTTAGGCTCCGATCAGTTTCGTTGGGTATCCAGACTCCGGTTATTACATTGAGCGTTCAGGCTCCGGTCAGTTTTGTTGGGTATCCAGACTCCTGTTATTACGTTGTGCGTTCAGGCTCCAGTCAGTTTCGTTGGGTATCCAGACTCAGGTTATTAATTTGATCGTTTAGGCTCCGGTCAGTTTCGTTGTGTATCCAGACTCTGGTTATTACATTAGGCGTTCAGGCTCCGGTAAGTTTTGTTGGGTATCTAGACTCCGGTTATTACGTTAAGCGTTCAGGCTCCGTTCAGTTTCGTTGAGCATCCAGACTCCAGTTATAAAGTTGAGCATTCCGGCTCCGGTCAGTTTCGTTGAGTATCCAGACTCCGGTTATTACGTTGAGCGTTCAGGCTCAGGTCAGTTTTGTTGGGTATCCAGACTCCGGTTATTACCTTGAGCGTTCAGGCTCCGGTCAGGTTCGTTGGGTATCCAGACCCCGGTTATTACGTTGAGCGTTCAGGCTCCGGTCAGTTTCATTGGGTCTCCAGACTCCGGTTATTATGTTGAGCGTTCAGGCTCCGGTCAGTTTTGTTTGGTATCCAGACTCCGGTTATTACGTTGAGCGTTCAGGCTCTGGTCAGTTTCGTTGGGTATCCAGACTCCGGTTATTACGTTGAGCGTTCAGGCTCCGGTCAGTTTTGTTGGGTATCCAGACTCCGGTTTTTACGTCGAACGTTCAGGCTCCGGTCAGTTTTGTTGGGTATCCAGACTCCGGTTATTACGTTGAGCGAACAGGCTCCGGTCAGTTTCGTTGGGTATCCAGACTCCGGTTATTACGTTGGGCGTTCAGGCTCTGGTCAGTTTCGTTGGGAATCCAGATTCCGGTTATTACATTGAGCGTTCAGGCTCCGGTCAGTTTCGTTGAGTATCAACACTCCGGTTATTACGTTGAGCGTTCAGGCTCCGGTTAGTTTCATTGGGTATCGAGATTCCGGTTATTACGTTGAGCGTTCAGGCTCCGGTCAGTTTCATTGGGTATCCAGACTCCAGTTATTACGTTTAGCGTTCAGGCTCCGGTCGGTTTCATTTTGTATCCAGACTCCAGTTATTACGTTGATTGTTCAGGCTCCAATCAGATTCGTTGAGTATCCAGACTCTGGTTATTACGTTGAGCGTTCAGGCTCTGGTTAGTTTCGTTGAGTATCCAGATTCCGGTTATTATGTTGAGCGTTCAAGCTCCGGTCAGTTTCATTGGGTATCCAGACTCCGGTTATTACGTTGAGCGTTCAGGCACCGGTCAGTTTCGTTTTGTATCCAGACTCCGGTTATTACGTTGAGCGTTCAGGCTCCGGTTAGTTTCGTTGAGTATCCAGATTCCGGTTATTACGTTGAGCGTTCAGGCTCCGGTCAATTTTGTTGGGTATCCAGACTCCTGTTATTACGTTGAGCGTTTAGGCTCCGATCAGTTTCGTTGGGTATCCAGACTCCGGTTATTACGTTGAGCGTTCAGGCTCCGGTCAGTTTTGTTGGGTATCCAGACTCCTGTTATTACGTTGTGCGTTCAGGCTCCGGTCAGTTTCGTTGGGTATCCAGACTCAGGTTATTAATTTGATCGTTTAGGCTCCGGTCAGTTTCGTTGTGTATCCAGACTCTGGTTATTACATTAGGCGTTCAGGCTCCGGTAAGTTTTGTTGGGTATCTAGACTCCGGTTATTACGTTAAGCGTTCAGGCTCCGTTCAGTTTCGTTGAGCATCCAGACTCCAGTTATAAAGTTGAGCATTCCGGCTCCGGTCAGTTTCGTTGAGTATCCAGACTCCGGTTATTACGTTGAGCGTTCAGGCTCAGGTCAGTTTTGTTGGGTATCCAGACTCCGGTTATTACCTTGAGCGTTCAGGCTCCGGTCAGGTTCGTTGGGTATCCAGACCCCGGTTATTACGTTCAGCGTTCAGGCTCCGGTCAGTTTCATTGGGTCTCCAGACTCCGGTTATTATGTTGAGCGTTCAGGCTCCGGTCAGTTTTGTTTGGTATCCAGACTTCGGTTATTACGTTGAGCGTTCAGGCTCCGGTCAGTTTCGTTGGGTATCCAGACTCCGGTTATTACGTTGAGCGTTCAGGCTCCGGTCAGTTTTATTGGGTATCCAGACTCCGGTTTTTACGTTGAAAGTTCAGGCTCCGGTCAGTTTTGTTGGGTATCCAGACTCCGGTTATTACGTTGAGCGTTCAGGCTCCGGTCAGTTTTGTTGGGTATCCAGACTCCGGTTATTACGTTGAGCGAGCAAGCTCCGGTCAGTTTCGTTGGGTATCCAGACTTCGGTTATTACGTTGAGCGTTCAAGCTCCGGTCAGTTTTGTTGGGTATCCAGACTCTGGTTTTTACATTGAAAGTTTAGGCTCCGGTCAGTTTTGTTGGGTATCTAGACTCCGGTTATTACGTTGAGCGTTCAGGCTCCGGTCAGTTTTGTTGGGTATCCAGACTCCGGTTATTACGTTGAGCGAGCAGGCTCCGGTCAGGTTCGTTGGGTATCCAGACTCCGGTTATTACGTTGAGCGTTCAGGCTCCGGTCAGTTTCATTGGGTCTCCAGACTCCGGTTATTACGTTGAGCGCTCAGGCTCCGGTCAGTTTTCTTTGGTATCCAGACTTCGGTTATTACGTTGAGCGTTCAGGCTCCGGTCAGTTTCGTTGGGTATCCAGACTCCGGTTATTACGTTGAACGTTTAGGCTCCGGTCAGTTTTGTTGGGTATCCAGACTCCGGTTTTTACATTGAAAGTTCAGGCTCCGGTCAGTTTTATTGGGTATCCAGACTCCGGTTATTACGTTGAGCGAGCAGGCTCCGGTCCGTTTCGTTGGGTATCCAGATTCCGGTTATTACGTTGAGCGTTCAGGCTCCGGTCAGTTTCATTGGGTATCCAGACTCCGGTTATTACGTTGAGCGTTCAGGCTCCGGTCAGTTTCATTGGGTATCCAGACTCCGGTTATTACGTTCAGCGTTCAGGCTCCGGTCAGTTTCATTTTGTATCCAGACTCCAGTTATTACGTTGATTGTTCAGGCTCCAGTCACTTTCGTTGAGTATCCAGACTCTGGTTATTACGATGAGCGTTCAGGCTCCGGTCAGTTTAGTTGGGTATCCAAACTCCGGTTATTACGTTGAGCGTTCAGGCTCCGGTCAGTTTCATTGGGTATCCAGACTCCGGTTATTACGTTGAGCGTTCAGGCTCCGGTCAGTTTCCTTTTGTATCCAGACTCCGGTTATTACGTTGAGCTTTCAGGCTCCGGTCAGTTTCGTTGAGAATCCAGATTCCGGTTATTACGTTGAGCGTTCAGGCTCCGGTCAATTTTGTTGGGTATCCAGACTCCTGTTATTACGTTGAGCGTTTAGGCTCCGATCAGTTTCATTGGGCATCCAGACTCCAGTTATAAAGTTGAGCATTCCGGCTCCGGTCAGTTTCGTTGAGTATCCAGACTCCGGTTATTACGTTGAGCGTTCAGGCTCAGGTCAGTTTTGTTGGGTATCCAGACTTCGGTTATTACCTTGAGCGTTCAGGCTCCGGTCAGGTTCGTTGGGTATCCAGACTCCGGTTATTACGTTGAGCGTTCAGGCTCCGGTCAGTTTCATTGGGTCTCCAGACTCCGGTTATTATGTTAAGCGTTCAGGCTCCGGTCAGTTTTGTTTGGTATCCAGTCTTCGGTTATTACGTTGAGCGTTCAGGCTCCGGTCAGTTTCGTTGGGTATCCAGACTCCGGTTATTACGTTGAGAGTTCAGGCTCCGGTCAGTTTTTTTGGGTATCCAGACTCCGGTTTTTACGTTGAAAGTTCAGGCTCCGGTCAGTTTTGTTGGGTATCCAGACTCCGGTTATTACGTTGATCGTTCAGGCTCCGGTCAGTTTTGTTTGGTATCCAGACTCCGGTTATTACGTTGAGCGAGCAGGCTCCGGTCAGTTTCGTTGGGTATCCAGACTCCGGTTATTACGTTGAGCGTTCAAGCTCCGGTCAGTTTTGTTGGGTATCCAGACTCTGGTTTTTACATTGAAAGTTTAGGCTCCGGTCAGTTTTGTTGGGTATCCAGACTCCGGTTATTACGTTGAGCGTTCAGGCTCCGGTCAGTTTTGTTGGGTATCCAGACTCCGGTTATTACGTTGAGCGAGCAGGCTCCGGTCAGGTTCGTTGGGTATCCAGACTCCGGTTATTACGTTGAGCGTTCAGGCTCCGGTCAGTTTCATTGGGTCTCCAGACTCCGGTTATTACGTTGAGCGCTCAGGCTCCGGTCAGTTTTGTTTGGTATCCACACTTCGGTTATTACGTTGAGCGTTCAGGCTCCGGTCAGTTTCGTTGGGTATCCAGACTCCGGTTATTACGTTGAACGTTTAGGCTCCGGTCAGTTTTGTTGGGTATCCAGACTCCAGTTTTTACATTGAAAGTTCAGGCTCCGGTCAGTTTCGTTGGGTATCCAGACTCCGGTTATTACATTGAGCGTTCAGGCTCCGGTCAGTTTTATTGGGTATCCAGACTCCGGTTATTACGTTGAGCGAGCAGGCTCCGGTCAGTTTCGTTGGGTATCCAGATTCCGGTTATTACGTTGAGCGTTCAGGCTCCGGTCAGTTTCATTGGGTATCCAGACTCCGGTTATTACGTTGAGCGTTCAGGCTCCGGTCAGTTTCATTGGGTATCCAGACTCCGGTTATTACGTTCAGCGTTCAGGCTCCGGTCAGTTTCATTTTGTATCCAGACTCCAGTTATTACGTTGATTGTTCAGGCTCCAGTCAGTTTCGTTGAGTATCCAGACTCTGGTTATTACGATGAGCGTTCAGGCTCCGGTCAGTTTAGTTGGGTATCCAAACTCCGGTTATTACGTTGAGCGTTCAGGCTCCGGTCAGTTTCATTGGGTATCCAGACTCCGGTTATTACGTTGAGCGTTCAGGCTCCGGTCAGTTTCCTTTTGTATCCAGACTCCGGTTATTACGTTGAGCTTTCAGGCTCCGGTCAGTTTCGTTGAGAATCCAGATTCCGGTTATTACGTTGAGCGTTCAGGCTCCGGTCAATTTTGTTGGGTATCCAGACTCCTGTTATTACGTTGAGCGTTTAGGCTCCGATCAGTTTCATTGGGCATCCAGACTCCAGTTATAAAGTTGAGCATTCCGGCTCCGGTCAGTTTCGTTGAGTATCCAGACTCCGGTTATTACGTTGAGCGTTCAGGCTCAGGTCAGTTTTGTTGGGTATCCAGACTTCGGTTATTACCTTGAGCGTTCAGGCTCCGGTCAGGTTTGTTGGGTATCCAGACTCCGGTTATTACGTTGAGCGTTCAGGCTCCGGTCAGTTTCATTGGGTCTCCAGACTCCGGTTATTATGTTGAGCGTTCAGGCTCCGGTCAGTTTTGTTTGGTATCCAGTCTTCGGTTATTACGTTGAGCGTTCAGGCTCCGGTCAGTTTCGTTGGGTATCCAGACTCCGGTTATTACGTTGAGCGTTCAGGCTCCGGTCAGTTTTGTTGGGTATCCAGACTCCGGTTTTTACGTTGAAAGTTCAGGCTCCGGTCAGTTTTGTTGGGTATCCAGACTCCGGTTATTACGTTGATCGTTCAGGCTCCGGTCAGTTTTGTTTGGTATCCAGACTCCGGTTATTACGTTGAGCGAGCAGGCTCCGGTTAGTTTCGTTGGGTATCCAGACTCCGGTTATTACGTTGAGCGTTCAGGCTCCGGTCAGTTTTGTTAGGTATCCAGACTCTGGTTTTTACATTGAAAGTTTAGGCTCCGGTCAGTTTTGTTGGGTATCCAGACTCCGGTTATTACGTTGAGCGTTCAGGCTCCGGTCAGTTTTGTTGGGTATCCAGACTCCGGTTATTACGTTGAGCGAGCAGGCTCCGGTCAGGTTCGTTGGGTATCCAGACTCCGGTTATTACGTTGAGCGTTCAGGCTCTGGTCAGTTTCATTGGGTCTCCAGACTCCGGTTATTACTTTGAGCGCTCAGGCTCCGGTCAGTTTTGTTTGGTATCCAGACTTCGGTTATTACGTTGAGCGTTCAGGCTCCGGTCAGTTTCGTTGGGTATCCAGACTCCGGTTATTACGTTGAGCGTTCAGGCTCCGGTCGGTTTTGTTGGGTATCCAGACTCCGGTTTTTACATTGAAAGTTCAGGCTCCGGTCAGGTTCGTTGGGTATCCAGACTCCGGTTATTACGTTGAGCGTTCAGGCTCCGGTTAGTTTCGTTGGGTATCGAGATTCCGGTTATTACGTTGAGCGTTCAGGCTCCGGTCATTTTCATTGGGTATCCAGACTCCGGTTATTACGTTCAGCGTTCAGGCTCCGGTCAGTTTCATTTTGTATCCAGACTCCAGTTATTACGTTGATTGTTCAGGCTCCAGTCAGTTTCGTTGAGTATCCAGACTCTGGTTATTACGATGAGCGTTCAGGCTCCGGTTAGTTTCGTTGAGTATCCAGATTCCGGTTATTACGTTGAGCGTTCAGGCTCCGGTCAGTTTCATTGGGTATCCAGACTCAGGTTATTACGTTGAGCGTTCAGGCTCCGGTCAGTTTCCTTTTGTATCCAGACTCCGGTTATTACGTTGAGCGTTCAGGCTCCGGTTAGTTTCATTGAGAATCCAGATTCCGGTTATTACGTTGAGCGTTCAGGCTCCGGTCAAATTTGTTGGGTATCCATACTCCTGTTATTACGTTGAGCGTTTAGGCTCCGATCAGTTTCATTGGGTATCCAGACTCCGGTTATTACATTGAGCGTTCAGGCTCCGGTCAATTTTGTTGGGTATCCAGACTCCGGTTATTACATTGAGCGTTCAGGCTCTGGTCAGTTTTGTTGGGTATCCAGACTCCGGTTATTACCTTGAGCGTTCAGGCTCCGGTCAGGTTCGTTGGGTATCCAGACTCCGGTTATTACGTTGAGCGTTCAGTCTCCGGCAGTTTCATTGGGTCTCCAGACTCCGGTAATTACGTTGAGCCTTCAGGCTCCGGTCAGTTTTGTTTGGTATCCAGACTTCGGTTATTACGTTGAGCGTTCAGGCTCCGGTCAGTTTCGTTGGGTATCCAGACTCCGGTTATTACGTTGAGCATTCAGGCTCCGGTCAGTTTTGTTGGGTATCCAGACTCCGGTTTTTACGTTGAAAGTTCAGGCTCCGGTCAGTTTTGTTGGGTATCCAGACTCCGGTTATTACGTTGAGCGTTCAGGCTCCGGTCAGTTTTGTTGGGTATCCAGACTCCGGTTATTACGTTAAGCGTTCAGGCTCCGGTCAGTTTCGTTGAGCATCCAGACTCCAGTTATGAAGTTGAGCGTTCCGGCACCGGTCAGTTTCGTTGAGTATCCAGACTCCGGTTATTACATTGAAAGTTCAGGCTCCGGTCAGTTTTGTTGGGTATCCAGACTCCGGTTATTACGTTGAGCATTCAGGCTCCGGTCAGTTTTGTTGGGTATCCAGACTCCGGTTATTACGTTGAGCGAGCAGGCTCCGGTCAGGTTCGTTGGGTATCCAGACTCCGGTTATTACGTTGAGCGTTCAGGCTCCGGCCAGTTTCATTGGGTCTCCAGACTCCGGTTATTACGTTGAGCGCTCAGGCTCCGGTAAGTTTTGTTTGGTATCCAGACTTCGGTTATTACGTTAAGCGTTCAGGCTCCGGTCAGTTTCATTGGGTATCCAGACTCCGGTTATTACGTTGAGCGTTCAGGCTCCGGTCAGTTTTGTTGGGTATCCAGACTCCGGTTTTTACATTGAAAGTTCAGGCTCCGGTCAGTTTCGTTGGGTATCCAGACTCCGGTTATTACGTTGAGCGTTCAGGCTCCGGTCAGTTTTGTTGGGTATCCAGACTCCGGTTATTACGTTGAGCGAGCAGGCTCCGGTCAATTTCGTTGGGTATCCAGACTCCGGTTATTACGTTGAGCGTTCAGGCTCCGGTTAGTTTCGTTGGGTATCGAGATTCCGGTTATTACGTTGAGCGTTCAGGCTCCGGTCAGTTTCATTGGGTATCCAGACTCCGGTTATTACGTTCAGCGTTCAGGCTCCAGTCAGTTTCATTTTGTATCCAGACTCCAGTTATTACGTTGATTGTTCAGGCTCCAGTCCGTTTCGTTGAGTATCCAGACTCTTGTTATTACGTTGAGCATTCAGGCTCCGGTCAGTTTCATTGGGTATCCAGACTCCGGTTATTACGTTGAGCGTTCAGGCTCCGGTCAGTTTTGTTGGGTATCCAGACTCCGGTTTTTACATTGAAAGTTCAGGCTCCGGTCAGTTTCGTTGGGTATCCAGACTCCGGTTATTACGTTGAGCGTTCAGGCTCCGGTCAGTTTTGTTGGGTATCCAGACTCCGGTTATTACGTTGAGCGAGCAGGCTCCGGTCAGTTTCGTTGGGTATCCAGACTCCGGTTATTACGTTGAGCGTTCAGGCTCCGGTTAGTTTCGTTGGGTATCGAGGTTCCGGTTATTATGTTGAGCGTTCAGGCTCCGGTCAGTTTCATTGGGTATCCAGACTCCGGTTTTTATGTTCAACGTTCAGGCTCCGGTCAGTTTCATTTTGTATCCAGACTCCAGTTATTACGTTGATTGTTCAGGCTCCAGTCAGTTTCGTTAAGTATCCAGACTCTCGTTATTACGTTGAGCGTTCAGGCTCCGGTTAGTTTCGTTGAGTATCCAGATTCCGGTTATTACGTTGAGCGTTCAGGCTCCGGTCTGTTTCATTGGGTATCCAGACTCCTGTTATTATGTTGAGCGTTCAGGCTCCGGTCAGTGTCGTTTTGTATCCAGACTCCGGTTATTACATTGAGCGTTCAGGCTCCGGTTAGTTTCGTTGAGTATCCAGATTTCGGTTATTACGTTGAGCGTTCAGGCTCCGGTCAATTTTGTTGGGTATCCAGACTCCTGTTATTACGTTGAGCGTTTAGGCTCCGATCAGTTTCATTGGGTATCCAGACTCCGGTTATTACGTTGAGCGTTCAGGCTCCGGTCAGTTTTGTTGGGTATCCAGACTCCTGTTATTACGTTGTGCGTTCAGGCTACGGTCAGTTTCGTTGGGTATACAGACTCCGGTTATTAATTTGATCGTTTAGGCTCCGGTCAGGTTCGTTGTGTATCCAGACTCTGGTTATTACATTAGGCGTTCAGGCTCCGGTCAGTTTTGTTGGGTATCTAGACTCTGGTTATTACGTTAAGCGTTCAGGCTCCGGTCAGTTTCGTTGGGCATCCAGACTCCAGTTATTACGTTTAGCGTTCCGGCTCCGGTCAGTTTCGTTGAGTATCCAGACTCCGGTTATTACATTGAGCGTTCAGGCTCCGGTCAGTTTTATTGGGTATCCAGACTCCGGTTATTACGTTGAGCGAGCAGGCTCCGGTCAGTTTCGTTGGGTATCCAGATTCCGGTTATTACGTTGAGCGTTCAGGCTCCGGTCAGTTTCATTGGGTATCCAGACTCCGGTTATTACGTTGAGCGTTCAGGCTCCGGTCAGTTTCATTGGGTATCCAGACTCCGGTTATTACGTTCAGCGTTCAGGCTCCGGTCAGTTTCATTTTGTATCCAGACTCCAGTTATTACGTTGATTGTTCAGGCTCCAGTCAGTTTCGTTGAGTATCCAGACTCTGGTTATTACGATGAGCGTTCAGGCTCCGGTCAGTTTAGTTGGGTATCCAGACTCCGGTTATTACGTTGAGCGTTCAGGCTCCGGTCAGTTTCATTGGGTATCCAGACTCCGGTTATTACGTTGAGCGTTCAGGCTCCGGTCAGTTTCCTTTTGTATCCAGACTCCGGTTATTACGTTGAGCGTTCAGGCTCCGGTCAGTTTCGTTGAGAATCCAGATTCCGGTTATTACGTTGAGCGTTCAGGCTCCGGTCAATTTTGTTGGGTATCCAGACTCCTGTTATTACGTTGAGCGTTTAGGCTCCGATCAGTTTCATTGGGCATCCAGACTCCGGTTATAAAGTTGAGCATTCCGGCTCCGGTCAGTTTCGTTGAGTATCCAGACTCCGGTTATTACGTTGAGCGTTCAGGCTCAGGTCAGTTTTGTTGGGTATCCAGACTCCGGTTATTACCTTGAGCGTTCAGGCTCCGGTCAGGTTCGTTGGGTATCCAGACTCCGGTTATTACGTTGAGCGTTCAGGCTCCGGTCAGTTTCGTTGGGTCTCCAGACTCCGGTTATTATGTTGAGCGTTCAGGCTCCGGTCAGTTTTGTTTGGTATCCAGACTTCAGTTATTACGTTGAGCGTTCAGGCTCCGGTCAGTTTCGTTGGGTATCCAGACTCCGGTTATTACGTTGAGCGTTCAGGCTCCGGTCAGTTTTGTTGGGTATCCAGACTCCGGTTATTACGTTGAACGTTCAGGCTCCGGTCAGTTTTGTTGGGTATCCAGAATCCGGTTTTTACATTGAAAGTTCAGGCTCCGGTCAGGTTCGTTGGGTATCCAGACTCCGGTTATTACGTTGAGCGTTCAGGCTCTGGTTAGTTTCGTTGGGTATCGAGATTCCGGTTATTACGTTGAGCGTTCAGGCTCCGGTCAGTTTCATTGGGTATCCAGACTCCGGTTATTACGTTCAGCGTTCAGGCTCCGGTCAGTTTCATTTTGTATCCAGACTCCAGTTATTACGTTGATTGTTCAGGCTCCAGTCAGTTTCGTTGAGTATCCAGACTCTGGTTATTACGATGAGCGTTCAGGCTCCGGTTAGTTTCGTTGAGTATCCAGATTCCGGTTATTACGTTGAGCATTCAGGCTCCGGTCAGTTTCATTGGGTATCCAGACTCCGGTTATTACGTTGAGCGTTCAGGCTCCGGTCAGTTTCGTTTTGTATCCAGACTCCGGTTATTACGTTGAGCGTTCAGGCTCCGGTTAGTTTCGTTGAGAATCCAGATTCCGGTTATTACGTTGAGCGTTCAGGCTCCGGTCAATTTTGTTGGGTATCCAGACTCCTGTTATTACGTTGAGCGTTTAGGCTCCGATCAGTTTCATTGGGTATCCAGACTCCGGTTATTACGTTGAGCGTTCAGGCTCCGGTCAATTTTGTTGGGTATCCAGACTCCGGTTATTACGTTGAGCGTTCAGGCTCTGGTCAGTTTTGTTGGGTATCCAGACTCCGGTTATTACCTTGAGCGTTCAGGCTCCGGTCAGGTTCGTTGGGTATCCAGACTCCGGTTATTACGTTGAGCGTTCAGTCTCCGGCAGTTTCATTGGGTCTCCAGACTCCGGTTATTACGTTGAGCCTTCAGGCTCCGGTCAGTTTTGTTTGGTATCCAGACTTCGGTTATTACGTTGAGCGTTCAGGCTCCGGTCAGTTTCGTTGGGTATCCAGACTCCGGTTATTACGTTGAGCATTCAGGCTCCGGTCAGTTTTGTTGGGTATCCAGACTCCGGTTTTTACGTTGAAAGTTCAGGCTCCGGTCAGTTTTGTTGGGTATCCAGACTCCGGTTATTACGTTGAGCGTTCAGGCTCCGGTCAGTTTTGTTGGGTATCCAGACTCCGGTTATTACGTTAAGCGTTCAGGCTCCGGTCAGTTTCGTTGAGCATCCAGACTCCAGTTATGAAGTTGAGCGTTCCGGCACCGGTCAGTTTCGTTGAGTATCCAGACTCCGGTTATTACATTGAAAGTTCAGGCTCCGGTCAGTTTTGTTGGGTATCCAGACTCCGGTTATTACGTTGAGCATTCAGGCTCCGGTCAGTTTTGTTGGGTATCCAGACTCCGGTTATTACGTTGAGCGAGCAGGCTCCGGTCAGGTTCGTTGGGTATCCAGACTCCGGTTATTACGTTGAGCGTTCAGGCTCCGGCCAGTTTCATTGGGTCTCCAGACTCCGGTTATTACGTTGAGCGCTCAGGCTCCGGTAAGTTTTGTTTGGTATCCAGACTTCGGTTATTACGTTGAGCGTTCAGGCTCCGGTCAGTTTCATTGGGTATCCAGACTCCGGTTATTACGTTGAGCGTTCAGGCTCCGGTCAGTTTTGTTGGGTATCCAGACTCCGGCTTTTACATTGAAAGTTCAGGCTCCGGTCAGTTTCGTTGGGTATCCAGACTCCGGTTATTACGTTGAGCGTTCAAGCTCCGGTCAGTTTTGTTGGGTATCCAGACTCCGGTTATTACGTTGAGCGAGCAGGCTCCGGTCAATTTCGTTGGGTATCCAGACTCCGGTTATTACGTTGAGCGTTCAGGCTCCGGTTAGTTTCGTTGGGTATCGAGATTCCGGTTATTACGTTGAGCGTTCAGGCTCCGGTCAGTTTCATTGGGTATCCAGACTCCGGTTATTACGTTCAGCGTTCAGGCTCCGGTCAGTTTCATTTTGTATCCAGACTCCAGTTATTACGTTGATTGTTCAGGCTCCAGTCAGTTTCGTTGAGTATCCAGACTCTGGTTATTACGTTGAGCATTCGGGCTCCGGTCAGTTTCATTGGGTATCCAGACTCCGGTTATTACGTTGAGCGTTCAGGCTCCAGTCAGTTTTGTTGGGTATCCAGACTCCGGTTTTTACATTGAAAGTTCAGGCTCCGGTCAGTTTCGTTGGGTATCCAGACTCCGGTTATTACGTTGAGCGTTCAGGCTCCGGTCAGTTTTGTTGGGTATCCAGACTCCGGTTATTACGTTGAGCGAGCAGGCTCCGGTCAGTTTCGTTGGGTATCCAGACTCCGGTTATTACGTTGAGCGTTCAGGCTCCGGTTAGTTTCGTTGGGTATCGAGGTTCCGGTTATTACGTTGAGCGTTCAGGCTCCGGTCAGTTTCATTGGGTATCCAGACTCCGGTTATTACGTTCAGCGTTCAGGCTCCGGTCAGTTTCATTTTGTATCCAGACTCCAGTAATTACGTTGATTGTTCAGGCTCCAGTCAGTTTCGTTAAGTATCCAGACTCTCGTTATTACGTTGAGCGTTCAGGCTCCGGTTAGTTTCGTTGAGTATCCAGATTCCGGTTATTACGTTGAGCGTTCAGGCTCCGGTCTGTTTCATTGGGTATCCAGACTCCTGTTATTATGTTGAGCGTTCAGGCTCCGGTCAGTGTCGTTTTGTATCCAGACTCCGGTTATTACATTGAGCGTTCAGGCTCCGGTTAGTTTCGTTGAGTATCCAGATTTCGGTTATTACGTTGAGCGTTCAGGCTCCGGTCAATTTTGTTGGGTATCCAGACTCCTGTTATTACGTTGAGCGTTTAGGCTCCGATCAGTTTCATTGGGTATCCAGACTCCGGTTATTACGTTGAGCGTTCAGGCTCCGGTCAGTTTTGTTGGGTATCCAGACTCCTGTTATTACGTTGTGCGTTCAGGCTACGGTCAGTTTCGTTGGGTATACAGACTCCGGTTATTAATTTGATCGTTTAGGCTCCGGTCAGGTTCGTTGTGTATCCAGACTCTGGTTATTACATTAGGCGTTCAGGCTCCGGTCAGTTTTGTTGGGTATCTAGACTCTGGTTATTACGTTAAGCGTTCAGGCTCCGGTCAGTTTCGTTGGGCATCCAGACTCCAGTTATTACGTTTAGCGTTCCGGCTCCGGTCAGTTTCGTTGAGTATCCAGACTCCGGTTATTACATTGAGCGTTCAGGCTCCGGTCAGTTTTATTGGGTATCCAGACTCCGGTTATTACGTTGAGCGAGCAGGCTCCGGTCAGTTTCGTTGGGTATCCAGATTCCGGTTATTACGTTGAGCGTTCAGGCTCCGGTCAGTTTCATTGGGTATCCAGACTCCGGTTATTACGTTGAGCGTTCAGGCTCCGGTCAGTTTCATTGGGTATCCAGACTCCGGTTATTACGTTCAGCGTTCAGGCTCCGGTCAGTTTCATTTTGTATCCAGACTCCAGTTATTACGTTGATTGTTCAGGCTCCAGTCAGTTTCGTTGAGTATCCAGACTCTGGTTATTACGATGAGCGTTCAGGCTCCGGTCAGTTTAGTTGGGTATCCAGACTCCGGTTATTACGTTGAGCGTTCAGGCTCCGGTCAGTTTCATTGGGTATCCAGACTCCGGTTATTACGTTGAGCGTTCAGGCTCCGGTCAGTTTCCTTTTGTATCCAGACTCCGGTTATTACGTTGAGCGTTCAGGCTCCGGTCAGTTTCGTTGAGAATCCAGATTCCGGTTATTACGTTGAGCGTTCAGGCTCCGGTCAATTTTGTTGGGTATCCAGACTCCTGTTATTACGTTGAGCGTTTAGGCTCCGATCAGTTTCATTGGGCATCCAGACTCCGGTTATAAAGTTGAGCATTCCGGCTCCGGTCAGTTTCGTTGAGTATCCAGACTCCGGTTATTACGTTGAGCGTTCAGGCTCAGGTCAGTTTTGTTGGGTATCCAGACTCCGGTTATTACCTTGAGCGTTCAGGCTCCGGTCAGGTTCGTTGGGTATCCAGACTCCGGTTATTACGTTGAGCGTTCAGGCTCCGGTCAGTTTCGTTGGGTCTCCAGACTCCGGTTATTATGTTGAGCGTTCAGGCTCCGGTCAGTTTTGTTTGGTATCCAGACTTCAGTTATTACGTTGAGCGTTCAGGCTCCGGTCAGTTTCGTTGGGTATCCAGACTCCGGTTATTACGTTGAGCGTTCAGGCTCCGGTCAGTTTTGTTGGGTATCCAGACTCCGGTTATTACGTTGAACGTTCAGGCTCCGGTCAGTTTTGTTGGGTATCCAGAATCCGGTTTTTACATTGAAAGTTCAGGCTCCGGTCAGGTTCGTTGGGTATCCAGACTCCGGTTATTACGTTGAGCGTTCAGGCTCTGGTTAGTTTCGTTGGGTATCGAGATTCCGGTTATTACGTTGAGCGTTCAGGCTCCGGTCAGTTTCATTGGGTATCCAGACTCCGGTTATTACGTTCAGCGTTCAGGCTCCGGTCAGTTTCATTTTGTATCCAGACTCCAGTTATTACGTTGATTGTTCAGGCTCCAGTCAGTTTCGTTGAGTATCCAGACTCTGGTTATTACGATGAGCGTTCAGGCTCCGGTTAGTTTCGTTGAGTATCCAGATTCCGGTTATTACGTTGAGCATTCAGGCTCCGGTCAGTTTCATTGGGTATCCAGACTCCGGTTATTACGTTGAGCGTTCAGGCTCCGGTCAGTTTCGTTTTGTATCCAGACTCCGGTTATTACGTTGAGCGTTCAGGCTCCGGTTAGTTTCGTTGAGAATCCAGATTCCGGTTATTACGTTGAGCGTTCAGGCTCCGGTCAATTTTGTTGGGTATCCAGACTCCTGTTATTACGTTGAGCGTTTAGGCTCCGATCAGTTTCATTGGGTATCCAGACTCCGGTTATTACGTTGAGCGTTCAGGCTCCGGTCAATTTTGTTGGGTATCCAGACTCCGGTTATTACGTTGAGCGTTCAGGCTCTGGTCAGTTTTGTTGGGTATCCAGACTCCGGTTATTACCTTGAGCGTTCAGGCTCCGGTCAGGTTCGTTGGGTATCCAGACTCCGGTTATTACGTTGAGCGTTCAGTCTCCGGCAGTTTCATTGGGTCTCCAGACTCCGGTTATTACGTTGAGCCTTCAGGCTCCGGTCAGTTTTGTTTGGTATCCAGACTTCGGTTATTACGTTGAGCGTTCAGGCTCCGGTCAGTTTCGTTGGGTATCCAGACTCCGGTTATTACGTTGAGCATTCAGGCTCCGGTCAGTTTTGTTGGGTATCCAGACTCCGGTTTTTACGTTGAAAGTTCAGGCTCCGGTCAGTTTTGTTGGGTATCCAGACTCCGGTTATTACGTTGAGCGTTCAGGCTCCGGTCAGTTTTGTTGGGTATCCAGACTCCGGTTATTACGTTAAGCGTTCAGGCTCCGGTCAGTTTCGTTGAGCATCCAGACTCCAGTTATGAAGTTGAGCGTTCCGGCACCGGTCAGTTTCGTTGAGTATCCAGACTCCGGTTATTACATTGAAAGTTCAGGCTCCGGTCAGTTTTGTTGGGTATCCAGACTCCGGTTATTACGTTGAGCATTCAGGCTCCGGTCAGTTTTGTTGGGTATCCAGACTCCGGTTATTACGTTGAGCGAGCAGGCTCCGGTCAGGTTCGTTGGGTATCCAGACTCCGGTTATTACGTTGAGCGTTCAGGCTCCGGCCAGTTTCATTGGGTCTCCAGACTCCGGTTATTACGTTGAGCGCTCAGGCTCCGGTAAGTTTTGTTTGGTATCCAGACTTCGGTTATTACGTTGAGCGTTCAGGCTCCGGTCAGTTTCATTGGGTATCCAGACTCCGGTTATTACGTTGAGCGTTCAGGCTCCGGTCAGTTTTGTTGGGTATCCAGACTCCGGCTTTTACATTGAAAGTTCAGGCTCCGGTCAGTTTCGTTGGGTATCCAGACTCCGGTTATTACGTTGAGCGTTCAAGCTCCGGTCAGTTTTGTTGGGTATCCAGACTCCGGTTATTACGTTGAGCGAGCAGGCTCCGGTCAATTTCGTTGGGTATCCAGACTCCGGTTATTACGTTGAGCGTTCAGGCTCCGGTTAGTTTCGTTGGGTATCGAGATTCCGGTTATTACGTTGAGCGTTCAGGCTCCGGTCAGTTTCATTGGGTATCCAGACTCCGGTTATTACGTTCAGCGTTCAGGCTCCGGTCAGTTTCATTTTGTATCCAGACTCCAGTTATTACGTTGATTGTTCAGGCTCCAGTCAGTTTCGTTGAGTATCCAGACTCTGGTTATTACGTTGAGCATTCGGGCTCCGGTCAGTTTCATTGGGTATCCAGACTCCGGTTATTACGTTGAGCGTTCAGGCTCCGGTCAGTTTTGTTGGGTATCCAGACTCCGGTTTTTACATTGAAAGTTCAGGCTCCGGTCAGTTTCGTTGGGTATCCAGACTCCGGTTATTACGTTGAGCGTTCAGGCTCCGGTCAGTTTTGTTGGGTATCCAGACTCCGGTTATTACGTTGAGCGAGCAGGCTCCGGTCAGTTTCGTTGGGTATCCAGACTCCGGTTATTACGTTGAGCGTTCAGGCTCCGGTTAGTTTCGTTGGGTATCGAGGTTCCGGTTATTACGTTGAGCGTTCAGGCTCCGGTCAGTTTCATTGGGTATCCAGACTCCGGTTATTACGTTCAGCGTTCAGGCTCCGGTCAGTTTCATTTTGTATCCAGACTCCAGTAATTACGTTGATTGTTCAGGCTCCAGTCAGTTTCGTTAAGTATCCAGACTCTCGTTATTACGTTGAGCGTTCAGGCTCCGGTTAGTTTCGTTGAGTATCCAGATTCCGGTTATTACGTTGAGCGTTCAGGCTCCGGTCTGTTTCATTGGGTATCCAGACTCCTGTTATTATGTTGAGCGTTCAGGCTCCGGTCAGTGTCGTTTTGTATCCAGACTCCGGTTATTACATTGAGCGTTCAGGCTCCGGTTAGTTTCGTTGAGTATCCAGATTTTGGTTATTACGTTGAGCGTTCAGGCTCCGGTCAATTTTGTTGGGTATCCAGACTCCTGTTATTACGTTGAGCGTTTAGGCTCCGATCAGTTTCATTGGGTATCCAGACTCCGGTTATTACGTTGAGCGTTCAGGCTCCGGTCAGTTTTGTTGGGTATCCAGACTCCTGTTATTACGTTGTGCGTTCAGGCTACGGTCAGTTTCGTTGGGTATACAGACTCCGGTTATTAATTTGATCGTTTAGGCTCCGGTCAGTTTCGTTGTGTATCCAGACTCTGGTTATTACATTAGGCGTTCAGGCTCCGGTCAGTTTTGTTGGGTATCTAGACTCCGGTTATTACGTTAAGCGTTCAGGCTCCGGTCAGTTTCGTTGGGCATCCAGACTCCAGTTATTACGTTGAGCGTTCCGGCTCCGGTCAGTTTCGTTGAGTATCCAGACTCCGGTTATTACATTGAGCGTTCAGGCTCCGGTCAGTTTTATTGGGTATCCAGACTCCGGTTATTACGTTGAGCGAGCAGGCTCCGGTCAGTTTCGTTGGGTATCCAGATTCCGGTTATTACGTTGAGCGTTCAGGCTCCGGTCAGTTTCATTGGGTATCCAGACTCCGGTTATTACGTTGAGCGTTCAGGCTCCGGTCAGTTTCATTGGGTATCCAGACTCCTGTTATTACGTTCAGCGTTCAGGCTCCGGTCAGTTTCAATTTATATCCAGACTCCAGTTATTACGTTGATTGTTCAGGCTCCAGTCAGTTTCGTTGAGTATCCAGACTCTGGTTATTACGATGAGCGTTCAGGCTCCTGTCAGTTTAGTTGGGTATCCAGACTCCGGTTATTACGTTGAGCGTTCAGGCTCCGGTCAGTTTCATTGGGTATCCAGACTCCGGTTATTACGTTGAGCGTTCAAGCTCCGGTCAGTTTCCTTTTGTATCCAGACTCCGGTTATTACGTTGAGCGTTCAGGCTCCGGTCAGTTTCGTTGAGAATCCAGATTCCGGTTATTACGTTGAGCGTTCAGGCTCCGGTCAATTTTGTTGGGTATCCAGACTCCTGTTATTACGTTGAGCGTTTAGGCTCCGATCAGTTTCATTGGGCATCCAGACTCCAGTTATAAAGTTGAGCATTCCGGCTCCGGTCAGTTTCGTTGAGTATCCAGACTCCGGTTATTACGTTGAGCGTCCAGGCTCAGGTCAGTTTTGTTGGGTATCCAGACTCCGGTTATTACCTTGAGCGTTCAGGCTCCGGTCAGGTTCGTTGGGTATCCAGACTCCGGTTATTACGTTGAGCGTTCAGGCTCCGGTCAGTTTCGTTGGGTCTCCAGACTCCGGTTATTATGTTGAGCGTTCAGGCTCCGGTCAGTTTTGTTTGGTATCCAGACTTCAGTTATTACGTTGAGCGTTCAGGCTCTGGTCAGTTTCGTTGGGTATCCAGACTCCGGTTATTACGTTGAGCGTTCAGGCTCCGGTCAGTTTTGTTGGGTATCCAGACTCCGGTTATTACGTTGAGCGTTCAGGCTCCGGTCAGTTTTGTTGGGTATCCAGAATCCGGTTTTTACATTGAAAGTTCAGGCTCCGGTCAGTTTCGTTGGGTATCCAGACTCCGGTTATTACGTTGAGCGTTCAGGCTCCGGTCAGTTTTGTTGGGTATCCAGACTCCGGTTATTACGTTGAGCGAGCAGGCTCCGGTCAGTTTCGTTGGGTATCCAGACTCCGGTTATTACGTTGAGCGTTCAGGCTCCGGTTAGTTTCGTTGGGTATCGAGGTTCCGGTTATTACGTTGAGCGTTCAGGCTCCGGTCAGTTTCATTGGGTATCCAGACTCCGGTTATTATGTTCAACGTTCAGGCTCCGGTCAGTTTCATTTTGTATCCAGACTCCAGTTATTACGTTGATTGTTCAGGCTCCAGTCAGTTTCGTTGAGTATCCAGACTCTGGTTATTACGTTGAGCGTTCAGGCTCCGGTTAGTTTCATTGAGTATCCAGATTCTGGTTATTACGTTGAGCGTTCAGGCTCCGGTCTGTTTCATTGGGTATCCAGACTCCGGTTATTACGTTGAGCGTTCAGGCTCCGGTCAGTGTCGTTTTGTATCTAGACTCCGGTTATTACATTGAGCGTTCAGGCTCCGGTTAGTTTCGTTGAGTATCCAAATTCCGGTTATTACGTTGAGCGTTCAGGCTCCGGTCAATTTTGTTGGGTATCCAGACTCCTGTTATTATGTTGAGCGTTTAGGCTCCGATCAGTTTCATTGGGTATCTAGACTCCGGTTATTACGTTGAGCGTTCAGGCTCCGGTCAGTTTTGTTGGGTATCCAGACTCCTGTTATTACGTTGTGCGTTCAGGCTCCGGTCAGTTTCGTTGGGTATATAGACTCCGGTTATTAATTTGATCGTTTAGGCTCCGGTCAGTTTCGTTGTGTATCCAGACTCTGGTTATTACATT
Source organism: Lathyrus sativus (assembly GCA_963859935.3). NCBI lineage: Eukaryota > Viridiplantae > Streptophyta > Magnoliopsida > Fabales > Fabaceae > Lathyrus > Lathyrus sativus. The sequence goes on from CAWUDS030000772.1 coordinate 122,705, forward strand.
AGGCGTTCAGGCTCCGGTCAGTTTTGTTGGGTATCTAGACTCCGGTTATTACGTTAAGCGTTCAGGCTCCGGTCAGTTTCGTTGGGCATCCAGACTCCAGTTATTACGTTGAGCGTTCCGGCTCCGGTCAGTTTCGTTGAGTATCCAGACTCCGGTTATTACATTGAGCGTTCAGGCTCAGGTCAGTTTTGTTGGGTATCCAGACTCCGTTTATTACGTTGAGCGTTCAGGCTCCGGTCAGGTTCGTTGGGTATCCAGACTCCGGTTATTACGTTGAGCGTTCAGGCTCCGGTCAGTTTCATTGGGTCTCCAAACTCCGGTTATTACGTTGAGCGTTCAGGCTCCGGTCAGTTTTGTTTGGTATCCAGACTTCGGTTATTACGTTGAGCGTTCAGGCTCCGGTCAGTTTCGTTGGGTATCCAGACTCCGGTTATTACGTTGAGCGTTCAGGCTCCGGTCAGTTTTGTTGGGTATCCAGACTCCGGTTTTTACGTTGAAAGTTCAGGCTCCGGTCAGTTTTGTTGGGTATCCAGACTCCGGTAATTACGTTGAGCGTTCAAGCTCCGGTCTGTTTTGTTGGGTATCCAGACTCCGGTTATTACGTTGAGCGAGCAGGCTCCGGTCAGTTTCGTTGGGTATCCAGACTCCGGTTATTACGTTGAGCGTTCAGGCTCCGGTCAGTTTTGTTGCGTATCTAGACTCCGGTTTTTACATTGAAAGTTCAGGCTCCGGACAGTTTTGTTGGGTATCCAGACTCCGGTTATTACGTTGAGCGTTCAGGCTCCGGTCAGTTTTGTTGGGTATCCAGACTCCGGTTATTACGTTGAGCGAGCAGGCTCCGGTCAGGTTCGTTGGGTATCCAGACTCCGGTTATTACCTTGAACGTTCAGGCTCCGGTCAGGTTCGTTGGGTATCCAGACTCCGGTTATTACGTTGAGCGTTCAGGCTCCGGTCAGTTTCATTGGGTCTCCAGACTCCGGTTATTACGTTGAGCCTTCAGGCTCCGGTCAGTTTTGTTTGGTATCCAGACTTCGGTTATTACGTTGAGCGTTCAGGCTTCGGTCAGTTTCGTTGGGTATCTAGACTCCGGTTATTACGTTGAGCGTTCAGGCTCCGGTCAGTTTTGTTGGGTATTCAGACTCCGGTTTTTACGTTGAAAGTTCAGGCTCCGGTCAGTTTTGTTGGGTATCCAGACTCCGGTTATTACGTTGAGCGTTCAGGCTCCGGTCAGTTTTGTTGGGTATCCAGACTCCAGTTATTACGTTGAGCGAGCAGGCTCCGGTCAGTTTCGTTGGGTATCTAGACTCCGGTTATTACGTTGAACGTTCAGGCTCCGGTCAGTTTTGTTGGGTATCCAGACTCCGGTTTTTACATTGAAAGTTCAGGCTCCGGTCAGTTTTGTTGGGTATCCAGACTCCGGTTATTACGTTGAGCGTTCAGGCTCCGGTCAGTTTTGTTGGGTATCCAGACTCCGGTTATTACGTTGAGCAAGCAGGCTCCGGTCAGGTTCGTTGGGTATCCAGACTCCGGTTATTACGTTGAGCGTTCAGGCTCCGGCCAGTTTCATTATGTCTCCAGACTCCGGTTATTACGTTGAGCGCTCAGGCTCCGGTCAGTTTTGTTTGGTATCCAGACTTCGGTTTTAACGTTGAGCGTTCAGGCTCCGGTCAGTTTCATTGGGTATCCAGACTCCGGTTATTACGTTGAGGGTTCAGGCTCCGGTCAGTTTTGTTGGGTATCCAGACTCCGGTTTTTACATTGAAAGTTCAGGCTCTGGTCAGTTTCGTTTGGTATCCAGACTCCGGTTATTACGTTCAGCGTTCAGGCTCCGGTCAGTTTCATTTTGTATCCAGACTCCAGTTATTACGTTGATTGTTCAGGCTCCGGTCAGTTTTGTTGGGTATCCAGACTCCGGTTATTACGTTGAGCGTTCAAGCTCCGGTCTGTTTTGTTGGGTATCCAGACTCCGGTTATTACGTTGAGCGAGCAGGCTCCGGTCAGTGTCGTTGGGTATCCAGACTCCGGTTATTACGTTGAGCGTTCAGGCTCCGGTCAGTTTTGTTGCGTATCCAGACTCCGGTTTTTACATTGAAAGTTCAGGCTCCGGACAGTTTTGTTGGGTATCCAGACTCCGGTTATTACGTTGAGCGTTCAGGCTCCGGTCAGTTTTGTTGGGTATCCAGACTCCGGTTATTACGTTGAGCGAGCAGGCTCCGGTCAGGTTCGTTGGGTATCCAGACTCCGGTTATTACCTTGTGCGTTCAGGCTCCGGTCAGGTTCGTTGGGTATCCAGACTCCGGTTATTACGTTGAGCGTTCAGGCTCCGGTCAGTTTCATTGGGTCTCCAGACTCCGGTTATTACGTTGAGCCTTCAGGCTCCGGTCAGTTTTGTTTGGTATCCAGACTTCGGTTATTACGTTGAGCGTTCAGGCTTCGGTCAGTTTCGTTGGGTATCTAGACTCCGGTTATTACGTTGAGCGTTCAGGCTCCGGTCAGTTTTGTTGGGTATTCAGACTCCGGTTTTTACGTTGAAAGTTCAGGCTCCGGTCAGTTTTGTTGGGTATCCAGACTCCGGTTATTACGTTGAGCGTTCAGGCTCCGGTCAGTTTTGTTGGGTATCCAGACTCCGGTTATTACGTTGAGCGAGCAGGCTCCGGTCAGTTTCGTTGGGTATCTAGACTCCGGTTATTACATTGAGCGTTCAGGCTCCGGTCAGTTTTGTTGGGTATCCAGACTCCGGTTTTTACATTGAAAGTTCAGGCTCCGGTCAGTTTTGTTGGGTATCCAGACTCCGGTTATTACGTTGAGCGTTCAGGCTCCGGTCAGTTTTGTTGGGTATCCAGACTCCGGTTATTACGTTGAGCGAGCAGGCTCCGGTCAGGTTCGTTGGGTATCCAGACTCCGGTTATTACGTTGAGCGTTCAGGCTCCGGCCAGTTTCATTATGTCTCCAGACTCCGGTTATTACGTTGAGCGCTCAGGCTCCGGTCAGTTTTGTTTGGTATCCAGACTTCGGTTTTTACGTTGAGCGTTCAGGCTCCGGTCAGTTTCATTGGGTATCCAGACTCCGGTTATTACGTTGAGGGTTCAGGCTCCGGTCAGTTTTGTTGGGTATCCAGACTCCGGTTTTTACATTGAAAGTTCAGGCTCTGGTCAGTTTCGTTGGGTATCCAGACTCCGGTTATTACGTTCAGCGTTCAGGCTCCGGTCAGTTTCATTTTGTATCCAGACTCCAGTTATTACGTTGATTATTCAGGCTCCAGTCAGTTTCGTTGAGTATCCAGACTCTGGTTATTACGTTGAGCATTCGGGCTCCGGTCAGTTTCATTGGGTATCCAGACTCCGGTTATTACGTTGAGCGTTCAGGCTCCGGTCAGTTTTGTTGGGTATCCAGACTCCGGTTTTTACATTGAAAGTTCAGGCTCCGGTCAGTTTCGTTGGGTATCCAGACTCCGGTTATTACGTTGAGCGTTCAGGCTCCGGTCAGTTTTGTTGGGTATCCAGACTCCGGTTATTACGTTGAGCGAGCAGGCTCCGGTCAGTTTCGTTGGGTATCCAGACTCCGGTTATTACGTTGAGCGTTCAGGCTCCGGTGAGTTTCATTGGGTATCGAGGTTCCGGTTATTACGTTGAGCGTTCAGGCTCCGGTCAGTTTCATTGGGTATCCAGACTCCGGTTATTACGTTCAGCGTTCAGGCTCCGGTCAGTTTCATTTTGTATCCAGACTCCAGTAATTACGTTGATTGTTCAGGCTCCAGTCAGTTTCGTTGAGTATCCAGACTCTGGTTATTACGTTGAGCGTTCAGGCTCCGGTTAGTTTCATTGAGTATCCAGATTCCGGTTATTACGTTGAGCGTTCAGGCTCCGGTCTGTTTCATTGGGTATCCAGACTCCGGTTATTACGTTGAGCGTTCAGGCTCCGGTCAGTGTCGTTTTGTATCTAGACTCCGGTTATTACATTGAGCGTTCAGGCTCCGGTTAGTTTTGTAACGCCCCGATTTCGATTTTCACTTTTATTGGGCCCCAATTTAATTAAATTGGGTGAATAATATTTGGATGTAGAATTTGTGTGGAAATATGTTATATTTACATATTATCATATTTTTAACCGGTATTGGGAGGTTTCGGAGGAAATAGTTTGGAAGGGTATTTTGGACATTTCCTATTTAATATTAAGTGAGATATTTGTGAGATATTGAATTAATAGATGTTTTGGAAAAATAATGGAAAAGATATTAAAGAGGAAATAGAAGGGAAAGAAAGGATAGTAAGAAGAAGAGAAAGAAAGGAGAAAGAAAGAAGAGGAGGAGAAAGAGAAGAGAAAGAGGAAAACCTAGAATCATCAAGAATCGATCAAAGCTTGCGATTAATCAGGTAAGGGTGAGAAGTTTTATCATCTTAATAATGTATAGCATCATATATGTATTAGTTTGGGCTTGTTGGTAGTTTTTCTACACTATCCATTTCTAGGGCAAAAGTTGGAATAATCGGTAGATTGAAGATTTAATCGGTTGAAACTGAGTAATAACGCCGTAGAATAGTCGGGTAACATGTATTGATGCTATTTGTACTGATTTAGATGTTTAAGAGATGGTTGATGATGGATTGGTGAAGGAGAGACAGAACAGAATGCTGTTCTGCGCAGGTTCGCTGGCTCTCGCCAGGCGAGCGAAGGCGAAGCTTCGCCAGGCGAAGCCCGGCGAATGCTGGCGAGTAATTATGTTTAAGTCCCAGTGGACTTCGCTGGTGAGTTCGCCAGGCGAAGGTGGATAGCGAAGGTTCGCCCAGCGAAGGTGCTGGCGAATGGTGGCGAATAAAGTCAGTAGCTACTGACTTGGGCTCGCTGGCGAGTTCGCCAGGCGAAGCCTAGCGAAGGTTCGCTGCGGGTTTCGCCAGGCGAATAAAGGCGAACGTGACAGCATTTTTCTTGTGCTGTGTTGCTCATGTGGTGATTGTTTGGTTGATTCACATAGGTTAATACCTCTATGATATGAATAAGTATGTGATCTATTGTGATAACATGTGCTGTGGGTAGCCTTCGTGCGTAAATCCTCGATTGTGAATTGTGGTCGTTTGGGCAAATATGTGCATTGTTTAAATTGATTTAAAATGCATGATAATGAGGTGAATGACTAATGTGTCGTGTAATATACATTGCGATGTATGATGATTGTATGAAATTGAATGAGGTGAAGATGCATGAACATATTATGTGTATGTGTGTGCATTTCAAGAATTGTATAGAAGACATTCTTGTGTTGTTGATTCCTAGGAGAATCTGATGAGTGATAGGACTCTTAGGAGAGCCTGAGGAGAGACATGACTCTTAGGAGAGTCTGATGAGAGGTGTGATTCCTTGGAGAGTCTGCTGTATGACCTGATTCGTTGGAGAATCTGATGGATGGTGTGATTCCTCGGAGAATCTGCTGAATGAATTGATTCCTCGGAGAATCTGACGAGATATGTGATTCCTTGGAGAGTCTGCTGATTAACCTGATTCCTTGGAGAATCTGATGAACAGTGTGATTCCTCGGAGAATCTGACGAGTGGCGTGATTCCTCGGAGAATCTGATGAATGGTGTGATTCCTAGGAGAGTCTGATGAGTGTTGTGATTCCTAGGAGAATCTGACAAGTGATAGAATACCCATGAGGGGTGAGAGTAGATTGATCCTTAGGAGGATCTGACGATCGACTAGATCGATGTTATGTTGCATTTACATAGAGTAGCGAGTTGTCCTCTATGATTTGCATTTGTCATCTGTATATGATGTATAGTGAAATAAACATGTTGTGTATGTTTATTGAATTAACGTGAAATGTATGTTTTGGCATAATGTAGATACTGGAGGATATATATATATATAGATATATATATATATGTGGTTGCATGTTTATGAAAAGATATAAACATTGATGATGCATATTGAGTATGCTTGGTGTTATAGTTGTATATAGATATATTATATTGTACAAGGTGAGTTGTGGTGAGAATGCGTAGAATGCATAATTGTTGATATGAGATATTTATATATGTCTTTATGCATTATTTATTATGATATTGTTTCTCACCCTTCTGCTGTTTGATAATGCTCTATGAGGCATTGCAGATTAGATGGCTGGAGACATTTTTGTGAAGCGTGACTTCATTCTTTTTGGTCGGTCGGCTCTGATATGTAGCACCGGGTAGATAGGAGTTATTTTGATTCTTTTGTGATACATCTGTGTATGTATCTGCTGATGTTATGTTTTGTTAACATGTTGGATGACAATTGTATATGTGAATACATGTCTTGGAAATATGGAATATTTAGATGTTTCCGCCTTGTTCTAAATATTTTCTTGTGGGTGTTGACCCGTTGTTGCATATCTGTAGAGCAGGTGTTGTATTGCATTGGAATTTTTATGATAATGTGACATACCCCTTTTGTGCTATGACTTACATGTACTCTGATAAAATTTTGACTTATGCCTAAATGATTAATTGAATTATTTTGGGGAAGGAATAAGGGGGGTGTTACAAGTGGTATCAGAGCCAGTGTTGAGTCAGTTGTGTTTGTCTTATTGTTTTGTTGGTTGAGCGGTTGTTTAACCTTGTTGCTGTTTTTGCGATTAAGAAGATTATGGCAGGTCGTAATGACAGTGCTATGGCTGCGGCATTGGAGGCGATGGCTAGAGCGGTGCAGGGTGCGCCGAATGTGAACGCAAATGATGAGTTTAGAAAGAATAAGCCACCGGTGTTCAAAGGAAGGTTTAATCCGGACGGTGCCCAAAATTGGTTGAAAGAGATCGAGAGGATCTTCAGAGTTATGAACTGTGCTGAGGGCAATAAGGTGAGGCTTGGATCTCACATGTTGCGGGAAGAAGCCGATGACTGGTGGATCGGCATGAGGCAAGTGCTTGAAGTAGATGACGAGGAAATAACTTGGGATTTATTTCGTGCTGAATTCTTGAGGAAGTATTATCCTGAGAGTGTGAAAGGAAGGAAGGAAATGGAATTTCTTGATTTGAAACAAGGCAATATGTCTGTGGTGGATTACACGGCTAAGTTTATGGAGTTAGTAAAATTTCATCCTCACTATGATGCGGTGACGGCAGAATTCTCTAAGTGTGTTAAGTATGAGAACGGCTTGCGTCCCGAGATCAAGCAAGCGGTGGGCTATCAGAGGATAAGGAGATTTTCGGACTTGACCGAATGTTGTCGAATTTTTGAAGAAGATCACAAAGCTCGTTCTACTCACTACAAGAGTTTGAAGAAGGAGAAAGAAAAGCGACAAGTAAGGAGTGAACCTTATGAGACGCCAGCTGATAAGGGCAAGCATAAGGGAAACTTTGTTAAGGGATCTGGAGGAGGGAGTTCTGGATCCATTAAATGCTACAAGTGTGGCGAGATGGGTCATAAGTCTTTTATGTGTGGAAAGCCCAAGATCAAATGCTCTAATTGTGGAGTTCTTGGACATGATGTTAAGGATTGTAGAATGGGTGCAGTGAAGTGCGACAATTGTGGAGACGTGGGTCACATCAGTGCGAAGTGTCCTAAACCGAAGCAAGCTTCAGTAAGTGGGAAAGTGTTTGCATTGGCAGGGTCAGACACTACCAATGCGGATCGTTTGATTTGAGGTATGTGCTTTAATTATGTTGCACCTTTAGTTGTTATGTTTGATATCGGAGCGACTCATTTGTTCGTTTCTTTTGAGTACGCTTAGTGTTTGGTTTTGATTTTCCGTTGATGCGATGGTAATTGAGAGTGAAGACTTTAAGATGGTGACGTTGGACAACGTACGTGTTTGAGATTTGAGCTCATTGGGGTAGAATGACTAGTATGTTATTCCTGATGAGGTATAAGTATCATGGTTGTATTCGCTAGGGTAGAATGGCTATGTGTCGTTCCTAGTGGAAAGAATCACCGGGGTAGAATGACCTAGATGTTGTTCCTGGTAAAGTACGAGTGGTGTACCCGTAATCTCCAATGGGAGTTGATGAGGGTGACAGTCTTTTATGAGCCACGTGGCATGGCTGTGATTGTGATAAGGAAGTATGCATGTGGACGATTGTGTGTAACTTGGGAATTCAGGAAAGGACGCAGAAATCGTGTCCGGTGTGTTTTGAATCAAGTGATATTTTCGAGGACGAAAATTTCTAAAGTGGGGGAGAGTTGTAACGCCCCGATTTCGATTTTCACTTTTATTGGGCCCCAATTTAATTAAATTGGGTGAATAATATTTGGATGTAGAATTTGTGTGGAAATATGTTATATTTACATATTATCATATTTTTAACCGGTATTGGGAGGTTTCGGAGGAAATAGTTTGGAAGGGTATTTTGGACATTTCCTATTTAATATTAAGTGAGATATTTGTGAGATATTGAATTAATAGATGTTTTGGAAAAATAATGGAAAAGATATTAAAGAGGAAATAGAAGGGAAAGAAAGGATAGTAAGAAGAAGAGAAAGAAAGGAGAAAGAAAGAAGAGGAGGAGAAAGAGAAGAGAAAGAGGAAAACCTAGAATCATCAAGAATCGATCAAAGCTTGCGATTAATCAGGTAAGGGTGAGAAGTTTTATCATCTTAATAATGTATAGCATCATATATGTATTAGTTTGGGCTTGTTGGTAGTTTTTCTACACTATCCATTTCTAGGGCAAAAGTTGGAATAATCGGTAGATTGAAGATTTAATCGGTTGAAACTAAGTAATAACGCCGTAGAATAGTCGGGTAACATGTATTGATGCTATTTGTACTGATTTAGATGTTTAAGAGATGGTTGATGATGGATTGGTGAAGGAGAGACAGAACAGAATGTTGTTCTGCGCAGGTTCGCTGGCTCTCGCCAGGCGAGCGAAGGCGAAGCTTCGCCAGGCGAAGCCCGGCGAATGCTGGCGAGTAATTATGTTTAAGTCCCAGTGGACTTCGCTGGTGAGTTCGCCAGGCGAAGGTGGATAGCGAAGGTTCGCCCAGCGAAGGTGCTGGCGAATGGTGGCGAATAAAGTCAGTAGCTACTGACTTGGGCTCGCTGGCGAGTTCGCCAGGCGAAGCCTAGCGAAGGTTCGCTGCGGGTTTCGCCAGGCGAATAAAGGCGAACGTGACAGCATTTTTCTTGTGCTGTGTTGCTCATGTGGTGATTGTTTGGTTGATTCACATAGGTTAATACCTCTATGATATGAATAAGTATGTGATCTATTGTGATAACATGTGCTGTGGGTAGCCTTCGTGCGTAAATCCTCGATTGTGAATTGTGGTCGTTTGGGCAAATATGTGCATTGTTTAAATTGATTTAAAATGCATGATAATGAGGTGAATGACTAATGTGTCGTGTAATATACATTGCGATGTATGATGATTGTATGAAATTGAATGAGGTGAAGATGCATGAACATATTATGTGTATGTGTGTGCATTTCAAGAATTGTATAGAAGACATTCTTGTGTTGTTGATTCCTAGGAGAATCTGATGAGTGATAGGACTCTTAGGAGAGCCTGAGGAGAGACATGACTCTTAGGAGAGTCTGATGAGAGGTGTGATTCCTTGGAGAGTCTGCTGTATGACCTGATTCCTTGGAGAATCTGATGGATGGTGTGATTCCTCGGAGAATCTGCTGAATGAATTGATTCCTCGGAGAATCTGACGAGATATGTGATTCCTTGGAGAGTCTGCTGATTAACCTGATTCCTTGGAGAATCTGATGAACAGTGTGATTCCTCGGAGAATCTGACGAGTGGCGTGATTCCTCGGAGAATCTGATGAATGGTGTGATTCCTAGGAGAGTCTGATGAGTGTTGTGATTCCTAGGAGAATCTGACAAGTGATAGAATACCCATGAGGGGTGAGAGTAGATTGATCCTTAGGAGGATCTGACGATCGAATAGATCGATGTTGTGTTGCATTTACATAGAGTAGCGAGTTGTCCTCTATGATTTGCATTTGTCATCTGTATATGATGTATAGTGAAATAAACATGTTGTGTATGTTTATTGAATTAACGTGAAATGTATGTTTTGGCATAATGTAGATACTGGAGGATATATATATATAGATATATATATATATATATATATATATATATATGTGGTTGCATGTTTATGAAAAGATATAAACATTGATGATGCATATTGAGTATGCTTGGTGTTATAGTTGTATATAGATATATTATATTGTACAAGGTGAGTTGTGGTGAGAATGCGTAGAATGCATAATTGTTGATATGAGATATTTATATATGTCTTTATGCATTATTTATTATGATATTGTTTCTCACCCTTCTGCTGTTTGATAATGCTCTATGAGGCATTGCAGATTAGATGGCTGGAGACATTTTTGTGAAGCGTGACTTCATTCTTTTTGGTCGGTCGGCTCTGATATGTAGCACCGGGTAGATAGGAGTTATTTTGATTCTTTTGTGATACATCTGTGTATGTATCTGCTGATGTTATGTTTTGTTAACATGTTGGATGACAATTGTATATGTGAATACATGTCTTGGAAATATGGAATATTTAGATGTTTCCGCCTTGTTCTAAATATTTTCTTGTGGGTGTTGACCCGTTGTTGCATATCTGTAGAGCAGGTGTTGTATTGCATTGGAATTTTTATGATAATGTGACATACCCCTTTTGTGCTATGACTTACATGTACTCTGATAAAATTTTGACTTATGCCTAAATGATTAATTGAATTATTTTGGGGAAGGAATAAGGGGGGTGTTACAATTGGTATCAGAGCCAGTGTTGAGTCAGTTGTGTTTGTCTTATTGTTTTGTTGGTTGAGCGGTTGTTTAACCTTGTTGTTGTTTTTGCGATTAAGAAGATTATGGCAGGTCGTAATGACAGTGCTATGGCTGCGGCATTGGAGGCGATGGCTAGAGCGGTGCAGGGTGCGTCGAATGTGAACGCAAATGATGAGTTTAGAAAGAATAAGCCACCGGTGTTCAAAGGAAGGTTTAATCCGGACGGTGCCCAAAATTGGTTGAAAGAGATCGAGAGGATCTTCAGAGTTATGAACTGTGCTGAGGGCAATAAGGTGAGGCTTGGATCTCACATGTTGCGGGAAGAAGCCGATGACTGGTGGATCGGCATGAGGCAAGTGCTTGAAGTAGATGACGAGGAAATAACTTGGGATTTATTTCGTGCTGAATTCTTGAGGAAGTATTATCCTGAGAGTGTGAAAGGAAGGAAGGAAATGGAATTTCTTGATTTGAAACAAGGCAATATGTCTGTGGTGGATTACACGGCTAAGTTTATGGAGTTAGTAAAATTTCATCCTCACTATGATGCGGTGACGGCAGAATTCTCTAAGTGTGTTAAGTATGAGAACGGCTTGCGTCCCGAGATCAAGCAAGCGGTGGGCTATCAGAGGATAAGGAGATTTTCGGACTTGACCGAATGTTGTCGAATTTTTGAAGAAGATCACAAAGCTCGTTCTACTCACTACAAGAGTTTGAAGAAGGAGAAAGAAAAGCGACAAGTAAGGAGTGAACCTTATGAGACGCCAGCTGATAAGGGCAAGCATAAGGGAAACTTTGTTAAGGGATCTGGAGGAGGGAGTTCTGGATCCATTAAATGCTACAAGTGTGGCGAGATGGGTCATAAGTCTTTTATGTGTGGAAAGCCCAAGATCAAATGCTCTAATTGTGGAGTTCTTGGACATGATGTTAAGGATTGTAGAATGGGTGCAGTGAAGTGCGACAATTGTGGAGACGTGGGTCACATCAGTGCGAAGTGTCCTAAACCGAAGCAAGCTTCAGTAAGTGGGAAAGTGTTTGCATTGGCAGGGTCAGACACTACCAATGCGGATCGTTTGATTTGAGGTATGTGCTTTAATTATGTTGCACCTTTAGTTGTTATGTTTGATATCGGAGCGACTCATTTGTTCGTTTCTTTTGAGTACGCTTAGTGTTTGGTTTTGATTTTCCGTTGATGCGATGGTAATTGAGAGTGAAGACTTTAAGATGGTGACGTTGGACAACGTACGTGTTTGAGATTTGAGCTCATTGGGGTAGAATGACTAGTATGTTATTCCTGATGAGGTATAAGTATCATGGTTGTATTCGCTAGGGTAGAATGGCTATGTGTCGTTCCTAGTGGAAAGAATCACCGGGGTAGAATGACCTAGATGTTGTTCCTGGTAAAGTACGAGTGGTGTACCCGTAATCTCCAATGGGAGTTGATGAGGGTGACAGTCTTTTATGAGCCACGTGGCATGGCTGTGATTGTGATAAGGAAGTATGCATGTGGACGATTGTGTGTAACTTGGGAATTCAGGAAAGGACGCAGAAATCGTGTCCGGTGTGTTTTGAATCAAGTGATATTTTCGAGGACGAAAATTTCTAAAGTGGGGGAGAGTTGTAACGCCCCGATTTCGATTTTCACTTTTATTGGGCCCCAATTTAATTAAATTGGGTGAATAATATTTGGATGTAGAATTTGTGTGGAAATATGTTATATTTACATATTATCATATTTTTAACCGGTATTGGGAGGTTTCGGAGGAAATAGTTTGGAAGGGTATTTTGGACATTTCCTATTTAATATTAAGTGAGATATTTGTGAGATATTGAATTAATAGATGTTTTGGAAAAATAATGGAAAAGATATTAAAGAGGAAATAGAAGGGAAAGAAAGGATAGTAAGAAGAAGAGAAAGAAAGGAGAAAGAAAGAAGAGGAGGAGAAAGAGAAGAGAAAGAGGAAAACCTAGAATCATCAAGAATCGATCAAAGCTTGCGATTAATCAGGTAAGGGTGAGAAGTTTTATCATCTTAATAATGTATAGCATCATATATGTATTAGTTTGGGCTTGTTGGTAGTTTTTCTACACTATCCATTTCTAGGGCAAAAGTTGGAATAATCGGTAGATTGAAGATTTAATCGGTTGAAACTGAGTAATAACGCCGTAGAATAGTCGGGTAACATGTATTGATGCTATTTGTACTGATTTAGATGTTTAAGAGATGGTTGATGATGGATTGGTGAAGGAGAGACAGAACAGAATGCTGTTCTGCGCAGGTTCGCTGGCTCTCGCCAGGCGAGCGAAGGCGAAGCTTCGCCAGGCGAAGCCCGGCGAATGCTGGCGAGTAATTATGTTTAAGTCCCAGTGGACTTCGCTGGTGAGTTCGCCAGGCGAAGGTGGATAGCGAAGGTTCGCCCAGCGAAGGTGCTGGCGAATGGTGGCGAATAAAGTCAGTAGCTACTGACTTGGGCTCGCTGGCGAGTTCGCCAGGCGAAGCCTAGCGAAGGTTCGCTGCGGGTTTCGCCAGGCGAATAAAGGCGAACGTGACAGCATTTTTCTTGTGCTGTGTTGCTCATGTGGTGATTGTTTGGTTGATTCACATAGGTTAATACCTCTATGATATGAATAAGTATGTGATCTATTGTGATAACATGTGCTGTGGGTAGCCTTCGTGCGTAAATCCTCGATTGTGAATTGTGGTCGTTTGGGCAAATATGTGCATTGTTTAAATTGATTTAAAATGCATGATAATGAGGTGAATGACTAATGTGTCGTGTAATATACATTGCGATGTATGATGATTGTATGAAATTGAATGAGGTGAAGATGCATGAACATATTATGTGTATGTGTGTGCATTTCAAGAATTGTATAGAAGACATTCTTGTGTTGTTGATTCCTAGGAGAATCTGATGAGTGATAGGACTCTTAGGAGAGCCTGAGGAGAGACATGACTCTTAGGAGAGTCTGATGAGAGGTGTGATTCCTTGGAGAGTCTGCTGTATGACCTGATTCCTTGGAGAATCTGATGGATGGTGTGATTCCTCGGAGAATCTGCTGAATGAATTGATTCCTCGGAGAATCTGACGAGATATGTGATTCCTTGGAGAGTCTGCTGATTAACCTGATTCCTTGGAGAATCTGATGAACAGTGTGATTCCTCGGAGAATCTGACGAGTGGCGTGATTCCTCGGAGAATCTGATGAATGGTGTGATTCCTAGGAGAGTCTGATGAGTGTTGTGATTCCTAGGAGAATCTGACAAGTGATAGAATACCCATGAGGGGTGAGAGTAGATTGATCCTTAGGAGGATCTGACGATCGACTAGATCGATGTTGTGTTGCATTTACATAGAGTAGCGAGTTGTCCTCTATGATTTGCATTTGTCATCTGTATATGATGTATAGTGAAATAAACATGTTGTGTATGTTTATTGAATTAACGTGAAATGTATGTTTTGGCATAATGTAGATACTGGAGGATATATATATATATATAGATATATATATATATATATATATATATATATATGTGGTTGCATGTTTATGAAAAGATATAAACATTGATGATGCATATTGAGTATGCTTGGTGTTATAGTTGTATATAGATATATTATATTGTACAAGGTGAGTTGTGGTGAGAATGCGTAGAATGCATAATTGTTGATATGAGATATTTATATATGTCTTTATGCATTATTTATTATGATATTGTTTCTCACCCTTCTGCTGTTTGATAATGCTCTATGAGGCATTGCAGATTAGATGGCTGGAGACATTTTTGTGAAGCGTGACTTCATTCTTTTTGGTCGGTCGGCTCTGATATGTAGCACCGGGTAGATAGGAGTTATTTTGATTCTTTTGTGATACATCTGTGTATGTATCTGCTGATGTTATGTTTTGTTAACATGTTGGATGACAATTGTATATGTGAATACATGTCTTGGAAATATGGAATATTTAGATGTTTCCGCCTTGTTCTAAATATTTTCTTGTGGGTGTTGACCCGTTGTTGCATATCTGTAGAGCAGGTGTTGTATTGCATTGGAATTTTTATGATAATGTGACATACCCCTTTTGTGCTATGACTTACATGTACTCTGATAAAATTTTGACTTATGCCTAAATGATTAATTGAATTATTTTGGGGAAGGAATAAGGGGGGTGTTACAAGTTTCGTTGAGTATCCAAATTCCGGTTATTACGTTGAGCGTTCAGGCTCCGGTCAATTTTGTTGGGTATCCAGACACCTGTTATTATGTTGAGCGTTTAGGCTCCGATCAGTTTCATTGGGTATCCAGACTCCGGTTATTACGCTGAGCGTTCAGGCTCCGGTCAGTTTTGTTGGGTATCTAGACTCCTGTTATTACGTTGTGCGTTCAGGCTCCGGTCAGTTTCGTTGGGTATACAGACTCCGGTTATTAATTTGATCGTTTAGGCTCCGGTCAGTTTCGTTGTGTATCCAGACTCTGGTTATTACATTAGGCGTTCAGGCTCCGGTCAGTTTTGTTGGGTATTTAGACTCCGGTTATTACGTTAAGCGTTCAGGCTCCGGTCAGTTTCGTTGGGCATCCAGACTCCAGTTATTACGTTGAGCGTTCCGGCTCCGGTCAGTTTCGTTGAGTATCCAGACTCCGGTTATTACATTGAGCGTTCAGGCTCAGGTCAGTTTTGTTGGGTATCCAGACTCCGTTTATTACGTTGAGCGTTCAGGCTCCGGTCAGGTTCGTTGGGTATCCAGACTCCGGTTATTACGTTGAGCGTTCAGGCTTCGGTCAGTTTCATTGGGTCTCCAAACTCCGGTTATTACGTTGAGCGTTCAGGCTCCGGTCAGTTTTGTTTGGTATCCAGACTTCGGTTATTACGTTGAGCGTTCAGGCTCCGGTCAGTTTCGTTGGGTATCCAGACTCCGGTTATTACGTTGAGCGTTCAGGCTCCGGTTAGTTTTGTTGGGTATCCAGACTCCGGTTTTTACGTTGAAAGTTCAGGCTCCGGTCAGTTTTGTTGGGTATCCAGACTCCGGTTATTACGTTGAGCGTTCAAGCTCCGGTCTGTTTTGTTGGGTATCCAGACTCCGGTTATTACGTTGAGCGAGCAGGCTCCGGTCAGTTTCGTTGGGTATCCAGACTCCGGTTATTACGTTGAGCGTTCAGGCTCCGGTCAGTTTTGTTGCGTATCCAGACTCCGGTTTTTACATTGAAAGTTCAGGCTCCGGACAGTTTTGTTGGGTATCCAGACTCCGGTTATTACGTTGAGCGTTCAGGCTCCGGTCAGTTTTGTTGGGTATCCAGACTCCGGTTATTACGTTGAGCGAGCAGGCTCCGGTCAGGTTCGTTGGGTATCCAGACTCCGGTTATTACCTTGAGCGTTCAGGCTCCGGTCAGGTTCGTTGGGTATCCAGACTCCAGTTATTACGTTGAGCGTTCAGGCTCCGGTCAGTTTCATTGGGTCTCCAGACTCCGGTTATTACGTTGAGCCTTCAGGCTCCGGTCAGTTTTGTTTGGTATCCAGACTTCGGTTATTACGTTGAGCGTTCAGGCTTCGGTCAGTTTCGTTGGGTATCTAGACTCCGGTTATTACGTTGAGCGTTCAGGCTCCGGTCAGTTTTGTTGGGTATTCAGACTCCGGTTTTTACGTTGAAAGTTCAGGCTCCGGTCAGTTTTGTTGGGTATCCAGACTCCGGTTATTACGTTGAGCGTTCAGGCTCCGGTCAGTTTTGTTGGGTATCCAGACTCCGGTTATTACGTTGAGCGAGCAGGCTCCGGTCAGTTTCGTTGGGTATCTAGACTCCGGTTATTACGTTGAGCGTTCAGGCTCCGGTCAGTTTTGTTGGGTATCCAGACTCCGGTTTTTACATTGAAAGTTCAGGCTCCAGTCAGTTTTGTTGGGTATCCAGACTCCGGTTATTACGTTGAGCGTTCAGGCTCCGGTCAGTTTTGTTGGGTATCCAGACTCCGTTTATTACGTTGAGCGAGCAGGCTCCGGTCAGGTTCGTTGGGTATCCAGACTCCGGTTATTACGTTGAGCGTTCAGGCTCCGGCCAGTTTCATTATGTCTCCAGACTCCGGTTATTACGTTGAGCGCTCAGGCTCCGGTCAGTTTTGTTTGGTATCCAGACTTCGGTTTTTACGTTGAGCGTTCAGGCTCCGGTCAGTTTCATTGGGTATCCAGACTCCGGTTATTACGTTGAGGGTTCAGGCTCCGGTCAATTTTGTTGGGTTTCCAGACTCCGGTTTTTACATTGAAAGTTCAGGCTCTGGTCAGTTTCGTTGGGTATCCAGACTCCGGTTATTATGTTGAGCGTTCAGGCTCCGGTCAGTTTTGTTGGGTATCCAGACTCCGGTTATTACGTTGAGCGAGCAGGCTCCGGTCAGTTTCGTTGGGTATCCATACTCCGGTTATTACGTTGAGCGTTCAGGCTCCGGTTAGTTTCGTTGGGTATCGAGATTCCGGTTATTACGTTGAGCGTTCAGGCTCCGGTCAGTTTCATTAGGTATCCAGACTCCGGTTATTACGTTCAGCGTTCAGGCTCCGGTCAGTTTCATTTTGTATCCAGACTCCAGTAATTACGTTGATTGTTCAGGCTCCAGTCAGTTTCGTTGAGTATCCAGACTCTGGTTATTACGTTGAGCGTTCAGGCTCCGGTTAGTTTCATTGAGTATCCAGATTCCGGTTATTACGTTGAGCGTTCAGGCTCCGGTCTGTTTCATTGGGTATCCAGACTCCGGTTATTACGTTGAGCGTTCAGGCTCCGGTCAGTGTCGTTTTGTATCCAGACTCCGGTTATTACATTGAGCGTTCAGGCTCCGGTTAGTTTCGTTGAGTATCCAAATTCCGGTTATTACGTTGAGCGTTCAGGCTCCGGTCAATTTTGTTGGGTATCCAGACTCCTGTTATTACGTTGAGCGTTTAGGCTCCGATCAGTTTCATTGGGTATCCAGACTCTGGTTATTACGTTGAGCGTTCAAGCTCCGGTCAGTTTTGTTGGGTATCCAGACTCCTGTTATTACGTTGTGCGTTCAGGCTCCGGTCAGTTTCGTTGGGTATACAGACTCCGGTTATTAATTTGATCGTTTAGGCTCCGGTCAGTTTCGTTGTGTATCCAGACTCTGGTTATTACATTAGGCGTTCAGGCTCTGGTCAGTTTTGTTGGGTATCTAGACTCCGGTTATTACGTTAAGCGTTCAGGCTCCGGTCAGTTTCGTTGGGCATCCAGACTCCAGTTATTACGTTGAGCGTTCCGGCTCCGGTCAGTTTCGTTGAGTATCCAGACTCCGGTTATTACATTGAGCGTTCAGGCTCAGGTCAGTTTTGTTGGGTATCTAGACTCCGTTTATTACGTTGAGCGTTCAGGCTCCGGTCAGGTTCGTTGGGTATCCAGACTCCGGTTATTACGTTGAGCGTTCAGGCTCCAGTCAGTTTCATTGGGTCTCCAAACTCCGGTTATTACGTTGAGCGTTCAGGCTCCGGTCAGTTTTGTTTGGTATCCAGACTTCGGTTATTACGTTGAGCGTTCAGGCTCCGGTCAGTTTCGTTGGGTATCCAGACTCCGGTTATTACGTTGAGCGTTCAGGCTCCGGTCAGTTTTGTTGGGTATCCAGACTCCGGTTTTTACGTTGAAAGTTCAGGCTCCGGTCAGTTTTGTTGGGTATCCAGACTCCGGTTATTACGTTGAGCGTTCAAGCTCCGGTCTGTTTTTTTGGGTATCCAGACTCCGGTTATTACGTTGAGCGAGCAGGCTCCGGTCAGTTTCGTTGGGTATCCAGACTCCGGTTATTACGTTGAGCGTTCAGGCTCCGGTCAGTTTTGTTGCGTATCCAGACTCCGGTTTTTACATTGAAAGTTCAGGCTCCGGACAGTTTTGTTGGGTATCCAGACTCCGGTTATTACATTGAGCGTTCAGGCTCCGGTCAGTTTTGTTGGGTATCCAGACTCCGATTATTACGTTGAGCGAGCAGGATCCGGTCAGGTTCGTTGGGTATCCAGACTCCGGTTATTACCTTGAGCGTTCAGGCTCCGGTCAGGTTCGTTGGGTATCCAGACTCCGGTTATTACGTTGAGCGTTCAGGCTCCGGTCAGTTTCATTGGGTCTCCAGACTCCGGTTATTACGTTGAGCCTTCAGGCTCCGGTCAGTTTTGTTTGGTATCCAGACTTCGGTTATTACGTTGAGCGTTCAGGCTTCGGTCAGTTTCGTTGGGTATCTAGACTCCGGTTATTACGTTGAGCGTTCAGGCTCCGGTCAGTTTTGTTGGGTATTCAGACTCCGGTTATTACGTTGAGCGTTCAGGCTCCGGTCAGTTTTGTTGGGTATCCAGACTCCGGTTATTACGTTGAGCGAGCAGGCTCCGGTCAGTTTCGTTGGGTATCTAGACTCCGGTTATTACGTTGAGCGTTCAGGCTCCGGTCAGTTTTGTTGGGTATCCAGACTCCGGTTTTTACATTGAAAGTTCAGGCTCCGGTCAGTTTTGTTGGGTATACAGACTCCGGTTATTAATTTGATCGTTTAGGCTCCGGTCAGTTTCGTTGTGTATCCAGACTCTGGTTATTACATTAGGCGTTCAGGCTCTGGTCAGTTTTGTTGGGTATCTAGACTCCGGTTATTACGTTAAGCGTTCAGGCTCCGGTCAGTTTCGTTGGGCATCCAGACTCCAGTTATTACGTTGAGCGTTCCGGCTCCGGTCAGTTTCGTTGAGTATCCAGACTCCGGTTATTACATTGAGCGTTCAGGCTCAGGTCAGTTTTGTTGGGTATCTAGACTCCGTTTATTATGTTGAGCGTTCAGGCTCCGGTCAGGTTCGTTGGGTATCCAGACTCCGGTTATTACGTTGAGCGTTCAGGCTCCGGTCAGTTTCATTGGGTCTCCAAACTCCGGTTATTACGTTGAGCGTTCAGGCTCCGGTCAGTTTTGTTTGGTATCCAGACTTCGGTTATTACGTTGAGCGTTCAGGCTCCGGTCAGTTTCGTTGGGTATCCAGACTCCGGTTATTACGTTGAGCGTTCAGGCTCCGGTCAGTTTTGTTGGGTATCCAGACTCCGGTTTTTACGTTGAAAGTTCAGGCTCCGGTCAGTTTTGTTGGGTATCCAGACTCCGGTTATTACGTTGAGCGTTCAAGCTCCGGTCTGTTTTTTTGGGTATCCAGACTCCGGTTATTACGTTGAGCGAGCAGGCTCCGGTCAGTTTCGTTGGGTATCCAGACTCCGGTTATTACGTTGAGCGTTCAGGCTCCGGTCAGTTTTGTTGCGTATCCAGACTCCGGTTTTTACATTGAAAGTTCAGGCTCCGGACAGTTTTGTTGGGTATCCAGACTCCAGTTATTACGTTGAGCGTTCAGGCTCCGGTCAGTTTTGTTGGGTATCCAGACTCCGGTTATTACGTTGAGCGAGCAGGCTCCGGTCAGGTTCGTTGGGTATCCAGACTCCGGTTATTACCTTGAGCGTTCAGGCTCCGGTCAGGTTCGTTGGGTATCCAGACTCCGGTTATTACGTTGAGCGTTCAGGCTCCGGTCAGTTTCATTGGGTCTCCAAACTCCGGTTATTACGTTGAGCGTTCAGGCTCCGGTCAGTTTTGTTTGGTATCCAGACTTCGGTTATTACGTTGAGCGTTCAGGCTCCGGTCAGTTTCGTTGGGTATCCAGACTCCGGTTATTACGTTGAGCGTTCAGGCTCCGGTCAGTTTTGTTGGGTATCCAGACTCCGGTTTTTACGTTGAAAGTTCAGGCTCCGGTCAGTTTTGTTGGGTATCCAGACTCCGGTTATTACGTTGAGCGTTCAAGCTCCGGTCTGTTTTTTTGGGTATCCAGACTCCGGTTATTACGTTGAGCGAGCAGGCTCCGGTCAGTTTCGTTGGGTATCCAGACTCCGGTTATTACGTTGAGCGTTCAGGCTCCGGTCAGTTTTGTTGCGTATCCAGACTCCGGTTTTTACATTGAAAGTTCAGGCTCCGGACAGTTTTGTTGGGTATCCAGACTCCAGTTATTACGTTGAGCGTTCAGGCTCCGGTCAGTTTTGTTGGGTATCCAGACTCCGGTTATTACGTTGAGCGAGCAGGCTCCGGTCAGGTTCGTTGGGTATCCAGACTCCGGTTATTACCTTGAGCGTTCAGGCTCCGGTCAGGTTCGTTGGGTATCCAGACTCCGGTTATTACGTTGAGCGTTCAGGCTCCGGTCAGTTTCATTGGGTCTCCAGACTCCGGTTATTACGTTGAGCCTTCAGGCTCCGGTCAGTTTTGTTTGGTATCCAGACTTCGGTTATTACGTTGAGCGTTCAGGCTTCGGTCAGTTTCGTTGGGTATCTAGACTCCGGTTATTACGTTGAGTGTTCAGGCTCCGGTCAGTTTTGTTGGGTATTCAGACTCCGGTTTTTACGTTGAAAGTTCAGGCTCCGGTCAGTTTTGTTGGGTATCCAGACTCCGGTTATTACGTTGAGCGTTCAGGCTCCGGTCAGTTTTGTTGGGTATCCAGACTCCGGTTATTATGTTGAGCGAGCAGGCTCCGGTCAGTTTCGTTGGGTATCTAGACTCCGGTTATTACGTTGAGCGTTCAGGCTCCGGTCAGTTTTGTTGGGTATCCAGACTCCGGTTTTTACATTGAAAGTTCAGGCTCCGGTCAGTTTTGTTGGGTATCCAGACTCCGGTTATTACGTTGAGCGTTCAGGCTCCGGTCAGTTTTGTTGGGTATCCAGACTCCGGTTATTACGTTGAGCGAGCAAGCTCCAGTCAGGTTCGTTGGGTATCCAGACTCCGGTTATTACGTTGAGCGTTCAGGCTCCGGCCAGTTTCATTATGTCTCCAGACTCCGGTTATTACGTTGAGCGCTCAGGCTCCGGTCAGTTTTGTTTGGTATCCAGACTTCGGTTTTTACGTTGAGCGTTCAGGCTCCGGTCAGTTTCATTGGGTATCCAGACTCCGGTTATTACGTTGAGGGTTCAGGCTCCGGTCAGTTTTGTTGGGTATCCAGACTCCGGTTTTTACATTGAAAGTTCAGGCTCTGGTCAGTTTCGTTGGGTATCCAGACTCCGGTTATTACGTTGAGCGTTCAGGCTCCGGTCAGTTTTGTTGGGTATCCAGACTCCGGTTATTACGTTGAGCGAGCAGGCTCCGGTCAGTTTCGTTGGGTATCCATACTCCGGTTATTACGTTGAGCATTCAGGCTCCGGTTAGTTTCGTTGGGTATCGAGATTCCGGTTATTACGTTGAGCGTTCAGACTCCGGTCAGTTTCATTGGGTATCCAGACTCCGGTTATTACGTTCAGCGTTCAGGCTCCGGTCAGTTTCATTTTGTATCCAGACTCCAGTTATTACGTTGATTGTTCAGGCTCCAGTCAGTTTCGTTGAGTATCCAGACTCTGGTTATTACGTTGAGCATTCAGGCTCCGGTCAGTTTCATTGGGTATCCAGACTCCGGTTATTACGTTGAGCGTTCAGGCTCCGGTCAGTTTTGTTGGGTATCCAGACTCCGGTTTTTACATTGAAAGTTCAGGCTCCAGTCAGTTTCGTTGGGTATCCAGACTCCGGTTATTACGTTGAGCGTTCAGGCTCCGGTCAGTTTTGTTGGGTATCCAGACTCCGGTTATTACGTTGAGCGAGCAGGCTCCGGTCAGTTTCGTTGGGTATCCAGACTCCGGTTATTACGTTGAGCGTTCAGGCTCCGGTTAGTTTCGTTGGGTATCGAGGTTCCGGTTATTATGTTGAGCGTTCAGGCTCCGGTCAGTTTCATTGGGTATCCAGACTCCGGTTATTATGTTCAACGTTAAGGCTCCGGTCAATTTCATTTTGTATCCAGACTCCAGTTATTACGTTGATTGTTCAGGCTCCAGTCAGTTTCGTTGAGTATCCAGACTCTGGTTATTACGTTGAGCGTTCAGGCTCCGGTTAGTTTCGTTGAGTATCCAGATTCCGGTTATTACGTTGAGCGTTCAGGCTCCGGTCTGTTTCATTGGGTATCCAGACTCCGGTTATTACGTTGAGCGTTCAGGCTCCGGTCAGTGTCGTTTTGTATCCAGACTCCGGTTATTACATTGAGCGTTCAGGCTCCGGTTAGTTTCGTTGAGTATCCAGATTTCGGTTATTACGTTGAGCGTTCAGGCTCCGGTCAATTTTGTTGGGTATCCAGACTCCTGTTATTACGTTGAGCGTTTAGGCTCCGATCAGTTTCATTGGGTATCCAGACTCCGGTTATTACGTTGAGCGTTCAGGCTCCGGTCAGTTTTGTTGAGTATCCAGACTCCTGTTATTACGTTGTGCGTTCAGGCTCGGTCAGTTTCGTTGGGTATACAGACTCCGGTTATTAATTTGATCGTTTAGGCTCCGGTCAGTTTCGTTGTGTATCCAGACTCTGGTTATTACATTAGGCGTTCAGGCTCTGGTCAGTTTTGTTGGGTATCTAGACTCCGGTTATTACATTAAGCGTTCAGGCTCCGGTCAGTTTCGTTGGGCATCCAGACTCCAGTTATTACGTTGAGCGTTCCGGGTCCGGTCAGTTTCGTTGAGTATCCAGACTCCGGTTATTACATTGAGCGTTCAGGCTCCGGTCAGTTTTATTGGGTATCCAGACTCCGGTTATTACGTTGAGCGAGCAGGCTCCAGTCAGTTTTGTTGGGTATCCAGATTCCGGTTATTACGTTGAGCGTTCAGGCTCCGGTCAGTTTCATTGGGTATCCAGACTCCGGTTATTACGTTGAGCGTTCAGGCTCCGGTCAGTTTCATTAGGTATCCAGACTCCGGTTATTACGTTCAGCGTTCAGGCTCCGGTCAGTTTCATTTTGTATCCAGACTCCAGTTATTACGTTGATTGTTCAGGCTCCAGTCAGTTTCGTTGAGTATCCAGACTCTGGTTATTACGATGAGCGTTCAGGCTCCGGTCAGTTTAGTTGGGTATCCAGACTCCGGTTATTACGTTGAGCGTTCAGGCTCCGGTCAGTTTCATTGGGTATCCAGACTCCGGTTATTACGTTGAGCGTTCAGGCTCCGGTCAGTTTCCTTTTGTATCCAGACTCCGGATATTACGTTGAGCGTTCAGGCTCCGGTCAGTTTCGTTGAGAATCCAGATTCCGGTTATTACGTTGAGCGTTCAACCTCCGGTCAATTTTGTTGGGTATCCAGACTCCTGTTATTACGTTGAGCATTTAGGCTCCGATCAGTTTCATTGGGCATCCAGACTCCAGTTATAAAGTTGAGCATTCCGGCTCCGGTCAGTTTCGTTGAGTATCCAGACTCCGGTTATTACGTTGAGCGTTCAGGCTCAGGTCAGTTTTGTTGGGTATCCAGACTCCGGTTATTACCTTGAGCGTTCAGGCTCCGGTCAGGTTTGTTGGGTATCCAGACTCCGGTTATTACGTTGAGCGTTCAGGCTCCGGTCAGTTTCATTGGGTCTCCAGACTCCGGTTATTATGTTGAGCGTTCAGGCTCCGGTCAGTTTTGTTTGGTATCCAGACTTCGGTTATTACGTTGAGCGTTCAGGCTCCGGTCAGTTTCGTTGGGTATCCAGACTCCAGTTATTACGTTGAGCGTTCAGGCTCCGGTCAGTTTTGTTGGGTATCCAGACTCCGGTTTTTACGTTGAAAGTTCAGGCTCCGGTCAGTTTTGTTGGGTATCCAGACTCCGGTTATTACGTTGAGCGTTCAGGCTCCGGTCAGTTTTGTTGGGTATCCAGACTCCGGTTATTACGTTGAGCGAGCAGGCTCCGGTCAGTTTCGTTGGGTATCCAGACTCCGGTTATTACGTTGAGCGTTCAAGCTCCGGTCAGTTTTGTTGGGTATCCAGACTCTGGTTTTTACATTGAAAGTTTAGGCTCCGGTCAGTTTTGTTGGGTATCGAGACTCCGGTTATTACGTTGAGCGTTCAGGCTCCGGTCAGCTTTGTTGGGTATCCAGACTCCGGTTATTACGTTGAGCGAGCAGGCTCCGGTCAGGTTCGTTGGGTATCCAGACTCCGGTTATTACGTTGAGCGTTCAGGCTCCGGTCAGTTTCATTGGGTCTCCAGACTCCGGTTATTACGTTGAGCGCTCAGGCTCCGGTCAGTTTTGTTTGGTATCCAGACTTCGGTTATTACGTTGAGCGTTCAGGCTCCGGTCAGTTTCGTTGGGTATCCAGACTCCGGTTATTACGTTGAGCGTTCAGGCTCCGGTCAGTTTTGTTGGGTATCCAGAATCCGGTTTTTACATTGAAAGTTCAGGCTCCGGTCAGGTTCGTTGGGTATCCAGACTCCGGTTATTACGTTGAGCGTTCAGGCTCCGGTTAGTTTCGTTGGGTATCGAGATTCCGGTTATTACGTTGAGCGTTCAGGCTCCGGTCAGTTTCATTGGGTATCCAGACTCCGGTTATTACGTTCAGCATTCAGGCTCCGGTCAGTTTCATTTTGTATCCAGACTCCAGTTATTACGTTGATTGTTCAGGCTCCAGTCAGTTTCGTTGAGTATCCAGACTCTGGTTATTACGATGAGCGTTCAGGCTCCGGTTAGTTTCGTTGAGTATCCAGATTCCAGTTATTACGTTGAGCGTTCAGGCTCCGGTCAGTTTCATTGGGTATCCAGACTCCGGTTATTACGTTGAGCGTTCAGGCTCCGGTCAGTTTCCCTTTGTATCCAGACTCCGGTTATTACGTTGAGCGTTCAGGCTCCGGTCAGTGTCGTTTTGTATCCAGACTCCGGTTATTACATTGAGCGTTCAGGCTCCGGTTAGTTTCGTTGAGAATCCAGATTCCGGTTATTACGTTGAGCGTTCAGGCTCCGGTCAATTTTGTTGGGTATCCAGACTCCTGTTATTACGTTGAGCGTTTAGGCTCCGATCAGTTTCATTGGGTATCCAGACTCCGGTTATTACGTTGAGCGTTCAGGCTCCGGTCAATTTTGTTGGGTATCCAGACTCCGGTTATTACGTTGAGCGTTCAGGCTCTGGTCAGTTTTGTTGGGTATCCAGACTCCGGTTATTACCTTGAGCGTTCAGGCTCCGGTCAGGTTCGTTGGGTATCCAGACTCCGGTTATTACGTTGAGCGTTCAGTCTCCGGTCATTTTCATTGGGTCTCCAGACTCCAGTTATTACGTTGAGCCTTCAGGCTCCGGTCAGTTTTGTTTGGTATCCAGACTTCGGTTATTACGTTGAGCATTCAGGCTCCGGTCAGTTTCGTTGGGTATCCAGACTCCGGTTATTACGTTGAGCGTTCAGGCTCCGGTCAGTTTTGTTGGGTATCCAGACTCCGGTTTTTACGTTGAAAGTTCAGGCTCCGGTCAGTTTTGTTGGGTATCCAGACTCCGGTTATTACGTTGAGCGTTCAGGCTCCGGTCAGTTTTGTTGGGTATCCAGACTCCGGTTATTACGTTGAGCGAGCAGGCTTCGGTCAGTTTCGTTGGGTATCTAGACTCCGGTTATTACGTTGAGCGTTCAGGCTCCGGTCAGTTTCGTTGGGTATCCAGACTCCGGTTTTTACATTGAAAGTTCAGGCTCCGGTCAGTTTCGTTGGGTATCCAGACTCCGGTTATTACGTTGAGCGTTCAGGCTCCGGTCAGTTTTGTTGGGTATCCAGACTCCGGTTATTACGTTGAGCGAGCAGGCTTCGGTCAATTTCGTTGGGTATCCAGACTCCGGTTATTACGTTGAGCGTTCAGGCTCCGGTCAGTTTCATTGGGTATCCAGACTCCGGTTATTACGTTCAGCGTTCAGGCTCCGGTCAGTTTCATTTTGTATCCAGACTCCAGTTATTACGTTGATTGTTCAGGCTCCAGTCAGTTTCGTTGAGTATCCAGACTCTGGTGATTACGTTGAGCATTCAGGCTCCGGTCAGTTTCATTGGGTATCCAGACTCCAGTTATTACGTTGAGCGTTCAGGCTCCGGTCAGTTTTGTTGGGTATCCAGACTCCGGTTTTTACATTGAAAGTTCAGGCTCCGGTCAGTTTCGTTGGGTATCCAGACTCCGGTTATTACGTTGAGCGTTCAGGCTCCGGTCAGTTTTGTTGGGTATCCAGACTCCGGTTATTACGTTGAGCGAGCAGGCTCCGGTCAGTTTCGTTGGGTATCCAGACTCCGGTTATTACGTTGAGCGTTCAGGCTCCGGTTAGTTTCGTTGGGTATCGAGGTTCCGGTTATTACGTTGAGCGTTCAGGCTCCGGTCAGTTTCATTGGGTATCCAGACTCCGGTTATTACGTTCAGCGTTCAGGCTCCGGTCAGTTTCATTTTGTATCCAGACTCCAGTAATTACGTTGATTGTTCAGGCTCCAGTCAGTTTCGTTGAGTATCCAGACTCTGGTTATTACGTTGAGCGTTCAGTCTTCGGTTAGTTTCGTTGAGTATCCAGATTCCGGTTATTACGTTGAGCGTTCAGGCTCCGGTCTGTTTCATTAGGTATCCAGACTCCGGTTATTACGTTGAGCGTTCAGGCTCCGGTCAGTGTCGTTTTGTATCCAGACTCCGGTTATTACATTGAGCGTTCAGGCTCCGGTTAGTTTCGTTGGGTATCCAAATTCCGGTTATTACGTTGAGTGTTCAGGCTCCGGTCAATTTTGTTGGGTATCCAGACTCCTGTTATTACGTTGAGCGTTTAGGCTCCGATCAGTTTCATTGGGTATCCAGACTCCGGTTATTACGTTGAGCGTTCAGGCTCCGGTCAATTTTGTTGGGTATCCAGACTCCGGTTATTACGTTGAGCGTTCAGGCTCTGGTCAGTTTTGTTGGGTATCCAGACTCCGGTTATTACCTTGAGCGTTCAGGCTCCGGTCAGGTTCGTTGGGTATCCAGACTCCGGTTATTACGTTGAGCGTTCAGTCTCCGGTCAGTTTCATTGGGTCTCCAGACTCCAGTTATTACGTTGAGCCTTCAGGCTCCGGTCAGTTTTGTTTGGTATCCAGACTTCGGTTATTACGTTGAGCATTCAGGCTCCGGTCAGTTTCGTTGGGTATCCAGACTCCGGTTATTACGTTGAGCGTTCAGGCTCCGGTCAGTTTTGTTGGGTATCCAGACTCCGGTTTTTACGTTGAAAGTTCAGGCTCCGGTCAGTTTTGTTGGGTATCCAGACTCCGGTTATTACGTTGAGCGTTCAGCTCCGGTCAGTTTTGTTGGGTATCCCGACTCCGGTTATTACGTTGAGCGAGCAGGCTTCGGTCAGTTTCGTTGGGTATCTAGACTCCGGTTATTACGTTGAGCGTTCAGGCTCCGGTCAGTTTTGTTGGGTATCCAGACTCCGGTTTTTACATTGAAAGTTCAGGCTCCGGTCAGTTTTGTTGGGTATCCAGACTCCGGTTATTACGTTGAGCATTCAGGCTCCGGTCAGTTTTATTGGGTATCCAGACTCCGGTTATTACGTTGAGCGAGCAGGCTCCGGTCAGGTTCGTTGGGTATCCAGACTCCGGTTATTACGTTGAGCGTTCAGGCTCCGGCCAGTTTCATTGGGTCTCCAGACTCCGGTTATTACGTTGAGCGCTCAGGCTCTGGTAAGTTTTGTTTGGTATCCAGACTTCAGTTATTACGTTGAGCGTTCAGGCTCCGGTCAGTTTCGTTGGGTATCCAGACTCCGGTTATTACATTGAGCGTTCAGGCTCCGGTCAGTTTTGTTGGGTATCCAGACTCCGGTTTTTACGTTGAAAGTTCAGGCTCCGGTCAGTTTTGTTGGGTATCCAGACTCCGGTTATTACGTTGAGCGTTCAGGCTCCGGTCAGTTTTGTTGGGTATCCAGACTCCGGTTATTACGTTGAGCGAGCAGGCTCCGGTCAGTTTCGTTGGGTATCCAGACTCCGGTTATTACGTTGAGCGTTCAAGCTCCGGTCAGTTTCATTGGGTATCCAGACTCCGGTTATTACGTTCAGCGTTCAGGCTCCGGTCAGTTTCATTTTGTATCCAGACTCCAGTTATTACGTTGATTGTTCAGGCTCCAGTCAGTTTCGTTGAGTATCCAGACTCTGGTGATTACGTTGAGCATTCAGGCTCCGGTCAGTTTCATTGGGTATCCAGACTCCAGTTATTACGTTGAGCGTTCAGGCTCCGGTCAGTTTTGTTGGGTATCCAGACTCCGGTTTTTACATTGAAAGTTCAGGCTCCGGTCAGTTTCGTTGGGTATCCAGACTCCGGTTATTACGTTGAGCGTTCAGGCTCCGGTCAGTTTTGTTGGGTATCCAGACTCCGGTTATTACGTTGAGCGAGCAGGCTCCGGTCAGTTTCGTTGGGTATCCAGACTCCGGTTATTACGTTGAGCGTTCAGGCTCCGGTTAGTTTCGTTGGGTATCGAGGTTCCGGTTATTACGTTGAGCGTTCAGGCTCCGGTCAGTTTCATTGGGTATCCAGACTCCGGTTATTACGTTCAGCGTTCAGGCTCCGGTCAGTTTCATTTTGTATCCAGACTCCAGTAATTACGTTGATTGTTCAGGCTCCAGTCAGTTTCGTTGAGTATCCAGACTCTGGTTATTACGTTGAGCGTTCAGTCTTCGGTTAGTTTCGTTGAGTATCCAGATTCCGGTTATTACGTTGAGCGTTCAGGCTCCGGTCTGTTTCATTAGGTATCCAGACTCCGGTTATTACGTTGAGCGTTCAGGCTCCGGTCAGTGTCGTTTTGTATCCAGACTCCGGTTATTACATTGAGCGTTCAGGCTCCGGTTAGTTTCGTTGAGTATCCAAATTCCGGTTATTACGTTGAGCGTTCAGGCTCCGGTCAATTTTGTTGGGTATCCAGACTCCTGTTATTACGTTGAGCGTTTAGGCTCCGATCAGTTTCATTGGGTATCCAGACTCCGGTTATTACGTTGAGCGTTCAGGCTCCGGTCAATTTTGTTGGGTATCCAGACTCCGGTTATTACGTTGAGCGTTCAGGCTCTGGTCAGTTTTGTTGGGTATCCAGACTCCGGTTATTACCTTGAGCGTTCAGGCTCCGGTCAGGTTCGTTGGGTATCCAGACTCCGGTTATTACGTTGAGCGTTCAGTCTCCGGTCAGTTTCATTGGGTCTCCAGACTCCAGTTATTACGTTGAGCCTTCAGGCTCCGGTCAGTTTTGTTTGGTATCCAGACTTCGGTTATTACGTTGAGCATTCAGGCTCCGGTCAGTTTCGTTGGGTATCCAGACTCCGGTTATTACGTTGAGCGTTCAGGCTCCGGTCAGTTTTGTTGGGTATCCAGACTCCGGTTTTTACGTTGAAAGTTCAGGCTCCGGTCAGTTTTGTTGGGTATCCAGACTCCGGTTATTACGTTGAGCGTTCAGCTCCGGTCAGTTTTGTTGGGTATCCCGACTCCGGTTATTACGTTGAGCGAGCAGGCTTCGGTCAGTTTCGTTGGGTATCTAGACTCCGGTTATTACGTTGAGCGTTCAGGCTCCGGTCAGTTTTGTTGGGTATCCAGACTCCGGTTTTTACATTGAAAGTTCAGGCTCCGGTCAGTTTTGTTGGGTATCCAGACTCCGGTTATTACGTTGAGCATTCAGGCTCCGGTCAGTTTTATTGGGTATCCAGACTCCGGTTATTACGTTGAGCGAGCAGGCTCCGGTCAGGTTCGTTGGGTATCCAGACTCCGGTTATTACGTTGAGCGTTCAGGCTCCGGCCAGTTTCATTGGGTCTCCAGACTCCGGTTATTACGTTGAGCGCTCAGGCTCTGGTAAGTTTTGTTTGGTATCCAGACTTCAGTTATTACGTTGAGCGTTCAGGCTCCGGTCAGTTTCGTTGGGTATCCAGACTCCGGTTATTACATTGAGCGTTCAGGCTCCGGTCAGTTTTGTTGGGTATCCAGACTCCGGTTTTTACGTTGAAAGTTCAGGCTCCGGTCAGTTTTGTTGGGTATCCAGACTCCGGTTATTACGTTGAGCGTTCAGGCTCCGGTCAGTTTTGTTGGGTATCCAGACTCCGGTTATTACGTTGAGCGAGCAGGCTCCGGTCAGTTTCGTTGGGTATCCAGACTCCGGTTATTACGTTGAGCGTTCAAGCTCCGGTCAGTTTTGTTGGGTATCCAGACTCTGGTTTTTACATTGAAAGTTTAGGCTCCGGTCAGTTTTGTTGGGTATCGAGACTCCGGTTATTACGTTGAGCGTTCAGGCTCCGGTCAGCTTTGTTGGGTATCCAGACTCCGGTTATTACGTTGAGCGAGCAGGCTCCGGTCAGGTTCGTTGGGTATCCAGACTCCGGTTATTACGTTGAGCGTTCAGGCTCCGGTCAGTTTCATTGGGTCTCCAGACTCCGGTTATTACGTTGAGCGCTCAGGCTCCGGTCAGTTTTGTTTGGTATCCAGACTTCGGTTATTACGTTGAGCGTTCAGGCTCCGGTCAGTTTCGTTGGGTATCCAGACTCCGGTTATTACGTTGAGCGTTCAGGCTCCGGTTAGTTTTGTTGGGTATCCAGAATCCGGTTTTTACATTGAAAGTTCAGGCTCCGGTCAGGTTCGTTGGGTATCCAGACTCCGGTTATTACGTTGAGCGTTCAGGCTCCGGTTAGTTTCGTTGGGTATCGAGATTCCGGTTATTACGTTGAGCGTTCAGGCTCCGGTCAGTTTCATTGGGTATCCAGACTCCGGTTATTACGTTCAGCATTCAGGCTCCGGTCAGTTTCATTTTGTATCCAGACTCCAGTTATTACGTTGATTGTTCAGGCTCCAGTCAGTTTCGTTGAGTATCCAGACTCTGGTTATTACGATGAGCGTTCAGGCTCCGGTTAGTTTCGTTGAGTATCCAGATTCCAGTTATTACGTTGAGCGTTCAGGCTCCGGTCAGTTTCATTGGGTATCCAGACTCCGGTTATTACGTTGAGCGTTCAGGCTCCGGTCAGTTTCCTTTTGTATCCAGACTCCGGTTATTACGTTGAGCGTTCAGGCTCCGGTCAGTGTCGTTTTGTATCCAGACTCCGGTTATTACATTGAGCGTTCAGGCTCCGGTTAGTTTCGTTGAGAATCCAGATTCCGGTTATTACGTTGAGCGTTCAGGCTCCGGTCAATTTTGTTGGGTATCCAGACTCCTGTTATTACGTTGAGCGTTTAGGCTCCGATCAGTTTCATTGGGTATCCAGACTCCGGTTATTACGTTGAGCGTTCAGGCTCCGGTCAATTTTGTTGGGTATCCAGACTCCGGTTATTACGTTGAGCGTTCAGGCTCTGGTCAGTTTTGTTGGGTATCCAGACTCCGGTTATTACCTTGAGCGTTCAGGCTCCGGTCAGGTTCGTTGGGTATCCAGACTCCGGTTATTACGTTGAGCATTCAGTCTCCGGTCAGTTTCATTGGGTCTCCAGACTCCAGTTATTACGTTGAGCCTTCAGGCTCCGGTCAGTTTTGTTTGGTATCCAGACTTCGGTTATTACGTTGAGCATTCAGGCTCCGGTCAGTTTCGTTGGGTATCCAGACTCCGGTTATTACGTTGAGCGTTCAGGCTCCGGTCAGTTTTGTTGGGTATCCAGACTCCGGTTTTTACGTTGAAAGTTCAGGCTCCAGTCAGTTTTGTTGGGTATCCAGACTCCGGTTATTACGTTGAGCGTTCAGGCTCCGGTCAGTTTTGTTGGGTATCCAGACTCCGGTTATTACGTTGAGCGAGCAGGCTTCGGTCAGTTTCGTTGGGTATCTAGACTCCGGTTATTACGTTGAGCGTTCAGGCTCCGGTCAGTTTCGTTGGGTATCCAGACTCCGGTTTTTACATTGAAAGTTCAGGCTCCGGTCAGTTTCGTTGGGTATCCAGACTCCGGTTATTACGTTGAGCGTTCAGGCTCCGGTCAGTTTTGTTGGGTATCCAGACTCCGGTTATTACGTTGAGCGAGCAGGCTTCGGTCAATTTCGTTGGGTATCCAGACTCCGGTTATTACGTTGAGCGTTCAGGCTCCGGTTAGTTTCGTTGGGTATCGAGATTCCGGTTATTACGTTGAGCGTTCAGGCTCCGGTCAGTTTCATTGGGTATCCAGACTCCGGTTATTACGTTCAGCGTTCAGGCTCCGGTCAGTTTCATTTTGTATCCAGACTCCAGTTATTACGTTGATTGTTAAGGCTCCAGTCAGTTTCGTTGAGTATCCAGACTCTGGTTATTACGTTGAGCATTCAGGCTCCGGTCAGTTTCATTGGGTATCCAGACTCCAGTTATTACGTTGAGCGTTCAGGCTCCGGTCAGTTTTGTTGGGTATCCAGACTCCGGTTTTTACATTGAAAGTTCAGGCTCCGGTCAGTTTCGTTGGGTATCCAGACTCCGGTTATTACGTTGAGCGTTCAGGCTCCGGTCAGTTTTGTTGGGTATCCAGACTCCGGTTATTACGTTGAGCGAGCAGGCTCCGGTCAGTTTCGTTGGGTATCCAGACTCCGGTTATTACGTTGAGCGTTCAGGCTCCGGTTAGTTTCGTTGGGTATCGAGGTTCCGGTTATTACGTTGAGCGTTCAGGCTCCGGTCAGTTTCATTGGGTATCCAGACTCCGGTTATTACGTTCAGCGTTCAGGCTCCGGTCAGTTTCATTTTGTATCCAGACTCCAGTAATTACGTTGATTGTTCAGGCTCCAGTCAGTTTCGTTGAGTATCCAGACTCTGGTTATTACGTTGAGCGTTCAGTCTTCGGTTAGTTTCGTTGAGTATCCAGATTCCGGTTATTACGTTGAGCGTTCAGGCTCCGGTCTGTTTCATTAGGTATCCAGACTCCGGTTATTACGTTGAGCGTTCAGGCTCCGGTCAGTGTCGTTTTGTATCCAGACTCCGGTTATTACATTGAGCGTTCAGGCTCCGGTTAGTTTCGTTGAGTATCCAAATTCCGGTTATTACGTTGAGCGTTCAGGCTCCGGTCAATTTTGTTGGGTATCCAGACTCCTGTTATTACGTTGAGCGTTTAGGCTCCGATCAGTTTCATTGGGTATCCAGACTCCGGTTATTACGTTGAGCGTTCAGGCTCCGGTCAATTTTGTTGGGTATCCAGACTCCGGTTATTACGTTGAGCGTTCAGGCTCTGGTCAGTTTTGTTGGGTATCCAGACTCCGGTTATTACCTTGAGCGTTCAGGCTCCGATCAGGTTCGTTGGGTATCCAGACTCCGGTTATTACGTTGAGCGTTCAGTCTCCGGTCAGTTTCATTGGGTCTCCAGACTCCAGTTATTACGTTGAGCCTTCAGGCTCCGGTCAGTTTTGTTTGGTATCCAGACTTCGGTTATTACGTTGAGCATTCAGGCTCCGGTCAGTTTCGTTGGGTATCCAGACTCCGGTTATTACGTTGAGCGTTCAG
The DNA here is from genome assembly GCA_963859935.3 of Lathyrus sativus. Classification (NCBI taxonomy): domain Eukaryota; kingdom Viridiplantae; phylum Streptophyta; class Magnoliopsida; order Fabales; family Fabaceae; genus Lathyrus; species Lathyrus sativus. The sequence goes on from CAWUDS030000772.1 coordinate 156,561, forward strand.
GCTCCGGTCAGTTTTGTTGGGTATCCAGACTCCGGTTTTTACGTTGAAAGTTCAGGCTCCGGTCAGTTTTGTTGGGTATCCAGACTCCGGTTATTACGTTGAGCGTTCAGGCTCCGGTCAGTTTTGTTGGGTATCCCGACTCCGGTTATTACGTTGAGCGAGCAGGCTTCGGTCAGTTTCGTTGGGTATCTAGACTCCGGTTATTACGTTGAGCGTTCAGGCTCCGGTCAGTTTTGTTGGGTATCCAGACTCCGGTTTTTACATTGAAAGTTCAGGCTCCGGTCAGTTTTGTTGGGTATCCAGACTCCGGTTATTACGTTGAGCATTCAGGCTCCGGTCAGTTTTATTGGGTATCCAGACTCCGGTTATTACGTTGAGCGAGCAGGCTCCGGTCAGGTTCGTTGGGTATCCAGACTCCGGTTATTACGTTTAGCGTTCAGGCTCCGGCCAGTTTCATTGGGTCTCCAGACTCCGGTTATTACGTTGAGCGCTCAGGCTCCGGTAAGTTTTGTTTGGTATCCAGACTTCAGTTATTACGTTGAGCGTTCAGGCTCCGGTCAGTTTCGTTGGGTATCCAGACTCCGGTTATTACATTGAGCGTTCAGGCTCCGGTCAGTTTTGTTGGGTATCCAGACTCCGGTTTTTACATTGAAAGTTCAGGCTCCGGTCAGTTTCGTTGGGTATCCAGACTCCGGTTATTACGTTGAGCGTTCAGGCTCCGGTCAGTTTTGTTGGGTATCCAGACTCCGGTTATTACGTTGAGCGAGCAGGCTTCGGTCAATTTCGTTGGGTATCCAGACTCCGGTTATTACGTTGAGCGTTCAGGCTCCGGTTAGTTTCGTTGGGTATCGAGATTCCGGTTATTACGTTGAGCGTTCAGGCTCCGGTCAGTTTCATTGGGTATCCAGACTCCGGTTATTACGTTCAGCGTTCAGGCTCCGGTCAGTTTCATTTTGTATCCAGACTCCAGTTATTACGTTGATTGTTCAGGCTCCAGTCAGTTTCGTTGAGTATCCAGACTCTGGTTATTACGTTGAGCATTCAGGCTCCGGTCAGTTTCATTGGGTATCCAGACTCCAGTTATTACGTTGAGCGTTCAGGCTCCGGTCAGTTTTGTTGGGTATCCAGACTCCGGTTTTTACATTGAAAGTTCAGGCTCCGGTCAGTTTCGTTGGGTATCCAGACTCCGGTTATTACGTTGAGCGTTCAGGCTCCGGTCAGTTTTGTTGGGTATCCAGACTCCGGTTATTACGTTGAGCGAGCAGGCTCCGGTCAGTTTCGTTGGGTATCCAGACTCCCATTATTACGTTGAGCGTTCAGGCTCCGGTTAGTTTCGTTGGGTATCGAGGTTCCGGTTATTATGTTGAGCGTTCAGGCTCCGGTCAGTTTCATTGGGTATCCAGACTCCGGTTATTACGTTCAGCGTTCAGGCTCCGGTCAGTTTCATTTTGTATCCAGACTCCAGTAATTACGTTGATTGTTCAGGCTCCAGTCAGTTTCGTTGAGTATCCAGACTCTGGTTATTACGTTGAGCGTTCAGTCTTCGGTTAGTTTCGTTGAGTATCCAGATTCCGGTTATTACGTTGAGCGTTCAGGCTCCGGTCTGTTTCATTAGGTATCCAGACTCCGGTTATTACGTTGAGCGTTCAGGCTCCGGTCAGTGTCGTTTTGTATCCAGACTCCGGTTATTACATTGAGCGTTCAGGCTCCGGTTAGTTTCGTTGAGTATCCAAATTCCGGTTATTACGTTGAGCGTTCAGGCTACGGTCAATTTTGTTGGGTATCCAGACTCCAGTTATTACGTTGAGCGTTTAGGCTCCGATCAGTTTCATTGGGTATCCAGACTCCGGTTATTACGTTGAGCGTTCAGGCTCCGGTCAGTTTTGTTGGGTATCCAGACTCCTGTTATTACGTTGTGCGTTCAGGCTCCGGTCAGTTTCGTTGGGTATACAGACTCCGGTTATTAATTTGATCGTTTAGGCTCCGGTCAGTTTCGTTGTGTATCCAGACTCTGGTTATTACATTAGGCGTTCAGGCTCCGGTCAGTTTTGTTGGGTATCTAGACTCCGGTTATTACGTTAAGCATTCAGGCTCCGGTCAGTTTCGTTGGGCATCCAGACTCCAGTTATTACGTTGAGCGTTCCGGCTCCGGTCAGTTTCGTTGAGTATCCAGACTCCAGTTATTACATTGAGCGTTCAGGCTCAGGTCAGTTTTGTTGGGTATCCAGACTCCGTTTATTACGTTGAGCGTTCAGGCTCCGGTCAGGTTCGTTGGGTATCTAGACTCCGGTTATTACGTTGAGCGTTCAGGCTCCGGTCAGTTTCATTGGGTCTCCAAACTCCGGTTATTATGTTGAGCGTTCAGGCTCCGGTCAGTTTTGTTTGGTATCCAGACTTCGGTTATTACGTTGAGCGTTCAGGCTCCGATCAGTTTCGTTGGGTATCCAGACTCCGGTTATTACGTTGAGCGTTCAGGCTCCGGTCAGTTTCGTTGGGTATCCAGACTCCGGTTTTTACATTGAAAGTTCAGGCTCCGGTCAGTTTCGTTGGGTATCCAGACTCCGGTTATTACGTTGAGCGTTCAGGCTCCGGTTAGTTTTGTTGGGTATCCAGACTCCGGTTATTACGTTGAGCGAGCAGGCTTCGGTCAATTTCGTTGGGTATCCAGACTCCGGTTATTACGTTGAGCGTTCAGGCTCCGGTTAGTTTCGTTGGGTATCGAGATTCCGGTTATTACGTTGAGCGTTCAGGCTCCGGTCAGTTTCATTGGGTATCCAGACTCCGGTTATTACGTTCAGCGTTCAGGCTCCGGTCAGTTTCATTTTGTATCCAGACTCCAGTTATTACGTTGATTGTTCAGGCTCCAGTCAGTTTCGTTGAGTATCCAGACTCTGGTTATTACGTTGAGCATTCAGGCTCCGGTCAGTTTCATTGGGTATCCAGACTCCGGTTATTACGTTGAGCGTTCAGGCTCCGGTCAGTTTTGTTGGGTATCCAGACTCCGGTTTTTACATTGAAAGTTCAGGCTCCGGTCAGTTTCGTTGGGTATCCAGACTCCGGTTATTACGTTGAGCGTTCAGGCTCCGGTCAGTTTTGTTGGGTATCCAGACTCCGGTTATTACGTTGAGCGAGCAGGCTCCGGTCAGTTTCGTTGGGTATCCAGACTCCGGTTATTACGTTGAGCGTTCAGGCTCCGGTTAGTTTCGTTGGGTATCGAGGTTCCGGTTATTACGTTGAGCGTTCAGGCTCCGGTCAGTTTCGTTGGGTATCCAGACTCCGGTTTTTACATTGAAAGTTCAGGCTCCGGTCAGTTTCGTTGGGTATCCAGACTCCGGTTATTAAGTTGAGCGTTCAGGCTCCGGTTAGTTTTGTTGGGTATCCAGACTCCGGTTATTACGTTGAGCGAGCAGGCTTCGGTCAATTTCGTTGGGTATCCAGACTCCGGTTATTACGTTGAGCGTTCAGGCTCCGGTCAGTTTCATTGGGTATCCAGACTCCGGTTATTACGTTCAGCGTTCAGGCTCCGGTCAGTTTCATTTTGTATCCAGACTCCAGTTATTACGTTGATTGTTCAGGCTCCAGTCAGTTTCGTTGAGTATCCAGACTCTGGTTATTACGTTGAGCATTCAGGCTCCGGTCAGTTTCATTGGGTATCCAGACTCCGGTTATTACGTTGAGCGTTCAGGCTCCGGTCAGTTTTGTTGGGTATCCAGACTCCGGTTTTTACATTGAAAGTTCAGGCTCCGGTCAGTTTCGTTGGGTATACAGACACCGGTTATTACATTGAGCGTTCAGGCTCCGGTTAGTTTCGTTGAGTATCCAGATTCCGGTTATTACGTTGAGCGTTCAGGCTCCGGTCAATTTTGTTGGGTATCCAGACTCCTGTTATTACGTTGAGCGTTTAGGCTCCGATCAGTTTCATTGGGTATCCAGACTCCGGTTATTACATTGAGCGTTCAGGCTCCGGTCTGTTTTGTTGGGTATCCAGACTCCTGTTATTACGTTGTGCGTTCAGGCTCCGGTCAGTTTCATTTTGTATCCAGACTCCAGTTATTACGTTGATTGTTAAGGCTCCAGTCAGTTTCGTTGAGTATCCAGACTCTGGTTATTACGTTGAGCATTCAGGCTCCGGTCAGTTTCATTGGGTATCCAGACTCCAGTTATTACGTTGAGCGTTCAGGCTCCGGTCAGTTTTGTTGGGTATCCAGACTCCGGTTTTTACATTGAAAGTTCAGGCTCCGGTCAGTTTCGTTGGGTATCCAGACTCCGGTTATTACGTTGAGCGTTCAGGCTCCGGTCAGTTTTGTTGGGTATCCAGACTCCGGTTATTACGTTGAGCGAGCAGGCTCCGGTCAGTTTCGTTGGGTATCCAGACTCCGGTTATTACGTTGAGCGTTCAGGCTCCGGTTAGTTTCGTTGGGTATCGAGGTTCCGGTTATTACGTTGAGCGTTCAGGCTCCGGTCAGTTTCATTGGGTATCCAGACTCCGGTTATTACGTTCAGCGTTCAGGCTCCGGTCAGTTTCATTTTGTATCCAGACTCCAGTAATTACGTTGATTGTTCAGGCTCCAGTCAGTTTCGTTGAGTATCCAGACTCTGGTTATTACGTTGAGCGTTCAGTCTTCGGTTAGTTTCGTTGAGTATCCAGATTCCGGTTATTACGTTGAGCGTTCAGGCTCCGGTCTGTTTCATTAGGTATCCAGACTCCGGTTATTACGTTGAGCGTTCAGGCTCCGGTCAGTGTCGTTTTGTATCCAGACTCCGGTTATTACATTGAGCGTTCAGGCTCCGGTTAGTTTCGTTGAGTATCCAAATTCCGGTTATTACGTTGAGCGTTCAGGCTCCGGTCAATTTTGTTGGGTATCCAGACTCCTGTTATTACGTTGAGCGTTTAGGCTCCGATCAGTTTCATTGGGTATCCAGACTCCGGTTATTACGTTGAGCGTTCAGGCTCCGGTCAATTTTGTTGGGTATCCAGACTCCGGTTATTACGTTGAGCGTTCAGGCTCTGGTCAGTTTTGTTGGGTATCCAGACTCCGGTTATTACCTTGAGCGTTCAGGCTCCGATCAGGTTCGTTGGGTATCCAGACTCCGGTTATTACGTTGAGCGTTCAGTCTCCGGTCAGTTTCATTGGGTCTCCAGACTCCAGTTATTACGTTGAGCCTTCAGGCTCCGGTCAGTTTTGTTTGGTATCCAGACTTCGGTTATTACGTTGAGCATTCAGGCTCCGGTCAGTTTCGTTGGGTATCCAGACTCCGGTTATTACGTTGAGCGTTCAGGCTCCGGTCAGTTTTGTTGGGTATCCAGACTCCGGTTTTTACGTTGAAAGTTCAGGCTCCGGTCAGTTTTGTTGGGTATCCAGACTCCGGTTATTACGTTGAGCGTTCAGGCTCCGGTCAGTTTTGTTGGGTATCCCGACTCCGGTTATTACGTTGAGCGAGCAGGCTTCGGTCAGTTTCGTTGGGTATCTAGACTCCGGTTATTACGTTGAGCGTTCAGGCTCCGGTCAGTTTTGTTGGGTATCCAGACTCCGGTTTTTACATTGAAAGTTCAGGCTCCGGTCAGTTTTGTTGGGTATCCAGACTCCGGTTATTACGTTGAGCATTCAGGCTCCGGTCAGTTTTATTGGGTATCCAGACTCCGGTTATTACGTTGAGCGAGCAGGCTCCGGTCAGGTTCGTTGGGTATCCAGACTCCGGTTATTACGTTTAGCGTTCAGGCTCCGGCCAGTTTCATTGGGTCTCCAGACTCCGGTTATTACGTTGAGCGCTCAGGCTCCGGTAAGTTTTGTTTGGTATCCAGACTTCAGTTATTACGTTGAGCGTTCAGGCTCCGGTCAGTTTCGTTGGGTATCCAGACTCCGGTTATTACATTGAGCGTTCAGGCTCCGGTCAGTTTTGTTGGGTATCCAGACTCCGGTTTTTACATTGAAAGTTCAGGCTCCGGTCAGTTTCGTTGGGTATCCAGACTCCGGTTATTACGTTGAGCGTTCAGGCTCCGGTCAGTTTTGTTGGGTATCCAGACTCCGGTTATTACGTTGAGCGAGCAGGCTTCGGTCAATTTCGTTGGGTATCCAGACTCCGGTTATTACGTTGAGCGTTCAGGCTCCGGTTAGTTTCGTTGGGTATCGAGATTCCGGTTATTACGTTGAGCGTTCAGGCTCCGGTCAGTTTCATTGGGTATCCAGACTCCGGTTATTACGTTCAGCGTTCAGGCTCCGGTCAGTTTCATTTTGTATCCAGACTCCAGTTATTACGTTGATTGTTCAGGCTCCAGTCAGTTTCGTTGAGTATCCAGACTCTGGTTATTACGTTGAGCATTCAGGCTCCGGTCAGTTTCATTGGGTATCCAGACTCCAGTTATTACGTTGAGCGTTCAGGCTCCGGTCAGTTTTGTTGGGTATCCAGACTCCGGTTTTTACATTGAAAGTTCAGGCTCCGGTCAGTTTCGTTGGGTATCCAGACTCCGGTTATTACGTTGAGCGTTCAGGCTCCGGTCAGTTTTGTTGGGTATCCAGACTCCGGTTATTACGTTGAGCGAGCAGGCTCCGGTCAGTTTCGTTGGGTATCCAGACTCCCATTATTACGTTGAGCGTTCAGGCTCCGGTTAGTTTCGTTGGGTATCGAGGTTCCGGTTATTATGTTGAGCGTTCAGGCTCCGGTCAGTTTCATTGGGTATCCAGACTCCGGTTATTACGTTCAGCGTTCAGGCTCCGGTCAGTTTCATTTTGTATCCAGACTCCAGTAATTACGTTGATTGTTCAGGCTCCAGTCAGTTTCGTTGAGTATCCAGACTCTGGTTATTACGTTGAGCGTTCAGTCTTCGGTTAGTTTCGTTGAGTATCCAGATTCCGGTTATTACGTTGAGCGTTCAGGCTCCGGTCTGTTTCATTAGGTATCCAGACTCCGGTTATTACGTTGAGCGTTCAGGCTCCGGTCAGTGTCGTTTTGTATCCAGACTCCGGTTATTACATTGAGCGTTCAGGCTCCGGTTAGTTTCGTTGAGTATCCAAATTCCGGTTATTACGTTGAGCGTTCAGGCTACGGTCAATTTTGTTGGGTATCCAGACTCCAGTTATTACGTTGAGCGTTTAGGCTCCGATCAGTTTCATTGGGTATCCAGACTCCGGTTATTACGTTGAGCGTTCAGGCTCCGGTCAGTTTTGTTGGGTATCCAGACTCCTGTTATTACGTTGTGCGTTCAGGCTCCGGTCAGTTTCGTTGGGTATACAGACTCCGGTTATTAATTTGATCGTTTAGGCTCCGGTCAGTTTCGTTGTGTATCCAGACTCTGGTTATTACATTAGGCGTTCAGGCTCCGGTCAGTTTTGTTGGGTATCTAGACTCCGGTTATTACGTTAAGCATTCAGGCTCCGGTCAGTTTCGTTGGGCATCCAGACTCCAGTTATTACGTTGAGCGTTCCGGCTCCGGTCAGTTTCGTTGAGTATCCAGACTCCAGTTATTACATTGAGCGTTCAGGCTCAGGTCAGTTTTGTTGGGTATCCAGACTCCGTTTATTACGTTGAGCGTTCAGGCTCCGGTCAGGTTCGTTGGGTATCTAGACTCCGGTTATTACGTTGAGCGTTCAGGCTCCGGTCAGTTTCATTGGGTCTCCAAACTCCGGTTATTATGTTGAGCGTTCAGGCTCCGGTCAGTTTTGTTTGGTATCCAGACTTCGGTTATTACGTTGAGCGTTCAGGCTCCGATCAGTTTCGTTGGGTATCCAGACTCCAGTTATTACGTTGAGCGTTCAGGCTCCGGTCAGTTTCGTTGGGTATCCAGACTCCGGTTTTTACATTGAAAGTTCAGGCTCCGGTCAGTTTCGTTGGGTATCCAGACTCCGGTTATTACGTTGAGCGTTCAGGCTCCGGTTAGTTTTGTTGGGTATCCAGACTCCGGTTATTACGTTGAGCGAGCAGGCTTCGGTCAATTTCGTTGGGTATCCAGACTCCGGTTATTACGTTGAGCGTTCAGGCTCCGGTTAGTTTCGTTGGGTATCGAGATTCCGGTTATTACGTTGAGCGTTCAGGCTCCGGTCAGTTTCATTGGGTATCCAGACTCCGGTTATTACGTTCAGCGTTCAGGCTCCGGTCAGTTTCATTTTGTATCCAGACTCCAGTTATTACGTTGATTGTTCAGGCTCCAGTCAGTTTCGTTGAGTATCCAGACTCTGGTTATTACGTTGAGCATTCAGGCTCCGGTCAGTTTCATTGGGTATCCAGACTCCGGTTATTACGTTGAGCGTTCAGGCTTCGGTCAGTTTTGTTGGGTATCCAGACTCCGGTTTTTACATTGAAAGTTCAGGCTCCGGTCAGTTTCGTTGGGTATCCAGACTCCGGTTATTACGTTGAGCGTTCAGGCTCCGGTCAGTTTTGTTGGGTATCCAGACTCCGGTTATTACGTTGAGCGAGCAGGCTCCGGTCAGTTTCGTTGGGTATCCAGACTCCGGTTATTACGTTGAGCGTTCAGGCTCCGGTTAGTTTCGTTGGGTATCGAGGTTCCGGTTATTACGTTGAGCGTTCAGGCTCCGGTCAGTTTCGTTGGGTATCCAGACTCCGGTTTTTACATTGAAAGTTCAGGCTCCGGTCAGTTTCGTTGGGTATCCAGACTCCGGTTATTAAGTTGAGCGTTCAGGCTCCGGTTAGTTTTGTTGGGTATCCAGACTCCGGTTATTACGTTGAGCGAGCAGGCTTCGGTCAATTTCGTTGGGTATCCAGACTCCGGTTATTACGTTGAGCGTTCAGGCTCCGGTCAGTTTCATTGGGTATCCAGACTCCGGTTATTACGTTCAGCGTTCAGGCTCCGGTCAGTTTCATTTTGTATCCAGACTCCAGTTATTACGTTGATTGTTCAGGCTCCAGTCAGTTTCGTTGAGTATCCAGACTCTGGTTATTACGTTGAGCATTCAGGCTCCGGTCAGTTTCATTGGGTATCCAGACTCCGGTTATTACGTTGAGCGTTCAGGCTCCGGTCAGTTTTGTTGGGTATCCAGACTCCGGTTTTTACATTGAAAGTTCAGGCTCCGGTCAGTTTCGTTGGGTATACAGACACCGGTTATTACATTGAGCGTTCAGGCTCCGGTTAGTTTCGTTGAGTATCCAGATTCCGGTTATTACGTTGAGCGTTCAGGCTCCGGTCAATTTTGTTGGGTATCCAGACTCCTGTTATTACGTTGAGCGTTTAGGCTCCGATCAGTTTCATTGGGTATCCAGACTCCGGTTATTACGTTGAGCGTTCAGGCTCCGGTCTGTTTTGTTGGGTATCCAGACTCCTGTTATTACGTTGTGCGTTCAGGCTCCGGTCAGTTTCGTTGGGTATACAGACTCCGGTTATTAATTTGATCGTTTAGGCTCCGGTCAGTTTCGTTGTGTATCCAGACTCTGGTTATTACATTAGGCGTTCAGGCTCCGGTCAGTTTTGTTGGGTATCTAGACTCCGGTTATTACGTTAAGCGTTCAGGCTCCGGTCAGTTTCGTTGGGCATCCAGACTCCAGTTATTACGTTGAGCGTTCCGGCTCCGGTCAGTTTCGTTGAGTATCCAGACTCCAGTTATTACATTGAGCGTTCAGGCTCAGGTCAGTTTTGTTGGGTATCCAGACTCCGTTTATTACGTTGAGCGTTAAGGCTCCGGTCAGGTTCGTTCGGTATCTAGACTCCGGTTATTACGTTGAGCGTTCAGGCTCCGGTCAGTTTCATTGGGTCTCCAAACTCCGGTTATTACGTTGAGCGTTCAGGCTCCGGTCAGTTTTGTTTGGTATCCAGACTTCGGTTATTACGTTGAGCGTTCAGGCTCCGGTCAGTTTCGTTGGGTATCCAGACTCCGGTTATTACGTTGAGCGTTCAGGCTCCGGTCAGTTTCGTTGGGTATCCAGACTCCGGTTTTTACATTGAAAGTTCAGGCTCCGGTCAGTTTCGTTGGGTATCCAGACTCCGGTTATTACGTTGAGCGTTCAGGCTCCGGTCAGTTTTATTGGGTATCCAGACTCCGATTATTACGTTGAGCGAGCATGCTTCGGTCAATTTCGTTGGGTATCCAGACTCCGGTTATTACGTTGAGCATTCAGGCTCCTGTTAGTTTCGTTGGGTATCGAGATTCCGGTTATTACGTTGAGCGTTCAGGCTCCGGTCAGTTTCATTGGGTATCCAGACTCCGGTTATTACGTTCAGCGTTCAGGCTCCGGTCAGTTTCATTTTGTATCCAGACTCCAGTTATTACGTTGATTGTTCAGGCTCCAGTCAGTTTCGTTGAGTATCCAGACTCTGGTTATTACGTTGAGCATTCAGGCTCCGGTCAGTTTCATTGGGTATCCAGACTCCGGTTATTACGTTGAGCGTTCAGACTCCGGTCAGTTTTGTTGGGTATCCAGACTCCGGTTTTTACATTGAAAGTTCAGGCTCCGGTCAGTTTCGTTGGGTATACAGACACCGGTTATTACATTGAGCGTTCAGGCTCCGGTTAGTTTCGTTGAGTATCCAGATTCCGGTTATTACGTTGAGCGTTCAGGCTCCGGTCAATTTTGTTGGGTATCCAGACTCCTGTTATTACGTTGAGCGTTCAGGCTCCGGTCAGTTTTGTTGGGTATCCAGACTCCGGTTATTACGTTGAGCGAGCAGGCTCCGGTCAGTTTCGTTGGGTATCCAGACTCCGGTTATTACGTTGAGCGTTCAGGCTCCGGTTAGTTTCGTTGGGTATCGAGGTTCCGGTTATTACGTTGAGCGTTCAGGCTCCGGTCAGTTTCGTTGGGTATCCAGACTCCGGTTTATACATTGAAAGTTCAGGCTCCGGTCAGTTTCGTTGGGTATCCAGACTCCGGTTATTACGTTGAGCGTTCAGGCTCCGGTTAGTTTTGTTGGGTATCCAGACTCCGGTTATTACGTTGAGCGAGCAGGCTTCGGTCAATTTCGTTGGGTATCCAGACTCCGGTTATTACGTTGAGCGTTCAGGCTCCGGTTAGTTTCGTTGGGTATCGAGATTCCGGTTATTACGTTGAGCGTTCAGGCTCCGGTCAGTTTCATTGGGTATCCAGACTCCGGTTATTACGTTCAGCGTTCAGGCTCCGGTCAGTTTCATTTTGTATCCAGACTCCAGTTATTACGTTGATTGTTCAGGCTCCAGTCAGTTTCGTTGAGTATCCAGACTCTGGTTATTACGTTGAGCATTCAGGCTCCGGTCAGTTTCATTGGGTATCCAGACTCCGGTTATTACGTTGAGCGTTCAGGCTCCGGTCAGTTTTGTTGGGTATCCAGACTCCGGTTTTTACATTGAAAGTTCAGGCTCCGGTCAGTTTCGTTGGGTATACAGACACCGGTTATTACATTGAGCGTTCAGGCTCCGGTTAGTTCCGTTGAGTATCCAGATTCCGGTTATTACGTTGAGCGTTCAGGCTCCGGTCAATTTTGTTGGGTATCCAGACTCCTGTTATTACGTTGAGCGTTTAGGCTCCGATCAGTTTCATTGGGTATCCAGACTCCGGTTATTACGTTGAGCGTTCAGGCTCCGGTCAGTTTTGTTGGGTATCCAGACTCCTGTTATTACGTTGTGCGTTCAGGCTCCGGTCAGTTTCGTTGGGTATATAGACTCCGGTTATTAATTTGATCGTTTAGGCTCCGGTCAGTTTCGTTGTGTATCCAGACTCTGGTTATTACATTAGGCGTTCAGGCTCCGGTCAGTTTTGTTGGGTATCTAGACTCCGGTTATTACGTTAAGCGTTCAGGCTCCGGTCAGTTTCGTTGGGCATCCAGACTCCAGTTATTACGTTGAGCGTTCCGGCTCCGGTCAGTTTCGTTGAGTATCCAGACTCCAGTTATTACATTGAGCGTTCAGGCTCAGGTCAGTTTTGTTGGGTATCCAGACTCCGTTTATTACGTTGAGCGTTAAGGCTCCGGTCAGGTTCGTTGGGTATCTAGACTCCGGTTATTACGTTGAGCGTTCAGGCTCCGGTCAGTTTCATTGGGTCTCCAAACTCCGGTTATTACGTTGAGCGTTCAGGCTCCGGTCAGTTTTGTTTGGTATCCAGACTTCGGTTATTACGTTGAGCGTTCAGGCTCCGGTCAGTTTCGTTGGGTATCCGGACTCCGGTTATTACGTTGAGCGTTCAGGCTCCGGTCAGTTTCGTTGGGTATCCAGACTCCGGTTTTTACATTGAAAGTTCAGGCTCCGGTCAGTTTCGTTGGGTATCCAGACTCCGGTTATTACGTTGAGCGTTCAGGCTCCGGTCAGTTTTGTTGGGTATCCAGACTCCGATTATTACGTTGAGCGAGCAGGCTTCGGTCAATTTCGTTGGGTATCCAGACTCTGGTTATTACGTTGAGCGTTCAGGCTCCGGTTAGTTTCGTTGGGTATCGAGATTCCGGTTATTACGTTGAGCGTTCAGGCTCCGGTCAGTTTCATTGGGTATCCAGACTCCGGTTATTACGTTCAGCGTTCAGGCTCCGGTCAGTTTCATTTTGTATCCAGACTCCAGTTATTACGTTGATTGTTCAGGCTCCAGTCAGTTTCGTTGAGTATCCAGACTCTGGTTACTACGTTGAGCATTCAGGCTCCGGTCAGTTTCATTGGGTATCCAGACTCCGGTTATTACGTTGAGCGTTCAGGCTCCGGTCAGTTTTGTTGGGTATCCAGACTCCGGTTTTTACATTGAAAGTTCAGGCTCCGGTCAGTTTCGTTGGGTATCCAGACTCCGGTTATTACGTTGAGCGTTCAGGCTCCGGTCAGTTTTGTTGGGTATCCAGACTCCGGTTATTACGTTGAGCGAGCAGGCTCCGGTCAGTTTCGTTGGGTATCCAGACTCCGGTTATTACGTTGAGCGTTCAGGCTCCGGTTAGTTTCGTTGGGTATCGAGGTTCCGGTTATTACGTTGAGCGTTCAGGCTCCGGTCAGTTTCATTGGGTATCTAGACTCCGGTTATTACGTTCAGCGTTCAGGCTCCGGTCAGTTTCATTTTGTATCCAGACTCCAGTAATTACGTTGATTGTTCAGGCTCCAGTCAGTTTCGTTGAGTATCCAGACTCTGGTTATTACGTTGAGCGTTCAGGCTCCGGTTAGTTTCGTTGAGTATCCAGATTCCAGTTATTACGTTGAGCGTTCAGGCTCTGGTCTGTTTCATTGGGTATCCAGACTCCGGTTATTACGTTGAGCGTTCAGGCTCCGGTCAGTGTCGTTTTGTATCCAGACACACGTTATTACATTGAGCGTTCAGGCTCCGGTTAGTTTCGTTGAGTATCCAAATTCCGGTTATTACGTTGAGCGTTCAGGCTCCGGTCAATTTTGTTGGGTATCCAGACTCCTGTTATTACGTTGAGCGTTTAGGCTCCGATCAGTTTCATTGGGTATCCAGACTCCGGTTATTACGTTGAGCGTTCAGGCTCCGGTCAGTTTTGTTGGGTATCCAGACTCCTGTTATTACGTTGTGCGTTCAGGCTCCGGTCAGTTTCGTTGGGTATACAGACTCCGGTTATTAATTTGATCGTTTAGGCTCCGGTCAGTTTCGTTGTGTATCCAGACTCTGGTTATTACATTAGGCGTTCAGGCTCCGGTCAGTTTTGTTGGGTATCTAGACTCCGGTTATTACGTTAAGCGTTCAGGCTCCGGTCAGTTTCGTTGGGCATCCAGACTCCAGTTATTACGTTGAGCGTTCCGGCTCCGGTCAGTTTCGTTGAGTATCCAGACTCCGGTTATTACATTGAGCGTTCAGGCTCAGGTCAGTTTTGTTGGGTATCCAGACTCCGTTTATTACGTTGAGCGTTCAGGCTCCGGTCAGGTTCGTTGGGTATATAGACTCCGGTTATTACGTTGAGCGTTCAGGCTCCGGTCAGTTTCATTGGGTCTCCAAACTCCGGTTATTACGTTGAGCGTTCAGGCTCCGGTCAGTTTTGTTTGGTATCCATACTTCGGTTATTACGTTGAGCGTTCAGGCTCCGGTCAGTTTCGTTGGGTATCCAGACTCCGGTTATTACGTTGAGCGTTCAGGCTCCGGTCAGTTTTGTTGGGTATCCAGACTCCGGTTTTTACGTTGAAAGTTCAGGCTCTGGTCAGTTTTGTTGGGTATCCAGACTCCGGTTATTACGTTGAGCATTCAAGCTTCGGTCAGTTTTGTTGGGTATCCAGACTCTGGTTATTACGTTGAGCGAGCAGGCTCCGGTCAGTTTCGTTGGGTATCCGGACTCCGGTTATTACGTTGAGCGTTCAGGCTCCGGTCAGTTTTGTTGCGTATCCAGACTCCGGTTTTTACATTGAAAGTTCAGGCTCCGGACAGTTTTGTTGGGTATCCAGACTCCGGTTATTACGTTGAGCGTTCAGGCTCCGGTCAGTTTTGTTGGGTATCCAGACTCCGGTTATTACGTTGAGCGAGCAGGCTCCGGTCAGGTTCGTTGGGTATCCAGACTCCGGTTATTACCTTGAGCGTTCAGGCTCCGGTCAGGTTCGTTGGGTATCCAGACTCCGGTTATTACGTTGAGCGTTCAGGCTCCGGTCAGTTTCATTGGGTCTCCAGACTCCGGTTATTACGTTGAGCCTTCAGGCTCCGGTCAGTTTTGTTTGGTATCCAGACTTCGGTTATTACGTTGAGCGTTCAGGCTCCGGTCAGTTTCGTTGGGTATCTAGACTCCGGTTATTACGTTGAGCGTTCAGGCTCCGGTCAGTTTTGTTGGGTATTCAGACTCCGGTTTTTACGTTGAAAGTTCAGGCTCCGGTCAGTTTTGTTGGGTATCCAGACTCCGGTTATTACGTTGAGCGTTCAGGCTCCGGTCAGTTTTGTTGGGTATCCAGACTCCGGTTATTACGTTGAGCGAGCAGGCTCCGGTCAGTTTCGTTGGGTATCTAGACTCCGGTTATTACCTTGAGCGTTCAGGCTCCGGTCAGTTTTGTTGGGTATCCAGACTCCGGTTTTTACATTGAAAGTTCAGGCTCCGGTCAGTTTTGTTGGGTATCCAGACTCCGGTTATTACGTTGAGCGTTCAGGCTCCGGTCAGTTTTGTTGGGTATCCAGACTCCGGTTATTACGTTGAGCGAGCAGGCTCCGGTCAGGTTCGTTGGGTATCCAGACTCCGGTTATTACGTTGAGCGTTCAGGCTCCGGCCAGTTTCATTATGTCTTCAGACTCCGGTTATTACGTTGAGCGCTCAGGCTCCGGTCAGTTTTGTTTGGTATCCAGACTTCGGTTTTTACGTTGAGCGTTCAGGCTCCGGTCAGTTTCATTGGGTATCCAGACTCCGGTTATTACGTTGAGGGTTCAGGCTCCGGTCAGTTTTGTTGGGTATCCAGACTCCGGTTTTTACATTGAAAGTTCAGGCTCTGGTCAGTTTCGTTGGGTATCCAGACTCCGGTTATTACGTTGAGCGTTCAGGCTCCGGTCAGTTTTGTTGGGTATCCAGACTCCGGTTATTACGTTGAGCGAGCAGGCTCCGGTCAGTTTCGTTGGGTATCCATACTCCGGTTATTACGTTGAGCGTTCAGGCTCCGGTTAGTTTTGTTGGGTATCGAGATTCCGGTTATTACGTTGAGCGTTCAGGCTCCGGTCAGTTTCATTGGGTATCCAGACTCCGGTTATTACGTTCAGCGTTCAGGCTCCGGTCAGTTTCATTTTGTATCCAGACTCCAGTTATTACGTTGATTGTTCAGGCTCCAGTCAGTTTCGTTGAGTATCCAGACTCTGGTTATTACGTTGAGCGTTCAGGCTCCGGTTAGTTTCGTTGAGTATCCAGATTCCGGTTATTACGTTGAGCGTTCAGGCTCCGGTCAGTTTCATTGGGTATCCAGACTCCGGTTATTACGTTGAGCGTTCAGGCTCCGGTCAGTGTCGTTTTGTATCCAGACTCCGGTTATTACATTGAGCGTTCAGGCTCCGGTTAGTTTCGTTGAGTATCCAGATTCCGGTTATTACGTTGAGCGTTCAGGCTCCGGTCAATTTTTTTGGGTATCCAGACTCCTGTTATTACATTGAGCGTTTAGGCTCCGATCAGTTTCATTGGGTATCCAGACTCCGGTTATTACGTTGAGCGTTCAGGCTCCGGTCAGTTTTGTTGGGTATCCAGACTCCTGTTATTACGTTGTGCGTTCAGGCTCCGGTCAGTTTCGTTGGGTATACAGACTCCGGTTATTAATTTGATCGTTTAGGCTCCGGTCAGTTTCGTTGTGTATCCAGACTCTGGTTATTACATTAGGCGTTCAGGCTCCGCTCAGTTTTGTTGGGTATCTAGACTCCAGTTATTACGTTAAGCGTTCAGGCTCCGGTCAGGTTCGTTGGGTATCCAGACTCCGTTTATTACGTTGAGCGTTCAGGCTCCGGTCAGTTTCATTGGGTCTCCAGACTCCGGTTATTACGTTGAGCGTTCAGGCTCCGGTCAGTTTTGTTTGGTATCCAGACTTCGGTTATTACGTTGAGCGTTCAGGCTCTGGTCAGATTCGTTGGGTATCCAGACTCCGATTATTTCGTTGAGCGTTCAGGCTTCGGTTAGTTTTGTTGGGTATCCAGACTCCGGTTTTTACGTTGAAAGTTCAGGCTCCGGTCAGTTTTGTTGGGTATCCAGACTCCGGTTATTACGTTGAGCGTTCAGGCTCCGGTCAGTTTTGTTGGGTATCCAGACTCCGGTTATTACGTTGAGCGTTCAAGCTCCGGTCAGTTTTGTTGGGTATCCAGACTCCGGTTTTTACATTGAAAGTTCAAGCTCCGGACAGTTTTGTTGGGTATCCAGACTCCGGTTATTACGTTGAGCGTTCAGGCTCCGGTCAGTTTTGTTGGGTATCCAGACTCCGGTTATTACGTTGAGCGAGCAGGCTCCGGTCAGTTTCGTTGGGTATCCAGACTCCGGTTATTACGTTGAGCGTTCAGGCTCCGGTCAGTTTTGTTGGGTATCCAGACTCCGGTTTTTACATTGAAAGTTCAGGCTCCGGACAGTTTTGTTGGGTATCCAGACTCCGGTTATTACGTTGAGCGTTCAGGCTCCGGTCAGTTTTGTTGGGCATCCAGACTCCGGTTATTACGTTGAGCGAACAGGCTCCGGTCAGGTTCGTTGGGTATCCAGACTCCGGTTATTACGTTGAGCGTTCAGGCTCCGGTCAGTTTCATTGGGTCTCCAGACTCCGGTTATTACGTTGAGGGCTCAGGCTCCGGTCAGTTTTGTTTGGTATCCAGACTTCGGTTATTACGTTGAGCGTTCAGGCTCCGGTCAGTTTTGTTAGGTATCCAGACTCCGGTTTTTACATTGAAAGTTCAGGCTCCGGTCAGTTTCGTTGGGTATCCAGACTCCGGTTATTACGCTGAGCGTTCAGGCTCAGATCAGTTTTGTTGGGTATCCAGACTCCGGTTATTACGTTGAGCGAGCAGGCTCCGGTCAGTTTCGTTGGGTATCCAGACTCCGGTTATTACATTGAGCGTTCAGGCTCCGGTTAGTTTCGTTGGGTATCGAGATTCCGGTTATTACGTTGAGCGTTCAGGCTCCGGTCAGTTTCATTGGGTATCCAGACTCCGGTTATTACGTTGAGCGTTCAGGCTCCGGTCAGTTTCGTTTTGTATCCAGACTCCAGTTATTACGTTGATTGTTCAGGCTCCAGTCAGATTCGTTGAGTATCCAGACTTCGGTAATTACGTTGAGCGTTAAGGCTCCGGTTAGTTTCGTTGAGTATCCAGAAACCGGTTATTACGTTGAGCGTTCAGGCTCCGGTCAATTTTGTTGGGTATCCAGACTCCTGTTATTACATTGAGCGTTTAGGCTCTGATCAGTTTCGTTGGGTATCCAGAATCCGGTTATTACGTTTAGCGTTCAGGCTCCTGTCAGTTTCGTTGGGTATCCAGACTCCGGTTATTACGTTGATCGTTCAGGCTCTGGTCAGTTTTGTTTGGTATCCAGACTTCGGTTATTACGTTTAGCGTTCAGGTTCCGGTCAGTTTCGTTAGGTATCCAGACTCCGGTTATTACGTTGAGCGTTCAGGCTCCGGTCAGTTTCGTTGCGTATCCAGACTCCGGTTATTACGTTGATCGTTCAGGCTCCGGTAAGTTTCATTGCGTATCCAGACTACGGTTATTACATTAGGCGTTCAGGCTCTGGTCAGTTTTGTTGGGTATCTAGACTCCAGTTATTACGTTAAGCGTTCAGGCTCTGGTCAGTTTCGTTGAGCATCCAGATTCCGGTTATTACGTTGAGCGTTCAGGCTCCGGTCAGTTTTGTTGGGTATCCAGACTCCGGTTATTACGTTGAGCGTTCAGGCTCCGGTCAGTTTTGTTGGGTATGCAGACTCCGGTTATTACGTTGAGCGAGCAGGCTCCGATCAGGTTCGTTGGGTATCCAGACTCCGGTTATTACCTTGAGCGTTTAGGCTCCGGTCAGGTTCGTTGGGTATCCAGACTCCGGTTATTACGTTGAGCGTTCAGGCTCCGGTCAGTTTCATTGGGTCTCCAGACTCCGGTTATTACGTTGAGCCTTCAGGCTCCGGTCAGTTTTGTTTGGTATCCAGACTTCGGTTATTACGTTGAGCGTTCAGGCTCCGGTCAGTTTCGTTGGGTATCTAGACTCCGGTTATTACGTTGAGCGTTCAGGCTCCGGTCAGTTTTGTTGGGTATTCAGACTCCGGTTTTTACGTTGAAAGTTCAGGCTCCGGTCAGTTTTATTAGGTATCCAGACTCCGGTTATTACGATGAGCGTTCATGCTCCGGTCAGTTTTGTTGGGTATCCAGACTCCGGTTATTACGTTGAGCGAGCAGGCTCCGGTCAGTTTCGTTGGGTATCTAGACTCCGGTTATTACGTTGAGCGTTCAGGCTCCGGTCAGTTTTGTTGGGTATCCAGACTCCGGTTTTTACATTGAAAGTTCAGGCTCCGGTCAGTTTTGTTGGGTATCCAGACTCCGGTTATTACGTTGAGCGTTCAGGCTCCGGTCAGTTTTGTTGGGTATCCAGACTCCGGTTATTACGTTGAGCGAGCAGGCTCCGGTCAGGTTCGTTGGGTATCCAGACTCCGGTTATTACGTTGAGCGTTCAGGCTCCGGTCAGTTTTGTTGGGTATCCAGACTCCGGTTTTTACATTGAAAGTTCAGGCTCCGGACAGTTTTGTTGGGTATCCAGACTCCGGTTATTACGTTGAGCGTTCAGGCTCCGGTCAGTTTTGTTGGGCATCCAGACTCCGGTTATTACGTTGAGCGAACAGGCTCCGGTCAGGTTCGTTGGGTATCCAGACTCCGGTTATTACGTTGAGCGTTCAGGCTCCGGTCAGTTTCATTGGGTCTCCAGACTCCGGTTATTACGTTGAGGGCTCAGGCTCCGGTCAGTTTTGTTTGGTATCCAGACTTCGGTTATTACGTTGAGCGTTCAGGCTCCGGTCAGTTTTGTTGGGTATCCAGACTCCGGTTTTTACATTGAAAGTTCAGGCTCTGGTCAGTTTCGTTGGGTATCCAGACTCCGGTTATTACGTTGAGCGTTCAGGCTCCGGTCAGTTTTGTTGGGTATCCAGACTCCGGTTATTACGTTGAGCGAGCAGGCTCCGGTCAGTTTCGTTGGGTATCCATACTCCGGTTATTACGTTGAGCGTTCAGGCTCCGGTTAGTTTCGTTGGGTATCGAGATTCCGGTTATTACGTTGAGCGTTCAGGCTCCGGTAAGTTTCATTGGGTATCCAGACTCCGGTTATTACGTTCAGCGTTCAGGCTCCAGTCAGTTTCATTTTGTATCCAGACTCCAGTTATTACTTTGATTGTTCAGGCTCCAGTCAGATTCGTTGAGTATCCAGACTTTGGTAATTACGTTGAGCGTTAAGGCTCCGGTCAGTTTCATTGGGTATCCAGAATCCGGTTATTACGTTGAGCGTTTAGGCTCTGATCAGTTTCGTTGGGTATCCAGAATTCGGTTATTACGTTTAGCGTTCAGGCTCCTGTCAGTTTCGTTGGGTATCCAGACTCCGGTTATTACGTTGATCGTTCAGGCTCTGGTCAGTTTTGTTTGGTATCTAGACTTCGGTTATTACGTTGAGCGTTCAGGTTCCGGTCAGTTTCGTTAGGTATCCAGACTCCGGTTATTACGTTGAGCGTTCAGGCTCCGGTCAGTTTCGTTGCGTATCCAGACTCCGGTTATTACGTTTATCGTTCAGGCTCCGGTCAGTTTCATTGCGTATCCAGACTACGGTTATTACATTAGGCGTTCAGGCTCTAGTCAGTTTTGTTGGATATCTAGACTCCGGTTATTACGTTAAGCGTTCAGGCTCCGGTCAGTTTCGTTGAGCATCCAGATTCCGGTTATTACGTTGAGCGTTCAGGCTCCGGTCAGTTTTGTTGGGTATCCAGACTCCGGTTACTACATTGAGCGTTCAGGCTCCGGTCAGTTTTGTTGGGTATCCAGACTCCGGTTATTACGTTGAGCGAGCAGGCTCCGGTCAGGTTCATTGGGTATCCAGACTCCGGTTATTACCTTGAGCGTTCAGGCTCCGGTCAGGTTCGTTGGGTATCCAGACTCCGGTTATTACGTTGAGCGTTCAGGCTCCGGTCAGTTTCATTGGGTCTCCATACTCCGGTTATTACGTTGAGCCTTCAGGCTCCGGTCAGTTTTGTTTGGTATCCAGACTTCGGTTATTACGTTGAGCGTTCAGGCTCCGGTCAGTTTCGTTGGGTATCTAGACTCCGGTTATTACGTTGAGCGTTCAGGCTCCGGTCAGTTTTGTTGGGTATTCAGACTCCGGTTTTTACGTTGAAAGTTCAGGCTCTGGTCAGTTTTGTTGGGTATCCAGACTCCGGTTATTACGATGAGCGTTCATGCTCCGGTCAGTTTTGTTGGGTATCCAGACTCCGGTTATTACGTTGAGCGAGCAGGCTCCGGTCAGTTTCGTTGGGTATCTAGACTCCGGTTATTACGTTGAGCGTTCTGGCTCCGGTCAGTTTTGTTGGGTATCCAGACTCCGGTTTTTACATTAAAAGTTCATGCTCCGGTCAGTTTTGTTGGATATCCAGACTCCGGTTATTACGTTGAGCGTTCAGGCTCCGGTCAGTTTTGTTGGGTATCCAGACTCCGGTTATTACGTTGAGCGAGCAGGCTCCGGTCAGGTTCGTTGGGTATCCAGCCTCCGGTTATTACGTTGAGCATTCAGGCTCCGGCCAGTTATATTGGGTCTCCAGACTCCTGTTATTACGTTGAGCGATCAGGCTCCGGTCAGTTTTGTTTGGTATCCAGACTTCGGTTATTACGTTGAGCGATCAGGCTCCGGTCAGTTTTGTTTGGTATCCAGACTCCGGTTATTACGTTGAGCGTTCAGGCTCCGGTCAGTTTTGTTGGGTATCCAGACTCCGGTTTTTACATTGAAAGTTCAGGCTCTGGTCAGTTTCGTTGGGTATCCAGACTCCGGTTATTACGTTGAGCGTTCAGGCTCCGGTCAGTTTTGTTGGGTATCCAGACTCCGGTTATTACGTTGAGCGAGCAGGCTCCGGTCAGTTTCGTTGGGTATCCATACTCCGGTTATTACGTTGAGCGTTCAGGCTCCGGTTAGTTTCGTTGGGTATCGAGATTCCGGTTATTACGTTGAGCGTTCAGGCTCCGGTAAGTTTCATTGGGTATCCAGACTCCGGTTATTACGTTCAGCGTTCAGGCTCCGGTCAGTTTCATTTTGTATCCAGACTCCAGTTATTACGTTGATTGTTCAGGCTCCAGTCAGTTTCGTTGAGTATCCAGACTCTGGTTAATACGTTGAGCGTTCAGGCTCCGGTCAGTTTCATTGGGTATCCAGACTCCGGTTATTACGTTGAGCGTTCAGGCTCCGGTCAGTGTCGTTTTGTATCCAAACTCCGGTTATTACATTGAGCGTTCAGGCTCCGGTTAGTTTCGTTGAGTATCCAGATTCCGGTTATTACGTTGAGCGTTCAGGCTCTGGTCAATTTTGTTGGGTATCCAGACTCCTGTTATTACGTTGAGCGTTTAGGCTCCGATCAGTTTCATTGGGTATCCAGACTCCGGTTATTACGTTGAGCGTTCAGGCTCCGGTCAGTTTTGTTGGGTATCCAGACTCCTGTTATTACGTTGTGCGTTCAGGCTCCGGTCAGTTTCGTTGGGTATACAGACTCCGGTTATTAATTTGATCGTTTAGGCTCCGGTCAGTTTCGTTGTGTATCCAGACTCTGGTTATTACATTAGGCGTTCAGGCTCCGGTCAGTTTTGTTGGGTATCTAGACTCCGGTTATTACGTTAAGCGTTCAGGCTCCGGTCAGTTTTGTTGGGTATCCAGACTCCGGTTTTTACATTGAAAGTTCAGGCTCTGGTCAGTTTCGTTGGGTATCCAGACTCCGGTTATTACGTTGAGCGTTCAGGCTCCGGTCAGTTTTGTTGGGTATCCAGACTCCGGTTATTACGTTGAGCGAGCAGGCTCCGGTCAGTTTCGTTGGGTATCCATACTCCGGTTATTACGTTGAGCGTTCAGGCTCCGGTTAGTTTCGTTGGGTATCGAGATTCCGGTTATTACGTTGAGCGTTCAGGCTCCGGTAAGTTTCATTGGGTATCCAGACTCCGGTTATTACGTTCAGCGTTCAGGCTCCGGTCAGTTTCATTTTGTATCCAGACTCCAGTTATTACGTTGATTGTTCAGGCTCCAGTCAGTTTCGTTGAGTATCCAGACTCTGGTTAATACGTTGAGCGTTCAGGCTCCGGTCAGTTTCATTGGGTATCCAGACTCCGGTTATTACGTTGAGCGTTCAGGCTCCGGTCAGTGTCGTTTTGTATCCAAACTCCGGTTATTACATTGAGCGTTCAGGCTCCGGTTAGTTTCGTTGAGTATCCAGATTCCGGTTATTACGTTGAGCGTTCAGGCTCTGGTCAATTTTGTTGGGTATCCAGACTCCTGTTATTACGTTGAGCGTTTAGGCTCCGATCAGTTTCATTGGGTATCCAGACTCCGGTTATTACGTTGAGCGTTCAGGCTCCGGTCAGTTTTGTTGGGTATCCAGACTCCTGTTATTACGTTGTGCGTTCAGGCTCCGGTCAGTTTCGTTGGGTATACAGACTCCGGTTATTAATTTGATCGTTTAGGCTCCGGTCAGTTTCGTTGTGTATCCAGACTCTGGTTATTACATTAGGCGTTCAGGCTCCGGTCAGTTTTGTTGGGTATCTAGACTCCGGTTATTACGTTAAGCGTTCAGGCTCCGGTCAGTTTCGTTGGGCATCCAGACTCCAGTTATTACGTTGAGCGTTCCGGCTCCGGTCAGTTTCGTTGAGTATCCAGACTCCGGTTATTACATTGAGCGTTCAGGCTCAGGTCAGTTTTGTTGGGTATCCAGACTTTGTTTATTACGTTGAGCGTTCAGGCTCCGGTCAGGTTCGTTGGGTATCCAGACTCCGGTTATTACGTTGAGCGTTCAGGCTCCGGTCAGTTTCATTGGGTCTCCAGACTCCGGTTATTACGTTGAGCGTTCAGGCTCCGGTCAGTTTTGTTTGGTATCCAGACTTCGGTTATTACGTTGAGCGTTCAGGCTCCGGTCAGTTTCGTTGGGTATCCAGACTCCGGTTATTACGTTGAGCGTTCAGGCTCCGGTCAGTTTTGTTGGGTATCCAGACTCTGGTTTTTACGTTTAAAGTTCAGGCTCCGGTCAGTTTTGTTGGGTATCCAGACTCCGGTTATTACGTTGAGCGTTCAGGCTCCCGTCAGTTTTGTTTGGTATCCAGACTCCGGTTATTACGTTGAGCGAGCAGGCTCTGGTCAGTTTCGTTGGGTATCCAGACTCCGGTTATTACGTTGAGCGTTCAGGCTCCGGTCAGTTTTGTTGGGTATCCAGACTCCGGTTTTTACATTGAAAGTTCAGGCTCCGGACAGTTTTGTTGGGTATCCAGACTCCGGTTATTACGTTGAGCGTTCAGGCTCCGGTCAGTTTTGTTGGGTATCCAGACTCCGGTTATTACGTTGAGCGAGCAGGCTCCGGTCAGGTTCGTTGGGTATCCAGACTCCGGTTATTACGTTTAGCGTTCAGGCTCCGGTCAGTTTCATTGGGTCTCCAGACTCCGGTTATTACGTTGAGCGCTCAGGCTTCAGTCAGTTTTGTTTGGTATCCAGACTTCGGTTATTACGTTGAGCGTTCAGGCTCCGGTCAGTTTCGTTGGGTATCCAGACTCCGGTTATTACGCTGAGCGTTCAGGCTCCGGTCAGTTTTGTTGGGTATCCAGACTCCGGTTTTTACATTGAAAGTTCAGGCTCCGGTCAGTTTCGTTGGGTATCCAGACTCCGGTTATTACGCTGAGCGTTCAGGCTCCGATCAGTTTTGTTGGGTATCCAGACTCCGGTTATTACGTTGAGCGAGCAGGCTCCGGTCAGTTTCGTTGGGTATCCAGACTCCGGTTATTACGTTGAGCGTTCAGGCTCCGGTTAGTTTCGTTGGGTATCGAGATTCCGGTTATTACGTTGAGCGTTCAGGCTCCGGTCAGTTTCATTGGGTATCCAGACTCCGGTTATTACGTTGAGCGTTCAGGCTCCGGTCAGTTTCGTTTTGTATCCAGACTCCAGTTATTACGTTGATTGTTCAGTCTCTAGTCAGATTCGTTGAGTATCCAGACTTCGGTAATTACGTTGAGCGTTAAGGCTCCGGTTAGTTTCGTTGAGTATCCAGAAACCGGTTATTACGTTGAGCGTTCAGGCTCCGGTCTATTTTGTTGGGTATCCAGACTCCTGTTATTACATTGAGCGTTTAGGCTCTGATCAGTTTCGTTGGGTATCCAAAATCCGGTTATTACGTTTAGCGTTCAGGCTCCTGTCAGTTTCGTTGGGTATCCAGACTCCGGTTATTACGTTGATCATTCAGGCTCTGGTCAGTTTTGTTTGGTATCCAGACTTCGGTTATTACGTTGAGCGTTCAGGTTCCGGTCAGTTTCGTTAGGTATCCCGACTCCGGTTATTACGTTGAGCGTTCAGGCTCCGGTCAGTTTCGTTGCGTATCCAGACTCCGGTTATTACGTTGATCGTTCAGGCTCCGGTCAGTTTCATTGCGTATCCAGACTACGGTTATTACATTAGGCGTTCAGGCTCTGGTCAGTTTTGTTGGGTATCTAGACTCCGGTTATTACGTTAAGCATTCAGGCTCCGATCAGTTTCGTTTAGCATCCAGATTCCGGTTATTACGTTGAGCGTTCAGGCTCCGGTCAGTTTTGTTGGGTATCCAGACTCCGGTTTTTACGTTGAAAGATCAGGCTCCGGTCAGTTTTGTTGGGTATCCAGACTCCGGTTATTACGTTGAGCGTTCAGGCTCCGATCAGTTTTATTGGGTATTCAGACTCCGGTTATTACGTTGAGCGAGCAGGCTCCGGTCAGTTTCGTTGGGTATCTAGACTCCGGTTATTACGTTGAGCGTTCAGGCTCCGGTCAGTTTCATTGGGTATCCAGACTCCGGTTATTACCTTGAGCGTTCAGGCTCCGGTCAGGTTCGTTGGGTATCCAGACTCCGGTTATTACGTTGAGCGTTCAGGCTCCGGTCAGTTTCATTGGGTCTCCATACTCCGGTTATTACGTTGAGCCTTCAGGCTCCGGTCATTTTTGTTTGGTATCCAGACTTCGGTTATTACGTTGAGCGTTCAGGCTCCGGTCAGTTTCGTTGGGTATCTAGACTCCGGTTATTACGTTGAGCGTTCAGGCTCCGGTCAGTTTTGTTGGGTATTCAGACTCCGGTTTTTACGTTGAAAGTTCAGGCTCTGGTCAGTTTTGTTGGGTATCCAGACTCCGGTTATTACGATGAGCGTTCATGCTCCGGTCAGTTTTGTTGGGTATCCAGACTCCGGTTATTACGTTGAGCGAGCAGGCTCTGGTCAGTTTCGTTGGGTATCTAGACTCCGGTTATTACGTTGAGCGTTCTGGCTCCGGTCAGTTTTGTTGGGTATCCAGACTCCGGTTTTTACATTGAAAGTTCAGGCTCCGGTCAGTTTTGTTGGATATCCAGACTCCGGTTATTACGTTGAGCGTTCAGGCTCCGGTCAGTTTTGTTGGGTATCCAGACTCCGGTTATTACGTTGAGCGAGCAGGCTCCGGTCAGGTTCGTTGGGTATCCAGCCTCCGGTTATTACGTTGAGCATTCAGGCTCCGGCCAGTTATATTGGGTCTCCAGACTCCTGTTATTACGTTGAGCGATCAGGCTCCGGTCAGTTTTGTTTGGTATCCAGACTTCGGTTATTACGTTGAGCGTTCAGGCTCCGGTCAGTTTCATTGGGTATCCAGACTCCGGTTATTACGTTGAGCGTTCAGGCTCCGGTCAGTTTTGTTGGGTATCCAGACTCCGGTTTTTACATTGAAAGTTCAGGCTCTGGTCAGTTTCGTTGGGTATCCAGACTCCGGTTATTACGTTGAGCGTTCAGGCTCCGGTCAGTTTTGTTGGGTATCCAGACTCCGGTTATTACGTTGAGCGAGCAGGCTCCGGTCAGTTTCGTTGGGTATCCATACTCCGGTTATTACGTTGAGCGTTCAGGCTCCGGTTAGTTTCGTTGGGTATCGAGATTCCGGTTATTACGTTGAGCGTTCAGGCTCCGGTAAGTTTCATTGGGTATCCAGACTCCGGTTATTACGTTCAGCGTTCAGGCTCCGGTCAGTTTCATTTTGTATCCAGACTCCAGTTATTACGTTGATTGTTCAGGCTCCAGTCAGTTTCGTTGAGTATCCAGACTCTGGTTAATACGTTGAGCGTTCAGGCTCCGGTCAGTTTCATTGGGTATCCAGACTCCGGTTATTACGTTGAGCGTTCAGGCTCCGGTCAGTGTCGTTTTGTATCCAAACTCCGGTTATTACATTGAGCGTTCAGGCTCCGGTTAGTTTCGTTGAGTATCCAGATTCCGGTTATTACGTTGAGCGTTCAGGCTCTGGTCAATTTTGTTGGGTATCCAGACTCCTGTTATTACGTTGAGCGTTTAGGCTCCGATCAGTTTCATTGGGTATCCAGACTCCGGTTATTACGTTGAGCGTTCAGGCTCCGGTCAGTTTTGTTGGGTATCCAGACTCCTGTTATTACGTTGTGCGTTCAGGCTCCGGTCAGTTTCGTTGGGTATACAGACTCCGGTTATTAATTTGATCGTTTAGGCTCCGGTCAGTTTCGTTGTGTATCCAGACTCTGGTTATTACATTAGGCGTTCAGGCTCCGGTCAGTTTTGTTGGGTATCTAGACTCCGGTTATTACGTTAAGCGTTCAGGCTCCGGTCAGTTTCGTTGGGCATCCAGACTCCAGTTATTACGTTGAGCGTTCCGGCTCCGGTCAGTTTCGTTGAGTATCCAGACTCCGGTTATTACATTGAGCGTTCAGGCTCAGGTCAGTTTTGTTGGGTATCCAGACTTTGTTTATTACGTTGAGCGTTCAGGCTCCGGTCAGGTTCGTTGGGTATCCAGACTCCGGTTATTACGTTGAGCGTTCAGGCTCCGGTCAGTTTCATTGGGTCTCCAGACTCCGGTTATTACGTTGAGCGTTCAGGCTCCGGTCAGTTTTGTTTGGTATCCAGACTTCGGTTATTACGTTGAGCGTTCAGGCTCCGGTCAGTTTCGTTGGGTATCCAGACTCCGGTTATTACGTTGAGCGTTCAGGCTCCGGTCAGTTTTGTTGGGTATCCAGACTCTGGTTTTTACGTTTAAAGTTCAGGCTCCGGTCAGTTTTGTTGGGTATCTAGACTCCGGTTATTACGTTGAGCGTTCAGGCTCCGGTCAGTTTTGTTTGGTATCCAGACTCCGGTTATTACGTTGAGCGAGCAGGCTCTGGTCAGTTTCGTTGGGTATCCAGACTCCGGTTATTACGTTGAGCGTTCAGGCTCCGGTCAGTTTTGTTGGGTATCCAGACTCCGGTTTTTACATTGAAAGTTCAGGCTCCGGACAGTTTTGTTGGGTATCCAGACTCCGGTTATTACGTTGAGCGTTCAGGCTCCGGTCAGTTTTGTTGGGTATCCAGACTCCGGTTATTACGTTGAGCGAGCAGGCTCCGGTCAGGTTCGTTGGGTATCCAGACTCCGGTTATTACGTTGAGCGTTCAGGCTCCGGTCAGTTTCATTGGGTCTCCAGACTCCGGTTATTATGTTGAGCGCTCAGGCTTCAGTCAGTTTTGTTTGGTATCCAGACTTCGGTTATTACGTTGAGCGTTCAGGCTCCGGTCAGTTTCGTTGGGTATCCAGACTCCGGTTATTACGCTGAGCGTTCAGGCTCCGGTCAGTTTTGTTGGGTATCCAGACTCCGGTTTTTACATTGAAAGTTCAGGCTCCGGTCAGTTTCGTTGGGTATCCAGACTCCGGTTATTACGCTGAGCGTTCAGGCTCCGATCAGTTTTGTTGGGTATCCAGACTCCGGTTATTACGTTGAGCGAGCAGGCTCCGGTCAGTTTCGTTGGGTATCCAGACTCCGGTTATTACGTTGAGCGTTCAGGCTCCGGTTAGTTTCGTTGGGTATCGAGATTCCGGTTATTACGTTGAGCGTTCAGGCTCCGGTCAGTTTCATTGGGTATCCAGACTCCGGTTATTACGTTGAGCGTTCAGGCTCCGGTCAGTTTCGTTTTGTATCCAGACTCCAGTTATTACGTTGATTGTTCAGGCTCTAGTCAGATTCGTTGAGTATCCAGACTTCGGTAATTACGTTGAGCGTTAAGGCTCCGGTTAGTTTCGTTGAGTATCCAGAAACCGGTTATTACGTTGAGCGTTCAGGCTCCGGTCAATTTTGTTGGGTATCCAGACTCCTGTTATTACATTGAGCGTTTAGGCTCTGATCAGTTTCGTTGGGTATCCAAAATCCGGTTATTACGTTTAGCGTTCAGGCTCCTGTCAGTTTCGTTGGGTATCCAGACTCCGGTTATTACGTTGATCATTCAGGCTCTGGTCAGTTTTGTTTGGTATCCAGACTTCGGTTATTACATTGAGCGTTCAGGTTCCGGTCAGTTTCGTTAGGTATCCAGACTCCGGTTATTACGTTGAGCGTTCAGGCTCCGGTCAGTTTCGTTGCGTATCCAGACTCCGGTTATTACGTTGATCGTTCAGGCTCCGGTCAGTTTCATTGCGTATCCAGACTACGGTTATTACATTAGGCGTTCAGGCTCTGGTCAGTTTTGTTGGGTATCTAGACTCCGGTTATTACGTTAAGCATTCAGGCTCCGATCAGTTTCGTTTAGCATCCAGATTCCGGTTATTACGTTGAGCGTTCAGGCTCCGGTCAGTTTTGTTGGGTATCCAGACTCCGGTTTTTACGTTGAAAGATCAGGCTCCGGTCAGTTTTGTTGGGTATCCAGACTACGGTTATTACGTTGAGCGTTCAGGCTCCGATCAGTTTTATTGGGTATTCAGACTCCGGTTATTACGTTGAGCGAGCAGGCTCCGGTCAGTTTCGTTGGGTATCTAGACTCCGGTTATTACGTTGAGCGTTCAGGCTCCGGTCAGTTTCATTGGGTCTCCAGACTCCGGTTATTACGTTGAGCGCTCAGGCTCCGGTCAGTTTTGTTTGGTATCCAGACTTCGGTTATTACGTTGAGCGTTCAGGCTCCGGTCAGTTTCGTTGGGTATCCAGACTCCGGTTATTACGTTGAGCGTTCAGGCTCCGGTCAGTTTCGTTGCGTATCCAGACTCCGGTTATTACGTTGATCGTTCAGGCTCCGGTCAGTTTCATTGCGTATCCAGACTACGGTTATTACATTAGGCGTTCAGGCTCTGGTCAGTTTTGTTGGGTATCTAGACTCCGGTTATTACGTTAAGCGTTCAGGCTCCGGTCAGTTTCGTTGAGCATCCAGATTCCGGTTATTACGTTGAGCGTTCAGGCTCCGGTCAGTTTTGTTGGGTATCCAGACTCCGGTTTTTACGTTGAAAGTTCAGGCTCCGGTCAGTTTTGTTGGGTATCCAGACTCCGGTTATTACGTTGAGCGTTCAGGCTCCGGTCAGTTTTGTTGGGTATCCAGACTCCGGTTATTACGTTGAGCGAGCAGGCTCCGGTCAGTTTCGTTGGGTATCCAGACTCCGGTTATTACGTTGAGCGTTCAGGCTCCGGTCAGTTTTGTTAGGTATCCAGACTCCGGTTTTTACATTGAAAGTTCAGGCTCCGGACAGTTTTGTTGGGTATCCAGACTCCGGTTATTACGTTGAGCGTTCAGGCTCCGGTCAGTTTTGTTGGGTATCCAGACTCCGGTTATTACGTTGAGCGAGCAGGCTCCGGTCAGGTTCGTTGGGTATCCAGACTCCGGTTATTACGTTGAGCGTTCAGGCTCCGGTCAGTTTCATTGGGTCTCCAGACTCCGGTTATTACGTTGAGCGCTCAGGCTCCGGTCAGTTTTGTTTGGTATCCAGACTTCGGTTATTACGTTGAGCGTTCAGGCTCCGGTCAGTTTCGTTGGGTATCCAGACTCCGGTTATTACGTTGAGCGTTCAGGCTCCGGTCAGTTTTGTTGGGTATCCAGACTCCGGTTTTTACATTGAAAGTTCAGGCTCCGGTCAGTTTCGTTGGGTATCCAGACTCCGGTTATTACGTTGAGCGTTCAGGCTCCGGTCAGTTTTGTGGGGTATCCAACTCCGGTTATTACGTTGAGCGAGCAGGCTCCGGTCAGTTTCGTTGGGTATCCAGACTCCGGTTATTACGTTGAGCGTTCAGGCTCCGGTTAGTTTCGTTGGGTATCGAGATTCCGGTTATTACGTTGAGCGTTCAGGCTCCGGTCAGTTTCATTGGGTATCCAGACTCCAGTTATTATGTTGAGCGTTCAGGCTCCGGTCAGTTTCGTTTTGTATCCAGAATCCAGTTATTACGTTGATTGTTCAGGCTCCAGTCAGATTCGTAGAGTATCCAGACTTCGGTAATTACGTTGAGTGTTAAGGCTCCGGTTAGTTTCGTTGAGTATCCAGAAACCGGTTATTACGTTGAGCGTTCAGGCTCCGGTCAATTTTGTTGGGTATCCAGACTCCTGTTATTACATTGAGCGTTTAGGCTCTGATCAGTTTCGTTGGGTATCCAGAATCCGGTTATTACGTTTAGCGTTCAAGCTCCTGTCAGTTTCGTTGGGTATCCAGACTCCGGTTATTACGTTGATCGTTCAGGCTCTAGTCAGTTTTGTTTGGTATCCAGACTTCGGTTATTACGTTGAGCGTTCAGGTTCCGGTCAGTTTCGTTAGGTATCCAGACTCCGGATATTACGTTGAGCGTTCAGGCTCCGGTCAGTTTCGTTGCGTATCCAGACTCCGGTTATTACGTTGATCGTTCAGGCTCCGGTCAGTTTCATTGCGTATCCAGACTACGGTTATTACATTAGGCGTTCAGGCTCTGGTCAGTTTTGTTGGGTATCTAGACTCCGGTTATTACGTTAAGCGTTCAGGCTCCGGTCAGTTTCGTTGAGCATCCAGACTCCAGTTATGACGTTGAGCGATCCGGCTCCGGTCAGTTTCGTTGAGTATCAAGACTCCAGTTATTATGTTTAGCGTTCAGGCTCCGTTCAGTTTTGTTGGGTATCCAGACTCCGGTTATTACGTTGAGCGTTCAGGCTCCGGTCAGATTCGTTGGGTATCCAGACTCCTGTTTTTCCATTGAGCGTTCAGGCTCAGGTCAGTTTTGTTGGGTATCCAGACTCCGGTTATGACTTGAGCGATCTGGCTCCGGTCAGGTACGTTGGGTATCCAGACTCTGGTTATTACGTTGAGCGTTCATGCTCCGGTCAGTTTCATTGGGTCTCCAGACTCCGGTTATTACGTTGAGCGTTCAGGCTCCGGTCAGTTTTGTTGGGTATCCAGACTCCAGTTATTACGTTGAGCGAGCAGGCTCCGGTCAGTTTCGTTGGGTATCTAGACTCCGGTTATTACGTTGAGCGTTCAGGCTCCGGTCAGTTTCGTTGGGTATCCAGACTCCGGTTATTACGTTGAGCGTTCAGGCTCCGGTCAGTTTTGTTGGGTATCCAGACTCCTGTTATTACGTTGTGCGTTCAGGCTCCGGTCAGTTTCGTTGGGTATCCAGACTCCGGTTATTAATTTGATCGTTTAGGCTCCGGTCAGTTTCGTTGTGTATCCATACTCTGGTTATTACATTAGGCATTCAGGCTCCGGTCAGTTTTGTTGGGTATCTAGACTCCGGTTATTACGTTAAGCGTTCAGGCTCCGGTTAGTTTCGTTGAGAATCTAGACTCCAGTTATAAAGTTGAGCATTCCGGCTCCGGTCAGTTTCGTTGAGTATCCAGACTCCGATTATTACGTTGAGCGTTCAGGCTCAGGTCAGTTTTGTTGGGTATCCAGACTCCGGTTATTACGTTGAGTGTTTAGGCTCCGATCAGTTTCGTTGGGTATCCAGAATCCGGTTATTACGTTTAGCGTTCAGGCTCCGGTCAGTTTCGTTGGGTATCCAGACTCCGGTTATTACGTTGATCGTTCAGGCTCCGGTCAGTTTTGTTTGGTATCCAGACTTCGGTTATTATGTTGAGCGTTCAGGTTCCGGTCAGTTTCGTTAGGTATCCAGACTCCGGTTATTACGTTGAGCGTTCAGGCTCCGGTCAGTTTCGTTGCGTATCCAGACTCCGGTTATTAAGTTGATCGTTCAGGCTCCGGTCAGTTTCATTGTGTATCCAGACTCTTGTTATTACATTAGGCGTTCAGGCTCTGGTCAGTTTTGTTGGGTATCTAGACTCCGGTTATTACGTTAAGCGTTCAGGCTCCGGTCAGTTTCGTTGAGCATCCAGACTCCAGTTATGACGTTGAGCGTTCCGGCTCCGGTCAGTTTCGTTGAGTATCATAAATCCGGTTATTACGTTGAGCGTTCAGGCTCCGTTCAGTTTTGTTGGGTATCCAGACTCCGGTTATTACATTCAGCGTTCAGGCTCCGGTCAGATTCGTTGGGTATCCAGACTCCTGTTATGACTTGAGCGATCAGGCTCCGGTCAGGTTCGTTGGGTATCCAGACTCTGGTCATTACGTTGAGCGTTCCGGCTCCGGTCAGTTTCGTTGAGTATCCAGACTCCGGTTATTACGTTGAGCGTTCAGGCTCAGGTCAGTTTTGTTGGGTATCCAGACTCCGGTTATTACGTTGAGCATTCAGGCTCTGGTCAGATTCGTTGGGTATCCAGACTCCAGTTATTACGTTGAGCGTTCAGGCTCCGGTCAGTTTTGTTGGGTATCCAGGCTCCAATTATTACGTTGAGCGAGCAGGCTCCGGTCAGTTTCGTTGGGTATCCAGACTCCGGTTATTACGTTGAGCGTTCAGGCTCCGGTCAGTTTCGTTGGGTATCCAGACTCCGGTTATTACGTTGAGCATGCAGGCTCTGGTCAGTTTCGTTGGGAATCCAGATTTCGGTTATTACGTTGAGCGTTCAGGCTCCGGTCAGTTTCGTTGAGTATCAAGACTCCGGTTATTACGTTGAGCGTTCAGACTCAGGTTAGTTTCGTTGGGTATCGAGATTCCGGTCATTACATTGAGCGTTCAGGCTCCGGTCAGTTTCATTGGGTATCCAGACTCCGGTTATTACGTTGAGCATTCAGGCTCCGGTTAGTTTCGTTGGGTATCGAGGTTCCGGTTATTACGTTGAGCGTTCAGGCTCCGGTCAGTTTCATTGGGTATCCAGACTCCGGTTATTACGTTCAGCGTTCAGGCTCCGGTCAGTTTCATTTTGTATCCAGACTCTGGTTATTACGTTGAGCGTTCAGGCTCCGGTTAGTTTCGTTGAGTATCCAGATTCCGGTTATTACGTTGAGCGTTCAGGCTCCGGTCAGTTTCATTGGGTATCCAGACTCCGGTTATTACGTTGAGCGTTCAGGCTCCGGTCAGTTTCATTTTGTATCCAGACTCCGGTTATTACGTTGAGCGTTCAGGCTCCGGTTAGTTTCGTTGAGTATCCAGATTCTGGTTATTACGTTGAGCGTTCAGGCTCCGGTCAATTTTGTTGGGTATCCAGACTCCTGTTATTACGTTGAGCGTTTAGGCTCCGATCAGTTTCATTGGGTATCCAGACTCCGGTTATTACGTTGAGCGTTCAGGCTCCGGTCAGTTTTGTTGGGTATCCAGACTCCTGTTATTACGTTGTGCGTTCAGGCTCCATTCAGTTTCGTTGGGTATCCAGACTCCGGTTATTAATTTGATCGTTTAGGCTCCGGTCAGTTTCGTTGTGTATCCAGACTCTGGTTATTACATTAGGCGTTCAGGCTCCGGTCAGTTTTGTTGGGTATCTAGACTCTGGTTATTACGTTAAGCGTTCAGGCTCCGGTCAGTTTCGTTGAGCATCCAGACTCCAGTTATAAAGTTGAGAGTTCCGGCTCCGGTCAGTTTCGTTGAGTATCCAGACTCCGGTTATTACGTTGAGCGTTCAGGCTCAGGTCAGTTTTGTTGGGTATCCAGACTCCGGTTATTACGTTGAGCGTTTAGGCTCCGGTCTGTTTTGTTGGGTATCCAGAATCCGGTTATTACGTTTAGCGTTCAGGCTCCGGTCAGTTTCATTGGGTATCCAGACTCCGGTTATCACGTTGAGCATTCAGGCTCCGGTCAGTTTCGTTGGGTATCCAGACTCCGGTTATTACGTTGAGCGTTCAGGCTCCGGTCAGTTTTGTTGGGTATCCAGACTCCTGTTATTACGTTGTGCGTTCAGGCTCCGGTCAGTTTCGTTGGGTATCCAGACTCCGGTTATTAATTTGATCGTTTAGGCTCCGGTCAGTTTCGTTGTGTATCCATACTCTGGTTATTACATTAGGCATTCAGGCTCCGGTCAGTTTTGTTGGGTATCTAGACTCCGGTTATTACGTTAAGCGTTCAGGCTCCGGTTAGTTTCGTTGAGAATCTAGACTCCAGTTATAAAGTTGAGCGTTCCGGCTCCGGTCAGTTTCGTTGAGTATCCAGACTCCGATTATTACGTTGAGCGTTCAGGCTCAGGTCAGTTTTGTTGGGTATCCAGACTCCGGTTATTACGTTGAGTGTTTAGGCTCCGATCAGTTTCGTTTGGTATCCAGAATCCGGTTATTACGTTTAGCGTTCAGGCTCCGGTCAGTTTCGTTGGGTATCCAGACTCCGGTTATTACGTTGATCGTTCAGGCTCCGGTCAGTTTTGTTTGGTATCCAGACTTCGGTTATTATGTTGAGCGTTCAGGTTCCGGTCAGTTTCGTTAGGTATCCAGACTCCGGTTATTACGTTGAGCGTTCAGGCTCCGGTCAGTTTCGTTGCGTATCCAGACTCCGGTTATTAAGTTGATCGTTCAGGCTCCGGTCAGTTTCATTGTGTATCCAGACTCTTGTTATTACATTAGGCGTTCAGGCTCTGGTCAGTTTTGTTGGGTATCTAGACTCCGGTTATTACGTTAAGCGTTCAGGCTCCGGTCAGTTTCGTTGAGCATCCAGACTCCAGTTATGACGTTGAGCGTTCCGGCTCCGGTCAGTTTCGTTGAGTATCATAAATCCGGTTATTACGTTGAGCGTTCAGGCTCCGTTCAGTTTTGTTGGGTATCCAGACTCCGGTTATTACATTCAGCGTTCAGGTTCCGGTCAGATTCGTTGGGTATCCAGACTCCTGTTATGACTTGAGCGATCAGGCTCCGGTCAGGTTCGTTGGGTATCCAGACTCTGGTCATTACGTTGAGCGTTCCGGCTCCGGTCAGTTTCGTTGAGTATCCAGACTCCGGTTATTACGTTGAGCGTTCAGGCTCAGGTCAGTTTTGTTGGGTATCCAGACTCCGGTTATTACGTTGAGCATTCAGGCTCTGGTCAGATTCGTTGGGTATCCAGACTCCAGTTATTACGTTGAGCGTTCAGGCTCCGGTCAGTTTTGTTGGGTATCCAGGCTCCAATTATTACGTTGAGCGAGCAGGCTCCGGTCAGTTTCGTTGGGTATCCAGACTCCGGTTATTACGTTGAGCGTTCAGGCTCCGGTCAGTTTCGTTGGGTATCCAGACTCCGGTTATTACGTTGAGCATGCAGGCTCTGGTCAGTTTCGTTGGGAATCCAGATTTCGGTTATTACGTTGAGCGTTCAGGCTCCGGTCAGTTTCGTTGAGTATCAAGACTCCGGTTATTACGTTGAGCGTTCAGACTCAGGTTAGTTTCGTTGGGTATCGAGATTCCGGTCATTACATTGAGCGTTCAGGCTCCGGTCAGTTTCATTGGGTATCCAGACTCCGGTTATTACGTTGAGCATTCAGGCTCCGGTTAGTTTCGTTGGGTATCGAGGTTCCGGTTATTACGTTGAGCGTTCAGGCTCCGGTCAGTTTCATTGGGTATCCAGACTCCGGTTATTACGTTCAGCGTTCAGGCTCCGGTCAGTTTCATTTTGTATCCAGACTCTGGTTATTACGTTGAGCGTTCAGGCTCCGGTTAGTTTCGTTGAGTATCCAGATTCCGGTTATTACGTTGAGCGTTCAGGCTCCGGTCAGTTTCATTGGGTATCCAGACTCCGGTTATTACGTTGAGCGTTCAGGCTCCGGTCAGTTTCATTTTGTATCCAGACTCCGGTTATTACGTTGAGCGTTCAGGCTCCGGTTAGTTTCGTTGAGTATCCAGATTCTGGTTATTACGTTGAGCGTTCAGGCTCCGGTCAATTTTGTTGGGTATCCAGACTCCTGTTATTACGTTGAGCGTTTAGGCTCCGATCAGTTTCATTGGGTATCCAGACTCCGGTTATTACGTTGAGCGTTCAGGCTCCGGTCAGTTTTGTTGGGTATCCAGACTCCTGTTATTACGTTGTGCGTTCAGGCTCCATTCAGTTTCGTTGGGTATCCAGACTCCGGTTATTAATTTGATCGTTTAGGCTCCGGTCAGTTTCGTTGTGTATCCAGACTCTGGTTATTACATTAGGCGTTCAGGCTCCGGTCAGTTTTGTTGGGTATCTAGACTCTGGTTATTACGTTAAGCGTTCAGGCTCCGGTCAGTTTCGTTGAGCATCCAGACTCCAGTTATAAAGTTGAGAGTTCCGGCTCCGGTCAGTTTCGTTGAGTATCCAGACTCCGGTTATTACGTTGAGCGTTCAGGCTCAGGTCAGTTTTGTTGGGTATCCAGACTCCGGTTATTACGTTGAGCGTTTAGGCTCCGGTCTGTTTTGTTGGGTATCCAGAATCCGGTTATTACGTTTAGCGTTCAGGCTCCGGTCAGTTTCATTGGGTATCCAGACTCCGGTTATCACGTTGAGCATTCAGGCTCCGGTCAGTTTCGTTGGGTATCCAGACTCCGGTTATTACGTTGAGCGTTCAGGCTCCGGTCAGTTTTGTTGGGTATCCAGACTCCTGTTATTACGTTGTGCGTTCAGGCTCCGGTCAGTTTCGTTGGGTATCCAGACTCCGGTTATTAATTTGATCGTTTAGGCTCCGGTCAGTTTCGTTGTGTATCCATACTCTGGTTATTACATTAGGCATTCAGGCTCCGGTCAGTTTTGTTGGGTATCTAGACTCCGGTTATTACGTTAAGCGTTCAGGCTCCGGTTAGTTTCGTTGAGAATCTAGACTCCAGTTATAAAGTTGAGCGTTCCGGCTCCGGTCAGTTTCGTTGAGTATCCAGACTCCGATTATTACGTTGAGCGTTCAGGCTCAGGTCAGTTTTGTTGGGTATCCAGACTCCGGTTATTACGTTGAGTGTTTAGGCTCCGATCAGTTTCGTTTGGTATCCAGAATCCGGTTATTACGTTTAGCGTTCAGGCTCCGGTCAGTTTCGTTGGGTATCCAGACTCCGGTTATTACGTTGATCGTTCAGGCTCCGGTCAGTTTTGTTTGGTATCCAGACTTCGGTTATTATGTTGAGCGTTCAGGTTCCGGTCAGTTTCGTTAGGTATCCAGACTCCGGTTATTACGTTGAGCGTTCAGGCTCCGGTCAGTTTCGTTGCGTATCCAGACTCCGGTTATTACGTTGATCGTTCAGGCTCCGGTCAGTTTCATTGTGTATCCAGACTCTTGTTATTACATTAGGCGTTCAGGCTCTGGTCAGTTTTGTTGGGTATCTAGACTCCGGTTATTACGTTAAGCGTTCAGGCTCCGGTCAGTTTCGTTGAGCATCCAGACTCCAGTTATGACGTTGAGCGTTCCGGCTCCGGTCAGTTTCGTTGAGTATCATAAATCCGGTTATTACGTTGAGCGTTCAGGCTCCGTTCAGTTTTGTTGGGTATCCAGACTCCGGTTATTACATTCAGCGTTCAGGCTCAGGTCAGTTTTGTTGGGTATCCAGACTCCGGTTATGACTTGAGCGATCAGGCTCCGGTCAGGTTCGTTGGGTATCCAGACTCTGGTTATTACGTTGAGCGTTCCGGCTCCGGTCAGTTTCGTTGAGTATCCAGACTCCGGTTATTACGTTGAGCGTTCAGGCTCAGGTCAGTTTTGTTGGGTATCCAGACTCCGGTTATTACGTTGAGCATTCAGGCTCTGGTCAGATTCGTTGGGTATCCAGACTCCAGTTATTACGTTGAGCGTTCAGGCTCCGGTCAGTTTTGTTGGGTATCCAGGCTCCAGTTATTACGTTGAGCGAGCAGGCTCCGGTCAGTTTCGTTGGGTATCCAGACTCCGGTTATTACGTTGAGCGTTCAGGCTCCGGTCAGTTTCGTTGGGTATCCAGACTCCGGTTATTACGTTGAGCATGCAGGCTCTGGTCAGTTTCGTTGGGAATCCAGATTTCGGTTATTACGTTGAGCGTTCAGGCTCCGGTCAGTTTCGTTGAGTATCAAGACTCCGGTTATTACGTTGAGCGTTCAGACTCCGGTTAGTTTCGTTGGGTATCGAGATTCCGGTCATTACATTGAGCGTTCAGGCTCCGGTCAGTTTCATTGGGTATCCAGACTCCGGTTATTACGTTGAGCATTCAGGCTCCGGTTAGTTTCGTTGGGTATCGAGGTTCCGGTTATTACGTTGAGCGTTCAGGCTCCGGTCAGTTTCATTGGGTATCCAGACTCCGGTTATTACGTTCATCGTTCAGGTTCCGGTCAGTTTCATTTTGTATCCAGACTCTGGTTATTACGTTGAGCGTTCAGGCTCCGGTTAGTTTCGTTGAGTATCCAGATTCCGGTTATTACGTTGAGCGTTCAGGCTCCGGTCAGTTTCATTGGGTATCCAGACTCCGGTTATTACGTTGAGCGTTCAGGCTCCGGTCAGTTTCATTTTGTATCCAGACTCCGGTTATTACGTTGAGCGTTCAGGCTCCGGTTAGTTTCGTTGAGTATCCAGATTCTGGTTATTACATTGAGAGTTCAGGCTCCGGTCAATTTTGTTGGGTATCCAGACTCCTATTATTACGTTGAGCGTTTAGGCTCCGATCAGTTTCATTGGGTATCCAGACTCCGGTTATTACGTTGAGAGTTCCGGCTCCGGTCAGTTTCGTTGAGTATCCAGACTCCGGTTATTACGTTGAGCGTTCAGGCTCAGGTCAGTTTTGTTGGGTATCCAGACTCCGGTTATTACGTTGAGCGTTTAGGCTCCGGTCTGTTTTGTTGGGTATCCAGAATCCGGTTATTACGTTTAGCGTTCAGGCTCCGGTCAGTTTCATTGGGTATCCAGACTCCGGTTATTACGTTGAGCATTCAGGCTCCGGTCAGTTTCGTTGGGTATCCAGACTCCGGTTATTACGTTGAGCGTTCAGGCTCTGGTCAGTTTCGTTGGGAATCCAGATTCCGGTTATTACGTTGAGCGTTCAGGCTCCGGTCAGTTTCGTTGAGTATCAAGACTCCGGTTATTACGTTGAGCGTTCAGGCTCCGAATAGTTTCGTTAGGTATCGAGATTCTGGTTATTACATTGAGCGTTCAGGCTCCGGTCAGTTTCATTAGGTATCCAGACTCCGGTTATTACGTTCAGCGTTCAGGCTCCGATCAGTTTCATTTTGTATCCAGACTCTGGTTATTACGGTAATCGTTCAGGATCCGGTTAGTTTCGTTGAGTATCCAGATTCCGGTTATTACGTTGAGCGTTCAGGCTCTGGTCAGTTTCATTGGGTATCCAGACTCCGGTTATTATGTTGAGCGTTCAGGCTCCGGTCAGTTTCGTTTTGTATCCAGACTCCGGTTATTACGTTGAGCGTTCAGGCTCCGGTTAGTTTCGTTGAGTATCCAGATTCCGGTTATTACGTTGAGCGTTCAGGCTCCGGTCAATTTTGTTGGGTATCCAGACTCCTGTTATTACGTTGAGCGTTTAGGCTCCGATCAGTTTCATTGGGTATCCAGACTCCGGTTATTACGTTGAGCGTTCAGGCTCCGGTCAGTTTTGTTGGGTATCCAGACTCCTGTTATTACATTGTGCGTTCAGGCTCCGGTCAGTTTCTTTGGGTATCCAGACTCCGGTTATTAATTTGATCGTTTAGGCTCCGGTCAGTTTCGTTGTGTATCCAGACTCTGGTTATTACATTAGGCGTTCAGGCTCCGGTCAGTTTTGTTGGGTATCTAGACTCTGGTTATTACGTTAAGCGTTCAGGCTCCGGTCAGTTTCGTTGAGCATCGAGACTCCAGTTATAAAGTTGAGAGTTCCGGCTCCGGTCAGTTTCGTTGAGTATCCAGACTCCGGTTATTACGTTCAGCGTTCAGGCTCAGGTCAGTTTTGTTGGGTATCCAGACTCCGGTTATTACGTTGAGCGTTTAGGCTCCGATCCGTTTTGTTGGGTATCCAGAATCCGGTTATTACGTTTAGCGTTCAGGCTCCGGTCAGTTTCGTTGGGTATCCAGACTCCGGTTATTACGTTGATCATTCAGGCTCCGGTCAGTTTTGTTTGGTATCCAGGCTTCGGTTATTATGTTGAGCGTTCAGGCACCGGTCAGTTTAGTTGCGTATCCAGACTCCGGTTATTACGTTGATCGTTCAGGCTCCGGTCAGTTTCATTGTGTATCCAGACTCTGGTTATTACATTAGGCGTTCAGGCTCTGGTCAGTTTTGTTGGGTATCTAGACTCCGGTTATTACGTTAAGCGGTCAGGCTCCGGTCAGTTTCGTTGAGCATCCAGACTCCAATTATGACGTTAAGCGTTCCGGCTCCGGTCAGTTTCGTTGAGTATCATAAATCCGGTTATTACGTTGAGCGTTCAGGCTCTGTTCAGTTTTGTTGGGTATCCAGACTCCGGTTATTACATTGAGCGTTCAGGCTCCGGTCAGATTCGTTGGGTATCCAGACTCCTGTTTTTCCATTGAGCGTTCAGGCTCAGGTCAGTTTTGTTGGGTATCCAGACTCCGGTTATGACTTGAGCGATCAGGCTCCGGTCAGGTTCGATGGGTATCCAGACTCTGGTTATTACGTTGAGCGTTCATGCTCCGGTCAGTTTCATTGGGTCTCCAGACTCCAGTTATTACGTTGAGCGTTCAGGCTCCGGTCAGTTTTGTTTGGTATCCAGACTTCGGTTATTACGTTGAGCGATCAGGCTCCGGTCAGTATCGTGGGTATCCAGACTCCAGTTATTACGTTGAGCGTTCAGGCTCCGGTCAGTTTTGTTGGGTATCCAGGCTCCAGTTATTACGTTGAGCGAGCAGGCTCCGGTCAGTTTCGTTGGGTATCCAGACTCCGGTTATTACGTTGAGCGTTCAGGCTCCGGTCAGTTTCGTTGGGTATCCAGACTCCGGTTATTACGTTGAGCGTTCAGGCTCTGGTCAGTTTCGTTGGGAATCCAGATTCCGGTTATTACGTTGAGCGTTCAGGCTCCGGTCAGTTTCGTTGAGTATCAAGACTCCGGTTATTACGTTGAGCGTTCAGGCTCCGGTTAGTTTCGTGGGGTATCGAGATTCCGGTTATTACATTGAGCGTTCAGGCTCCGGTCAGTTTCATTGGGTATCCAGGCTCCGGTTATTACGTTCAGCGTTCAGGCTCCGGTCAGCTTCATTTTGTATCCAGACTCCAGTTATTACGTTGATTGTTCAGGCTCCAGTCAGTTTCGTTGAGTATCCAGACTCTGGTTATTACGTTGAGCGTTCAGGCTCCGGTTAGTTTCGTTGAGTATCCAGATTCCGGTTATTACGTTGAGCGTTCAGGCTCCGGTCAGTTTCATTGGGTATCCAGACTCCGGTTATTACGTTGAGCGTTCAGGCTCCGGTCAGTTTCGTTTTGTATCCAGACTCCGGTTATTACGTTGAGCGTTCAGGCTCCGGTTAGTTTCGTTGAGTATCCAGATTCCGGTTATTACGTTGAGCGTTCAGGCTCTGGTCAATTTTGTTGGGTATCCAGACTCCTGTTATTACGTTGAGCGTTTAGGCTCCGATCAGTTTCATTGGGTA
Organism: Lathyrus sativus; assembly: GCA_963859935.3. Lineage (NCBI taxonomy): Eukaryota > Viridiplantae > Streptophyta > Magnoliopsida > Fabales > Fabaceae > Lathyrus > Lathyrus sativus. The sequence continues at coordinate 198,597 of CAWUDS030000772.1, forward strand.
TCCAGACTCCGGTTATTACGTTGAGCGTTCAGGCTCCGGTCAGTTTTGTTGGGTATCCAGACTCCAGTTATTACGTTGTGCGTTCAGGCTCCGGTCAGTTTCGTTGAGCATCCAGACTCCAGTTATAAAGTTGAGAGTTCCGGCTCCGGTCAGTTTCGTTGAGTATCCAGACTCCGGTTATTACGTTGAGCGTTCAGGCTCAGGTCAGTTTTGTTGGGTATCCAGACTCCGGTTATTACGTTGAGCGTTTAGGCTCCGATCAGTTTTGTTGGGTATCCAGAATCCGGTTATTACGTTTAGCGTTCAGGCTCCGGTCAGTTTCGTTGGGTATCCAGACTCCGGTTATTACGTTGATCGTTCAGGCTCCGGTCAGTTTTGTTTGGTATCCAGACTTCGGTTATTATGTTGAGCGTTCAGGCACCGGTCAGTTTAGTTGCGTATCCAGAGTCTGGTTATTACGTTGATCGTTCAGGCTCCGGTCAGTTTCATTGTGTATCCAGACTCTGGTTATTACATTAGGCGTTCAGGCTCTGGTCAGTTTTGTTGGGTATCTAGACTCCGGTTATTACGTTAAGCGTTCAGGCTCCGGTCAGTTTCGTTGAGCATCCAGACTCCAATTATGACGTTAAGCGTTCCGGCTCCGGTCAGTTTCGTTGAGTATCATAAATCCGGTTATTACGTTGAGCGTTCAGGCTCCGTTCAGTTTTGTTGGGTATCCAGACTCCGGTTATTACATTGAGCGTTCAGGCTCCGGTCAGATTCGTTGGGTATCCAGACTCCTGTTTTTCCATTGAGCGTTCAGGCTCAGGTCAGTTTTGTTGGGTATCCAGACTCCGGTTATGACTTGAGCGATCAGGCTCCGGTCAGGTTCCTTGGGTATCCAGACTCTGGTTATTACGTTGAGCGTTCATGCTCCGGTCAGTTTCATTGGGTCTCCAGACTCCAGTTATTACGTTGAGCGTTCAGGCTCCGGTCAGTTTTGTTTGGTATCCAAACTTCGGTTATTACGTTGAGCGATCAGGCTCTGGTCAGTTTCGTTGGGTATCCAGACTCCGGTTATTACGTTGAGCGTTCAGGCTCCGGTCAGTTTCGTTGGGTATCCAGACTCCGGTTATTACGTTGAGCGTTCAGGCTCTAGTCAGTTTCGTTGGGAATCCAGATTCCGGTTATTACGTTGAGCGTTCAGGCTCCGGTCAGTTTCGTTGAGTATCAAGACTCCGGTTATTACGTTGAGCGTTCAGGCTCCGGTTAGTTTCGTGGGGTATCGAGATTCCGGTTATTACATTGAGCGTTCAGGCTCCGGTCAGTTTCATTGGGTATCCAGACTCCGGTTATTACGTTCAGCGTTCAGGCTCCGGTCAGCTTCATTTTGTATCCAGACTCCAGTTATTACGTTGATTGTTCAGGCTCCAGTCAGTTTCGTTGAGTATCCAGACTCTGGTTATTACGTTGAGCGTTCAGGCTCCGGTTAGTTTCGTTGAGTATCCAGATTCCGGTTATTACGTTGAGCGTTCAGGCTCCGGTTAGTTTCGTTGAGTATCCAGATTTCGGTTATTACGTTGAGCGTTCAGGCTCCGGTCAGTTTCATTGGGTATCCAGACTCCGGTTATTACGTTGAGCGTTCAGGCTCCGGTCAGTTTCGTTTTGTATCCAGACTCCGGTTATTACGTTGAGCGTTCAAGCTCCGGTTAGTCTCGTTGAGTATCCAGATTCCGGTTATTACGTTAAGCGTTCAGGCTCCGGTCAATTTTGTTGGGTATCCAGACTCCTGTTATTACGTTGAGCCTTTAGGCTCCGATCAGTTTCATTGGGTATCCAGACTCCGGTTATTACGTTGAGCGTTCAGGCTCCGGTCAGTTTTGTTGGGTATCCAGACTCCTGTTATTACGTTGTGCGTTCAGGCTCCGGTCAGTTTCGTTGGGTATCCAGACTCCGGTTATTAATTTAATCGTTTAGGCTCCGATCAGTTTCGTTGTGTATCCAGACTCTGGTTATTACATTAGGCGTTCAGGCTCCGGTCAGTTTTGTTGGGTATCTAGACTCCGGTTATTACGTTAAGCGTTCAGGCTCCGGTCAGTTTCGTTGAGCATTCAGACTCCAGTTATAAAGTTGAGCGTTCCGGCTCCGGTCAGTTTCGTTGAGTATCCAGACTCCGGTTATTATGTTGAGCATTCAGGCTCAGGTCAGTTTTGTTGGGTATCCAGACTCCGGTTATTACGTTGAGCATTCAGGCTCTGGTTAGATTCGTTGGGTATCCAGACTCCGGTTATTACGTTGAGCGTTCAGGCTCCGGTCAGTTTCATTGGGTCTCCAGACTCCGGTTATTACGTTGAGCGTTCAGGCTCCGGTCAGTTTTGTTTGGTATCCAGACTTCGGTTAATACGTTGAGCGTTCAGGCTCCGGTCAGTTTCGTTGGGTATCCACACTCCAGTTATTACGTTGAGCGTTCAGGCTCCGGTCAGTTTTGTTGGGTATCCAGACTCCGGTTTTTACGTTAAAAGTTCAGGCTCCGGTCAGTTTCGTTGGGTATCCAGACTCCGGTTATTACGTTGAGCGTTCAGGCTCCGGTCAGTTTTGTTTGGTATCCATACTTCGGTTATTACGTTGAGCGTTCAGGCTCCAGTCAGTTTCATTGGGTATCCAGACTCCGGTTATTACGTTGAGCGTTCAGGCTCCGGTTAGTTTCGTTGGGTATCGAGATTCCGGTTATTACGTTGAGCGTTCAGGCTCCGGTCAGTTTCATTGGGTATCCAGACTCCGGTTATTACGTTCAGCGTTCAGGCTCCGGTCAGTTTCATTTTGTATCCAGACTCCAGTTATTACGTTGATAGTTCAGGCTCCAGTCAGTTTCGTTGAGTATCCAGACTCTGGTTATTACGTTGAGCGTTCAGGCTCCGGTTAGTTTCGTTGAGTATCCAGATTCCGGTTATTACGTTGAGCGTTCAGGCTCCGGTCAGTTTCATTGGGTATCCAGACTCCGGTTATTACGTTGAGCGTTCAGGCTCTGGTCAGTTTCGTTTTGTATCCAGACTCCGGTTATTACGTTGAGCGTTCAGGTTCCGGTTAGTTTCGTTGAGTATCCAGATTCCGGTTATTACGTTGAGCGTTCAGGCTTAGGTCAGTTTTGTTGGGTATCCAGACTCCGGTTATTACGTTGAGCGTTCAGGCTCCGGTCAGGTTCGTTGGGTATCCAGACTCCGGTTATTACGTTGAGCGTTCAGGCTCCGGTCAGTTTCATTGGGTCTCCAGACTCTGGTTATTACGTTGAGCGTTCAGGCTCCGGTCAGTTTTGTTTGGTATCCAGACTTCGGTTATTACGTTGAGCGATCAGGCTCCGGTCAGTATCGTTGGGTATCCAGACTCCAGTTATTACGTTGAGCGTTCAGGCTCCGGTCAGTTTTGTTGGGTATCCAGGCTCCAGTTATTACGTTGAGCGAGCAGGCTCCTGTCAGTTTCGTTGGGTATCCAGACTCCGGTTATTACGTTGAGCGTTCAGGATCCGGTCAGTTTCGTTGGGTATCCAGACTCCGGTTATTACGTTGAGCGTTCAGGCTCTGGTCAGTTTCGTTGGGAATCCAGATTCCGGTTATTACGTTGAGCGTTCAGGCTCCGGTCAGTTTCGTTGAGTATCAAGACTCCGGTTATTACATTGAGCGTTCAGGCTCTGGTTAGTTTCGTTGGGTATCGAGATTCCGGTTATTACATTGAGCGTTCAGGCTCCGGTCAGTTTCATTGGGTATCCAGACTCCGGTTATTACGTTCAGTGTTCAGGCTCCGGTCAGCTTCATTTTGTATCCAGACTCCAGTTATTACGTTGATTGTTCAGGCTCCAGTCAGTTTCGTTGAGTATCCAGACTCTGGTTATTACGTTGAGCGTTCAGGCTCCGGTTAGTTTCGTTGAGTATCCAGATTCCGGTTATTACGTTGAGCGTTCAGGCTCCGGTCAGTTTCATTGGGTATCCAGACTCCGGTTATTACGTTGAGCGTTCAGGCTCTGGTCAGTTTCGTTTTGTATCCAGACTCCGGTTATTACGTTGAGCGTTCAGGCTCCGGTTAGTTTCGTTGAGTATCCAGATTCCGGTTATTACGTTGAGCGTTCAGGCTCCGGTCAATTTTGTTGGGTATCCAGACTCCTGTTATTACGTTGAGCGTTTAGGCTCTGATCAGTTTCATTGGGTATCCAGACTCCGGTTATTACGTTGAGCGTTCAGGCTCCGGTCAGTTTTGTTGGGTATCCAGACTCCTGTTATTACGTTGTGCGTTCAGGCTCCGGTCAGTTTCGTTGGGTATCCAGACTCCGGTTATTAATTTAATCGTTTAGGCTCCGGTCAGTTTCGTTGTGTATCCAGACTCTAGTTATTACATTAGGCGTTCAGGCTCCGGTCAGTTTTGTTGGGTATCTAGACTCCGGTTATTACGTTAAGCGTTCAGGCTCCGGTCAGTTTCGTTGAGCATCCAGACTCCAGTTATAAAGTTGAGCGTTCCGGCTCCGGTCAATTTCGTTGAGTATCCAGACTCCGGTTATTACGTTGAGCATTCAGGCTCAGGTCAGTTTTGTTGGGTATCCAGACTCCGGTTATTACGTTGAGCATTCAGGCTCCGGTCAGATTCGTTGGGTATCCAGACTCCGGTTATTACGTTGAGCGTTCAGGCTCCGGTCAGTTTCATTGGGTCTCCAGACTCCGGTTATTACGTTGAGCGTTCAGGCTCCGGTCAGTTTTGTTTGGTATCCAGACTTCGGTTAATACGTTGAGCGTTCAGGCTCCGGTCAGTTTCGTTGGGTATCCACACTCCAGTTATTACGTTGAGCGTTCAGGCTCCGGTCAGTTTTGTTGGGTATCCAGACTCCGGTTTTTACGTTGAAAGTTCAGGCTCCGGTCAGTTTCGTTGGGTATCCAGACTCCGGTTATTACGTTGAGCGTTCAGGCTCCGGTCAGTTTTGTTTGGTATCCAGACTTCGGTTATTACGTTGAGCGTTCAGGCTCCAGTCAGTTTCATTGGGTATCCAGACTCCGGTTATTACGTTGAGCGTTCAGGCTCCGGTTAGTTTCGTTGGGTATCGAGATTCCGGTTATTACGTTGAGCGTTCAGGCTCAGGTCAGTTTCATTGGGTATCCAGACTCCGGTTATTACGTTCAGCGTTCAGGCTCCGGTCAGTTTCATTTTGTATCCAGACTCCAGTTATTACGTTGATTGTTCAGGCTCCAGTTAGTTTCGTTGAGTATCCAGACTCTGGTTATTACGTTGAGCGTTCAGGCTCCGGTTAGTTTCGTTGAGTATCCAGATTCCGGTTATTACGTTGAGCGTTCAGGCTCCGGTCAGTTTCATTGGGTATCCAGACTCCGGTTATTACGTTGAGCGTTCAGGCTCTGGTCAGTTTCGTTTTGTATCCAGACTCCGGTTATTACGTTGAGCGTTCAGGTTCCGGTTAGTTTCGTTGAGTATCCAGATTCCGGTTATTACGTTGAGCGTTCAGGCTCCGGTCAATTTTGTTGGGTATCCAGACTCCTGTTATTACGTTGAGCGTTCAGGCTCCGGTCAGTTTTGTTGGGTATCCAGACTCCTGTTATTACGTTGTGCGTTCACGCTCCGGTCAGTTTCGTTGGGTATCCAGACTCCGGTTATTAATTTGATCGTTTAGGCTCAGGCCAGTTTCGTTGTGTATCCAGACTATGGTTATTACATTAGGCGTTCAGGCTCCGGTCAGTTTTGTTGGGTATCTAGACTCTGGTTATTACGTTAAGCGTTCAGGCTCCGGTCAGTTTCGTTGAGCATCCAGACTCCAGTTATAAAGTTGAGCGTTCCGGCTCCGGTCAGTTTCGTTGAGTATCCAGACTCCGGTTATTACGTTGAGCGTTCAGGCTCAGGTCAGTTTTGTTGGGTATCCAGACTCCGGTTATTACGTTGAGCGTTCAGGCTCCGGTCAGGTTCGTTGGGTATCCAGACTCCGGTTATTACGTTGAGCGTTCAGGCTCCGGTCAGTTTCATTGGGTCTCCTGACTCCGGTTATTACGTTGAGCGTTCAGGCTCCGGTCAGTTTTGTTTGGTATCTAGACTTTGGTTATTACGTTGAGCGTTCAGGCTCCAGTCAGTTTCGTTGGTTATCCAGACTCCGGTTATTACGTTAAGCGTTCAGGCTCCGGTCAGTTTTGTTGGGTATCCAGACTCCGGTTTTTACGTTGAAAGTTCAGGCTCCGGTCAGTTTTGTTGGGTATCCAGACTCCGGTTATTACGTTGAGCATTCAGGCTCCGGTCAGTTTTGTTGGGTATCCAGACTCCGGTTATTACGTTGACCGAGCAGGCTCCGGTCAGTTTCATTGGGTATCCAGACTCCGGTTATTACGTTGAGCGTTCAGGCTCCGGTCAGTTTTGTTGGGTATCCAGACTCCGGTTTTTACATTGAAAGTTCAGGCTCCGGACAGTTTTGTTGGGTATCCAGACTCCGGTTATTACGTTGAGCGTTCAGGCTCCGGTCAGTTTTGTTGGGTATCCAGACTCCGGTTATTACGTTGAGCGAGCAGGCTCCGGTCAGGTTCGTTGGGTATCCAGACTCCGGTTATTACGTTGAGCGTTCAGGCTCCGGTCAGTTTCATTGGGTCTCCAGACTCCGGTTATTACGTTGAGCGCTCAGGCTCCGCTCAATTTTGTTTGGTATCCAGACTTCGGTTATTACGTTGAGCGTTCAGGCTCCGGTCAGTTTCGTTGGGTATCCAGACTCCGGTTATTACGTTGAGCTTTCAGGCTCCGGTCAGTTTTGTTGGGTATCCAGACTCCGGTTTTTACATTGAAAGTTCAGGCTCCGGTCAGTTTCGTTGGGTATCCAGACTCCGGTTATTACGTTGAGCGTTCAGGCTCCGGTCAGTTTTGTTAGGTATCTAGACTCTGGTTATTACGTTAAGCGTTCAGGCTCCGGTCAGTTTCGTTGAGCATCCAGACTCCAGTTATAAAGTTGAGCGTTCCGGCTCCGGTCAGTTTCGTTGAGTATCCAGACTCCGGTTATTACGTTGAGCGTTCAGGCTCAGGTCAGTTTTGTTGGGTATCCAGACTCCGGTTATTACGTTGAGCGTTCAGGCTCCGGTCAGGTTCGTTGGGTATCCAGACTCCGGTTATTACGTTGAGCGTTCAGGCTCCGGTCAGTTTCATTGGGTCTCCAGACTCCGGTTATTACGTTGAGCGTTCAGGCTCCGGTCAGTTTTGTTTGGTATCTAGACTTTGGTTATTACGTTGAGCGTTCAGGCTCCAGTCAGTTTCGTTGGTTATCCAGACTCCGGTTATTACGTTAAGCGTTCAGGCTCCGGTCAGTTTTGTTGGGTATCCAGACTCCGGTTTTTACGTTGAAAGTTCAGGCTCCGGTCAGTTTTGTTGGGTATCCAGACTCCGGTTATTACGTTGAGCATTCAGGCTCCGGTCAGTTTTGTTGGGTATCCAGACTCCGGTTATTACGTTGACCGAGCAGGCTCCGGTCAGTTTCATTGGGTATCCAGACTCCGGTTATTACGTTGAGCGTTCAGGCTCCGGTCAGTTTTGTTGGGTATCCAGACTCCGGTTTTTACATTGAAAGTTCAGGCTCCGGACAGTTTTGTTGGGTATCCAGACTCCGGTTATTACGTTGAGCGTTCAGGCTCCGGTCAGTTTTGTTGGGTATCCAGACTCCGGTTATTACGTTGAGCGAGCAGGCTCCGGTCAGGTTCGTTGGGTATCCAGACTCCGGTTATTACGTTGAGCGTTCAGGCTCCGGTCAGTTTCATTGGGTCTCCAGACTCCGGTTATTACGTTGAGCGCTCAGGCTCCGCTCAATTTTGTTTGGTATCCAGACTTCGGTTATTACGTTGAGCGTTCAGGCTCCGGTCAGTTTCGTTGGGTATCCAGACTCCGGTTATTACGTTGAGCTTTCAGGCTCCGGTCAGTTTTGTTGGGTATCCAGACTCCAGTTTTTACATTGAAAGTTCAGGCTCCGGTCAGTTTCGTTGGGTATCCAGACTCCGGTTATTACGTTGAGCGTTCAGGCTCCGGTCAGTTTTGTTGGGTATCCAGACTCCGGTTATTACGTTGAGCGAGCAGGCTCCGTACAGTTTTGTTGGGTATCCAGACTCCGGTTATTACGTTGAGCGTTCAGGCTCCGGTTAGTTTCATTGGGTATCGAGATTCCGGTTATTACGTTGAGCGTTCAGGCTCCGGTCAGTTTCATTGGGTATCCAGACTCCGGTTATTACGTTGAGCGTTCAGGCTCCGGTCAGTTTCGTTTTGTATCTAGACTCCAGTTATTACGTTGATTGTTCAGGCTCCAGTCAGATTCGTAGAGTATCCAGACTCCGGTTATTACGTTGAGCGTTAAGGCTCCGGTTAGTTGCGTTGAGTATCCAGATTCCGGTTATTACATTGAGCGTTCAGGCTCCGGTCAATTTTGTTGGGTATACAGACTCCTTTTATTACATTGAGCGTTAAGGCTCCGATCAGTTTCATTGGGTATCCAGACTCCGGTTATTACATTGAGCGTTCAGGCTCCGGTAAGTTTTGTTGGGTATCCAGACTCCTGTTATTACGTTGTGCGTTCAGGCTCCGGTCAGTTTCGTTGGGTATCCAGACTCCGGTTATTAATTTAATCGTTTAGGCTTCGGTCAGTTTCGTTGTGTATCCAGACTCTAGTTATTACATTAGGCGTTCAGGCTCCGGTCAGTTTTGTTGGGTATCTAGACTCCGGTTATTACGTTAAGCGTTCAGGCTCCGGTCAGTTTCGTTGAGCATCCAGACTCCAGTTATAAAGTTGAGCGTTCCGGCTCCGGTCAGTTTCGTTGAGTATCCAGACTCCGGTTATTACGTTGAGCATTTATGCTCAGGTCAGTTTTGTTGGGTATCCAGACTCCGGTTATTACGTTGAGCATTCAGGCTCCGGTCAGATTCGTGGGGTATCCAGACTCCGGTTATTACGTTGAGCGTTCAGGCTCCGGTCAGTTTCATTGGGTCTCCAGACTCCGGTTATTACGTTGAGCGTTCAGGCTCCGGTCAGTTTTGTTTGGTATCCAGACTTCGGTTAATACGTTGAGCGTTCAGGCTCCGGTCAGTTTCGTTGGGTATCCACACTCCGGTTATTACGTTGAGCGTTCAGGCTCCGGTCAGTTTTGTTGGGTATCCAGACTCCGGTTTTTACGTTGAAAGTTCAGGCTCCGGTCAGTTTCGTTGGGTATCTAGACTCCGGTTATTACGTTGAGCGTTCAGGCTCCGGTCAGTTTTGTTTGGTATCCAGACTTCGGTTATTACGTTGAGCGTCAGGCTCCAGTCAGTTTCATTGGGTATCCAGACTCCGGTTATTACGTTGAGCATTCAGGCTCCGGTTAGTTTCGTTGGGTATCGAGATTCCGGTTATTACGTTGAGCGTTCAGGCTCCGGTCAGTTTCATTGGGTATCCAGACTCCGGTTATTACGTTGAGCGTTCAGGCTCCGGTCAGTTTCGTTTTGTATCCAGACTCCAGTTATTACGTTGATTGTTCAGGCTCCAGTCAGATTCGTAGAGTATCCAGACTCCGGTTATTACGTTGAGCGTTAAGGCTCCGGTTAGTTGCGTTGAGTATCCAGATTCCGGTTATTACATTGAGCGTTCAGGCTCCGGTCAATTTTGTTGGGTATACAGACTCCGGTTATTACGTTGAGCGTTCAGGCTCTGGTCAGTTTCGTTTTGTATCCAGACTCCGGTTATTACGTTGAGCGTTCAGGTTCCGGTTAGTTTTGTTGAGTATCCAGATTCCGGTTATTACGTTGAGCGTTCAGGCTCCGGTCAATTTTGTTGGGTATCCAGACTCCTGTTATTACGTTGAGCGTTTAGGCTCCGATCAGTTTCATTGGGTATCCAAACTCCGGTTATTACGTTGAGCGTTCAGGCTCCGGTCAGTTTTGTTGGGTATCCAGACTCCTGTTATTACGTTCTGCGTTCACGCTCCGGTCAGTTTCGTTGGGTATCCAGACTCCGGTTATTAATTTGATCGTTTAGGCTCAGGCTAGTTTCGTTGTGTATCCAGACTATGGTTATTACATTAGGCGTTCAGGCTCCGGTCAGTTTTGTTGGGTATCTAGACTCTGGTTATTACGTTAAGCGTTCAGGCTCCGGTCAGTTTCGTTGAGCATCCAGACTCCAGTTATAAAGTTGAGCGTTCCGGCTCCGGTCAGTTTCATTGAGTAGCCAGACTCCGGTTATTACGTTGAGCGTTCAGGCTCAGGTCAGTTTTGTTGGGTATCCAGACTCCGGTTCTTACGTTGAGCGTTCAGGCTCCGGTCAGGTTCGTTGGGTATCCAGACTCCGGTTATTACGTTGAGCGTTCAGGCTCCGGTCAGTTTCATTGGGTCTCCAGACTCCGGTTATTACGTTGAGCGTTCAGGCTCCGGTCAGTTTTGTTTGGTATCTAGACTTCGGTTATTACGTTGAGCGTTCAGGCTCCAGTCAGTTTCGTTGGTTATCCAGACTCCGGTTATTACGTTAAGCGTTCAGGCTCCGGTCAGTTTTGTTGGGTATCCAGACTCCGGTTTTTACGTTGAAAGTTCAGGCTCCGGTCAGTTTTGTTGGGTATCCAGACTCCGGTTATTACGTTGAGCATTCAGGCTCCGGTCAGTTTTGTTGGGTATCCAGACTCCGGTTATTACGTTGAGCGAGCAGGCTCCGGTCAGTTTCATTGGGTATCCAGACTCCGGTTATTACGTTGAGCGTTCAGGCTCCGGTCAGTTTTGTTGGGTATCCAGACTCCGGTTTTTACATTGAAAGTTCAGGCTCCGGACAGTTTTGTTGGGTATCCAGACTCCGGTTATTACGTTGAGCGTTCAGGCTCCAGTCAGTTTTGTTGGGTATCCAGACTCTGGTTATTACGTTGAGCGAGCAGGCTCCGGTCAGGTTCGTTGGGTATCCAGACTCCGGTTATTACGTTGAGCGTTCAGGCTCCGGTCAGTTTCATTGGGTCTCCAGACTCCGGTTATTACGTTGAGCGCTCAGGCTCCGCTCAGTTTTGTTTGGTATCCAGACTTCGGTTATTACGTTGAGCGTTCAGGCTCCGGTCAGTTTTGTTGGGTATCCAGACTCCGGTTTTTACATTGAAAGTTCAGGCTCCGGTCAGTTTCGTTGGGTCTCCAGACTCCGGTTATTACGTTGAGCGCTCAGGCTAAGCTCAGTTTTGTTTGGTATCCAGACTTCGGTTATTACGTTGAGCGTTCAGGCTCCGGTCAGTTTTGTTGGGTATCCAGACTCCGGTTTTTACATTGAAAGTTCAGGCTCCGGTCAGTTTCGTTGGGTATCCAGACTCCGGTTATTACGTTGAGCGTTCAGGCTCCGGTCAGTTTTGTTGGGTATCCAGACTCCGGTTATTACGTTGAGCGAGCAGGCTCCGGTCAGTTTCGTTGGGTATCCAGACTCCGGTTATTACGTTGAGCGTTCAGGCTCCGGTCAGATTCGTAGAGTATCCAGACTCCGGTTATTACGTTGAGCGTTAAGGCTCCGGTTAGTTGCGTTGAGTATCCAGATTCCGGTTATTACATTGAGCGTTCAGGATCCGGTCAATTTTGTTGGGTATCCAGACTCCTGTTATTACATTGAGCGTTAAGGCTCCGATCAGTTTTGTTGGGTATCCAGACTCCGGTTATTACGTTGAGTGTTAAGGCCCCAGTCAGTTTCGTTGAGTATCAAGACTCCGGTTATTACGTTGAGCGTTTAGGCTCCGGTTAGTTTCGTTCGGTATCGAGATTCCGGTTATTACGTTGAGCGTTCAGGTTCCGGTCAGTTTCGTTGGGTATCCAGACTCCGGTTATTACGTTGAGCATTCAGGCTCCGGTCAGTTTCGTTTTGTATCCAGACTCCAGTTATTACGTTGATTGTTCAGGCTCCAGTCAGATTCGTTGAGTATCCAGACTTCGGTTATTACGTTGAGCGTTAAGGCTCCGGTTAGTTTCGTTGAGTATCCAGATTCCGGTTATTACGTTGAGCGTTCAGGCTACAGTCAGTTTTGTTGGGTATCCAGACTCCTGTGATTACATTGAGCGTTTAGGCTCCGATTAGTTTCGTTGGGTATCCAGAATCCGGTTATTACGTTTAGCGTTCAGGCTCCGGTCAGTTTCGTTGGGTATCCAGACTCCGGTTATTACGTTGATCGTTCCGGCTCCGGTCAGTTTCGTTGCGTATCCAGACTCCGGTTATTACTTTGATCGTTCAGGCTCCGGTCAGTTTCATTGCGTATCCAGACTCTGGTTATTACATTAGGCGTTCAGGCTCTGGTCAGTTTTGTTGGGTATCTAGACTCCGGTTATTACGTTAAGCGTTCAGGCTCCGGTCAGTTTCGTTGAGCATCCAGACTCCGGTTATTAGGTTGAGCGTTCCGGCTCTGGTCAGTTTCGTTGAGTATCCAGACTCCGGTTATTACGTTGAGCGTTCAGGCTCTGTTCAGTTTTGTTGGGTATCCAGACTCCAGTTATTACGTTGAGCGTTCAGGCTCCGGTCAGATTCGTTGGGTATCCAGACTCCTGTTTTTCCATTGAGCGTTCAGGCTCAGTTCAGATTTGTTGGGTATCCAGACTCCGGTTATGACTTGAGCGTTCAGGCTCCGGTCAGGTTCGTTGGGTATCCAGACTCTGGTTATTACGTTGAGCGTTCATGCTCCGGTCAGTTTCATTGGGTCTCCAGACTCCGGTTATTACGTTGAGCGTTCAGGCTCCGGTCAGTTTTGTTTGGTATCCAGACTTCGGTTATTACGCTAAGCGATCAGGCTCCAGTCAGTTTCGTCTGGTATCCAGACTCCGGTTATTACGTTGAGTGTTCAGGCTCCGGTCAGTTTTGTTGGGTATCCAGACTCCTGTTATTACGTTGAGCGAGGAGGCTCCGGTCAGTTTCGTTGGGTATCCAGACTCCGGTTGATACGTTGAGCGTTCAGGCTCCGGTCAGTTTCGTTGGGTATCTAGACTTCGGTTATTACGTTGTGCGTTCAGGCTCTGGTCAGTTTCGTTGGGTATCAAGACTCCGGTTATTACGTTGAGTGTTTAGGCTCCGGTTAGTTTCGTTGGGTATCCAGACTCCGGTTATTATGTTGAGCATTCAGGCTCCGGTCAGTTTCGTTGGGTCTCCAGACTACGGTTATTTCGTTGAGCGTTCAGGCTCCGGTCAGTTTCGTTTGGCATCCAGACTTCGGTTATTACGTTGAGCTTTCAGGCTCTGGTAAGTTTCGTTGGGTATCCAGACTCCGGTTATTACGTTGAGCGTTCAGGCTCGGGTCAGTTTTGTTGGGTATCCAGACTTAGGTTATTATGTCGAACGTTCAGGCTCCGGTTAGTTTTGTTGAGTATCCAGACTCCGGTTATTACGTTGAGCGAACAGGCTCCGGTCAGTTTCGTTGGGTATCCAGACTTCGATTATTACGTGGAGTGTTCAGGCTCTGGTCAGTATCGTTGGGAATCCAGATTCCGGTTATTACGTTGAGCGTTCAGGCTCCGGTCAGTTTCGTTGAGTATCAAGACTCCGGTTATCACGTTGAGCGTTCAGGCTCCGGTTAGTTTCGTTGGGTATCGAGATTCCGGTTATTACGTTGAGCGTTCAGGCTCCGGTCAGTTTCATTGGGTATCCAGACTCCGGTTATTACATTGAGCGTTTAGGCTCCGGTCAGTTTCGTTTTGTATCCAGACTCCAGTTATTACGTTGATTGTTCAGGCTCCAGTCAGATTCGTTGAGTATCCAGACTCCGTTTATTACGTTGAGCGTTCAGGCTCCGGTTAGTTTCGTTGAGTATCCAGATTTCGGTTATTACGTTGAGCGTTCAGGCTCCGGTCAGTTTCATTGGGTATCCAGACTCAGGTTATTACGTTGAGCGTTCAGGCTCCGGTCAGTTTCTTTTGTATCCAGACTCCGGTTATTACGTTGAGCGTTCAGGCTCCGGTTAGTTTCGTTGAGTATCCAGATTCCGGTTATTACGTTGAGCGTTCAGGCTCCGGTCAATTTTGTTGGGTATCCAGACTCCTGTTATTACGTTGAGCGTTTAGGCTCCGATCAGTTTCATTGGGTATCCAGACTCCAGTTATTACGTTGAGCGTTCAGCCTCCGGTCAGTTTTGTTGGGTATCCAGACTCCTATTATTACATTGTGCGTTCAGGCTCCGGTCAGTTTCGTTGGGTATCCAGACTCCGGTTATTAATTTGATCGTTTAGGCTCCGGTCAGTTTCGTTGTGTATCCAGACTCTGGTTATTACATTAGGCGTTCAGGCTCCGGTCAGTTTTGTTGGGTATCTAGACTTCGGTTATTACGTTAAGCGTTCAGGCTCCGGTTAGTTTTATTGAGCATCCAGACTCCAGTTATGAAGTTGAGCGTTCCGGCTCCGGTCAGTTTCGTTGAGTATCCTGACTCCGGTTATTACGTTGAGCGTTCAGGCTCAGGTCAGTTTTGTTGGGTATCCAGACTCCGGTTATTACGTTGAGCGTTCAGGCTCCGGTCAGGTTCGTTGGGTATCCAGACTCCGGTTATTACGTTGAGCGTTCAGGCTCCGGTCAGTTTCATTGGGTCTCCAGACTCCGGTTATTACGTTGAGCGTTCAGGCTCCGGTCAGTTTTGTTTGGTATCCAGACTTCGGTTATTATGTTGAGCGTTCAGGCTCCGGTCAGTTTCGTTCGGTATCCAGACTCCGGTTATTACATTGAGCGTTCAGGCTCCGGTCAGTTTTTTTTTGGGTATCCAGACTCCGGTTCTTACGTTGAAAGTTCAGGCTCCGGTCAGTTTTGTTGGGTATCCAGACTCCGGTTATTACGTTGAGCGAGCAGGCTCCGGTCAGTTTCGTTGGGTATACAGACTCCGGTTATTACGTTGAGCGTTCAGGCTCCGGTCAGTTTTGTTGGGTATCCAGACTCCGGTTATTACGTTGAGCGAGCAGGCTCCGGCCAGTTTTGTTGGGTATCCAGACTCCGGTTATTACGTTGAGCGTTCAGGCTCCGGTTAGTTTCGTTGGGTATCGAGATTCCGGTTATTACGTTGAGCGTTCAGGCTCCGGTCAGTTTCATTGGGTATCCAGACTCCGGTTATTACGTTGAGCGTTCAGGCTCCGGTCAGTTTCGTTTTGTATCCAGACTCCAGTTATTACGTTGATTGTTCAGGCTCCAGTCAGATTCGTTGAGTATCCAGACTCCGGTTATTACGTTGAGCATTCAGGCTCCGGTTAGTTTCGTTGAGTATCCAGATTCCGGTTATTACGTTGAGCGTTCAGGCTCCGGTCAATTTTGTTGGGTATCCAGACTCCTGTTATTACATTGAGCGTTTAGGCTCCGATCAGTTTCGTTGTGTATCCATAATCCGGTTATTACGTTTAGCGTTCAGGCTCCGGTCAGTTTCGTTGGGTATCCAGACTCCGGTTATTACGTGGAGTGTTCAGGCTCTGGTCAGTTTCGTTGGGAATCCAGATTCCGGTTATTACGTTGAGCGTTCAGGCTCCGGTCAGTTTCGTTGAGTATCAAGACTCCGGTTATCACGTTGAGCGTTCAGGCTCCGGTCAGTTTCATTGGGTATCCAGACTCCGGTTATTACGTTGAGCGTTCAGGCTCCGGTCAGTTTCGTTTTGTATCCAGACTCCAGTTATTACGTTGATTGTTCAGGCTCCTGTCAGATTCGTTGAGTATCCAGACTCCGTTTATTACGTTGAGCGTTCAGGCTCCGGTTAGTTTCGTTGAGTATCCAGATTCCGGTTATTACGTTGAGCGTTCAGGCTCCGGTCAGTTTCATTGGGTATCCAGACTCCGGTTATTACGTTGAGCGTTCAGGCTCCGGTCAGTTTCGTTTTGAATCCAGACTCCGGTTATTACGTTGAGCGTTCAGGCTCCGGTTCGTTTCGTTGAGTATCCAGATTCTGGTTATTACGTTGAGCGTTCAGGCTCCGGTCAATTTTGTTGGGTATCCATACTCCTGTTATTATGTTGAGTGTTTAGGCTCCGATCAGTTTCATTGGGTATCCAGACTCCAGTTATTACGTGGAGCGTTCAGCCTCCGGTCAGTTTTGTTGGGTTTCCAGACTCCTATTATTACATTGTGCGTTCAGGCTCCGGTCAGTTTCGTTGGGTATCCAGACTCCGGTTATTAATTTGATCGTTTAGGCTCCTGTCAGTTTCGTTGTGTATCCAGACTCAGGTTATTACATTAGGCGTTCAGGCTCCGGTCAGTTTTGTTGGGTATCTAGACTCCGGTTATTACGTTAAGCGTTCAGGCTCCGGTCAGTTTCGTTGAGCATCCAGACTCCAGTTATGAAGTTGAGCGTTCCGGCTCCGGTCAGTTTCGTTGAGTATCCAGGCTCCGGTTATTACGTTGAGCGTTCAGGCTCAGGTCAGTTTTGTAGGTTATCCAGACCCCGGTTATTACGTTGAGCGTTCAGGCTCCGGTCAGGTTCGTTGGGTATCCAGACTCCGGTTATTACGTTGAGCGTTCAGGCTCCGGTCAGTTTCATTGGGTCTCCAGACTCCGGTTATTACGTTGAGCGTTCAGTCTCCGGTCAGTTTTGTTTGGTATCCAGACTTCAGTTATTACGTTGAGCGTTCAGGCTCCGGTCAGTTTCGTTGGGTATCCAGACTCCGGTTATTACGTTGAGTGTTCAGGCTCCGGTCAGTTTTGTTGGGTATCCAGACTCCGGTTTTTACGTTGAAAGTTCAGGCTCCGGTCAGTTTTGTTAGGTATCCAGACTCCGGTTATTACGTTGAGCGAGCAGGCTCCGGTCAGTTTCGTTGGGTATCCAGACTCCGGTTATTACGTTGAGCGTTCAGGCTCCGGTCAGTTTTGTTGGGTATCCAGACTCCGGTTATTACGTTGAGCGAGCAGGCTCCGATCAGTTTCGTTGGGTAGCCAGACTCCGGTTATTACGTTGAGCGTTCAGGCTCCGGTTAGTTTCGTTGGGTATCGAGATTCCGATTATTACGTTGAGCGTTCAGGCTCCGGTCAGTTTCATTGGGTATCTAGACTCCGGTTATTACGTTGAGTGTTCAGGCTCCGGTCAGTTGCGTTTTATATCCAGACTCCAGTTATTACGTTGATTGTTCAGGCTCCAGTCAGATTCGTTGAGTATCCAGACTCCGGTTATTACGTTGAGCGTTCAGGCTCCGGTCAGTTTCGTTGGGTATCCAGACTCCGGTTATTACGTGGAGTGTTCAGGCTCTGGTCAGTTTCGTTGGGAATCCAGATTCCGGTTATTACGTTGAGCGTTCAGGCTCCGGTCAGTTTCGTTGAGTATCAAGACTCCGGTTATCACGTTGAGCGTTCAGGCTCCGGTCAGTTTCATTGGGTATCCAGACTCCGGTTATTACGTTGAGCGTTCAGGCTCCGGTCAGTTTCGTTTTGTATCCAGACTCCAGTTATTACGTTGATTGTTCAGGCTCCTGTCAGATTCGTTGAGTATCCAGACTCCGTTTATTACGTTGAGCGTTCAGGCTCCGGTTAGTTTCGTTGAGTATCCAGATTCCGGTTATTACGTTGAGCGTTCAGGCTCCGGTCAGTTTCATTGGGTATCCAGACTCCGGTTATTACGTTGAGCGTTCAGGCTCCGGTCAGTTTCGTTTTGAATCCAGACTCCGGTTATTACGTTGAGCGTTCAGGCTCCGGTTCGTTTCGTTGAGTATCCAGATTCTGGTTATTACGTTGAGCGTTCAGGCTCCGGTCAATTTTGTTGGGTATCCATACTCCTGTTATTATGTTGAGTGTTTAGGCTCCGATCAGTTTCATTGGGTATCCAGACTCCAGTTATTACGTGGAGCGTTCAGCCTCCGGTCAGTTTTGTTGGGTTTCCAGACTCCTATTATTACATTGTGCGTTCAGGCTCCGGTCAGTTTCGTTGGGTATCCAGACTCCGGTTATTAATTTGATCGTTTAGGCTCCTGTCAGTTTCGTTGTGTATCCAGACTCAGGTTATTACATTAGGCGTTCAGGCTCCGGTCAGTTTTGTTGGGTATCTAGACTCCGGTTATTACGTTAAGCGTTCAGGCTCCGGTCAGTTTCGTTGAGCATCCAGACTCCAGTTATGAAGTTGAGCGTTCCGGCTCCGGTCAGTTTCGTTGAGTATCCAGGCTCCGGTTATTACGTTGAGCGTTCAGGCTCAGGTCAGTTTTGTAGGTTATCCAGACCCCGGTTATTACGTTGAGCGTTCAGGCTCCGGTCAGGTTCGTTGGGTATCCAGACTCCGGTTATTACGTTGAGCGTTCAGGCTCCGGTCAGTTTCATTGGGTCTCCAGACTCCGGTTATTACGTTGAGCGTTCAGTCTCCGGTCAGTTTTGTTTGGTATCCAGACTTCAGTTATTACGTTGAGCGTTCAGGCTCCGGTCAGTTTCGTTGGGTATCCAGACTCCGGTTATTACGTTGAGTGTTCAGGCTCCGGTCAGTTTTGTTGGGTATCCAGACTCCGGTTTTTACGTTGAAAGTTCAGGCTCCGGTCAGTTTTGTTAGGTATCCAGACTCCGGTTATTACGTTGAGCGAGCAGGCTCCGGTCAGTTTCGTTGGGTATCCAGACTCCGGTTATTACGTTGAGCGTTCAGGCTCCGGTCAGTTTTGTTGGGTATCCAGACTCCGGTTATTACGTTGAGCGAGCAGGCTCCGATCAGTTTCGTTGGGTAGCCAGACTCCGGTTATTACGTTGAGCGTTCAGGCTCCGGTTAGTTTCGTTGGGTATCGAGATTCCGATTATTACGTTGAGCGTTCAGGCTCCGGTCAGTTTCATTGGGTATCTAGACTCCGGTTATTACGTTGAGTGTTCAGGCTCCGGTCAGTTGCGTTTTATATCCAGACTCCAGTTATTACGTTGATTGTTCAGGCTCCAGTCAGATTCGTTGAGTATCCAGACTCCGGTTATTACGTTGAGCGTTCAGGCTCCGGTCAGTTTCGTTGGGTATCCAGACTCCGGTTATTACGTGGAGTGTTCAGGCTCTGGTCAGTTTCGTTGGGAATCCAGATTCCGGTTATTACGTTGAGCGTTCAGGCTCCGGTCAGTTTCGTTGAGTATCAAGACTCCGGTTATCACGTTGAGCGTTCAGGCTCCGGTCAGTTTCATTGGGTATCCAGACTCCGGTTATTACGTTGAGCGTTCAGGCTCCGGTCAGTTTCGTTTTGTATCCAGACTCCAGTTATTACGTTGATTGTTCAGGCTCCTGTCAGATTCGTTGAGTATCCAGACTCCGTTTATTACGTTGAGCGTTCAGGCTCCGGTTAGTTTCGTTGAGTATCCAGATTCCGGTTATTACGTTGAGCGTTCAGGCTCCGGTCAGTTTCATTGGGTATCCAGACTCCGGTTATTACGTTGAGCGTTCAGGCTCCGGTCAGTTTCGTTTTGAATCCAGACTCCGGTTATTACGTTGAGCGTTCAGGCTCCGGTTCGTTTCGTTGAGTATCCAGATTCTGGTTATTACGTTGAGCGTTCAGGCTCCGGTCAATTTTGTTGGGTATCCATACTCCTGTTATTATGTTGAGTGTTTAGGCTCCGATCAGTTTCATTGGGTATCCAGACTCCAGTTATTACGTGGAGCGTTCAGCCTCCGGTCAGTTTTGTTGGGTATCCAGACTCCTATTATTACATTGTGCGTTCAGGCTCCGGTCAGTTTCGTTGGGTATCCAGACTCCGGTTATTAATTTGATCGTTTAGGCTCCTGTCAGTTTCGTTGTGTATCCAGACTCAGGTTATTACATTAGGCGTTCAGGCTCCGGTCAGTTTTGTTGGGTATCTAGACTCCGGTTATTACGTTAAGCGTTCAGGCTCCGGTCAGTTTCGTTGAGCATCCAGACTCCAGTTATGAAGTTGAGCGTTCCGGCTCCGGTCAGTTTCGTTGAGTATCCAGGCTCCGGTTATTACGTTGAGCGTTCAGGCTCAGGTCAGTTTTGTAGGTTATCCAGACCCCGGTTATTACGTTGAGCGTTCAGGCTCCGGTCAGGTTCGTTGGGTATCCAGACTCCGGTTATTACGTTGAGCGTTCAGGCTCCGGTCAGTTTCATTGGGTCTCCAGACTCCGGTTATTACGTTGAGCGTTCAGTCTCCGGTCAGTTTTGTTTGGTATCCAGACTTCAGTTATTACGTTGAGCGTTCAGGCTCCGGTCAGTTTCGTTGGGTATCCAGACTCCGGTTATTACGTTGAGTGTTCAGGCTCCGGTCAGTTTTGTTGGGTATCCAGACTCCGGTTTTTACGTTGAAATTTCAGGCTCCGGTCAGTTTTGTTGGGTATCCAGACTCCGGTTATTACGTTGAGCGAGCAGGCTCCGGTCAGTTTCGTTGGGTATCCAGACTCCGGTTATTACGTTGAGCGTTCAGGCTCCGGTCAGTTTTGTTGGGTATCCAGACTCCGGTTATTACGTTGAGCGAGCAGGCTCCGATCAGTTTCGTTGGGTAGCCAGACTCCGGTTATTACGTTGAGCGTTCAGGCTCCGGTTAGTTTCGTTGGGTATCGAGATTCCGATTATTACGTTGAGCGTTCAGGCTCCGGTCAGTTTCATTGGGTATCTAGACTCCGGTTATTACGTTGAGTGTTCAGGCTCCGGTCAGTTGCGTTTTATATCCAGACTCCAGTTATTACGTTGATTGTTCAGGCTCCAGTCAGATTCGTTGAGTATCCAGACTCCGGTTATTACGTTGAGCGTTCAGGCTCCGGTTAGTTTCGTTGAGTATCCAGATTCCGGTTATTACGTTGAGCGTTCAGGCTCCGCTCAATTTTGTTGGGTATCCAGACTCCTGTTATTACATTGAGCGTTTAGGCTCCGATCAGTTTCGTTGGGTATCCATAATCCGGTTATTACGTTGAGCGTTCAGGCTCCGGTCAGTTTCGTTGGGTATCCAGACTCCGGTTATTATGATGAGCGTTCAGGCTCCGGTCAGTTTTGTTGGGTATCCAGACTCCGGTTTTTACGTTGAACATTTAGGCTCCGGTCAGTTTTGTTGGGTATCAAGACTCCGGTTATTACGTTGAGCGTTCAGGCTCCGGTTAGTTTCGTTAGGTATCCAGATTCCGGTTATTACGTTGAGCGTTCAGGCTCCAATCAGTTTCATTGGGTATCCAGACTCCGGTTATTACGTTGGGCGTTCAGGCTCCGGTCAGTTTCGTTTTGTATCCAGACTCCGGTTATTACGTTAAGCGTTCAGGCTCCGGTTAGTTTCGTTGAGTATCCAGATTCGGGTTATTACGTTGAGCGTTCAGGCTCCGGTCAATTTTGTTGGGTATCCTGACTCCTGTTATTACGTTGAGCGTTTAGGCTCCGATCAGTTTCGTTGGGTATCCAGACTCCGGTTATTACGTTGAGCGTTCAGGCTCCGGTCAGTTTCGTTGGGTATCCAGACTCCGGTTATTACGTTGATCGTTCAGGCTCCGGTCAGTTTCGTTGCGTATCCAGACTCTGGTTATTACATTAGGCGTTCAGGCTCCGTTCAGTTTTGTTGGGTATCTAGACTCCGGTTATTACGTTAAGCGTTCAGGCTCCGGTCAGTTTCGTTGAGCATCCAGACTCCAGTTATTACGTTGAGCGTTCCGGCACCGGTCAGTTTCGTTGAGTATCCAGACTCCGGTTATTACGTTGAGCGTTCAGGCTCCGTTCAGTTTTGTTGGGTATCTAGACTCCGGTTATTACGTTGAGCGTTCAGGCTCCGGTTAGTTTCGTTGAGTATCCAGATTCCGGTTATTACATTGAGCGTTCAGGCTCCGGTCAATTTTGTTGGGTATCCAGACTCCTGTTATTACGTTGAGCGTTTAGGCTCCGATCAGTTTCATTGGGTATCCAGACTCCGGTTATTACGTTGAGCGTTCAGCCTCCGGTCAGTTTTGTTTGGTATCCAGACTCCTATTATTACGTTGTGCGTTCAGGCTCCGGTCAGTTTCGTTGGGTATCCAGACTCCGGTTATTAATTTGATCGTTTAGGCTCCGGTCAGTTTCATTGTGTATCCAGACTCTGGTTATTACATTAGGCATTCAGGCTCTGGTCAGTTTTGTTAGGTATCTAGACTCCGGTTATTACGTTAAGCATTCAGGCTCCGGTCAGTTTCGTTGAGGATCCAGACTCCAGTTATGAAGTTGAGCGTTCCGGCTCCGGTCAGTTTCGTTGAGTATCTAGACTCCGGTTATTACGTTGAGCGTTCAGGCTCAGGTCAGTTTTGTTGGGTATCCAGACTCCGGTTATTACGTTGAGCGTTCAGGCTCCGGTCAGGTTCGTTGGGTATCCAGACTCCGGTTATTACGTTGAGCGTTCAGGCTCCGGTCAGTTTCATTGGGTCTCCAGACTCCGGTTATTACGTTGAGCGTTCAGTCTCCGGTCAGTTTTGTGTGGTATCCAGACTTCGGTTATTACGTTGAGCGTTCAGGCTCCGGTCAGTTTCGTTGGGTATCCAGACTCTGGTTATTACGTTGAGCGTTCAGGCTCCGGTCAGTTTTGTTGCGTATCCAGACTCCGGTTTTTATGTTGAAAGTGCAGGCTCCGGTCAGTTTTGTTGGGTATCCAGACTCCGGTTATTACGTTGAGCGAGCAGGCTCCGGTCAGTTTCGTTGGGTATCCAGACTCCGGTTATTACGTTGAGCGTTCAGGCTCCGGTCAGTTTTGTTGGGTATCCAGACTCTGGTTATTACGTTGAGCGAGCAGGCTCCGGTCAGTTTCGTTGGGTATCCAGACTCCGGTTATTACGTTGAGCGTTCAGGCTCCGGTTAGTTTCGTTGGGTATCGAGATTCCGGTTATTACGTTGAGCGTTCAGGCTCCGGTTAGTTTCATTGGGTATCCAGACTCCGGTAATTACGTTGAGCGTTCAGGCTCCGGTCAGTTTCGTTTTGTATCCAGACTCCAGTTATTACGTTGATTGTTCAGGCTCCAGTCAGATTCGTTGAGTATCCAGACTCCGGTTATTACGTTGAGCGTTCAGGCTCCGGTTAGTTTCGTTGAGTATCCA
Organism: Lathyrus sativus; assembly: GCA_963859935.3. Classification (NCBI taxonomy): domain Eukaryota; kingdom Viridiplantae; phylum Streptophyta; class Magnoliopsida; order Fabales; family Fabaceae; genus Lathyrus; species Lathyrus sativus. Next base: position 221,479 of record CAWUDS030000772.1, read on the forward strand.
GATTCCGGTTATTACGTTCAACGTTCAGGCTCCGGTCAATTTTGTTGGGTATCCAGACTCCTGTTATTACATTGAGCGTTTAGGCTCCGATCAGTTTCGTTGGGTATCCATAATCCGGTTATTACGTTTAGCGTTCAGGCTCCGGTCAGTTTCGTTGGGTATCCAGACTCCGGTTATTACGTTGATCGTTCAGGCTCCGGTCAGTTTTGTTTAGTATCCAGACTTCGGTTATTACGTTGAGCGTTCAGGCTCCGGTCAGTTTCGTTGGGTATCCAGACTCCGGTTATTATGATGAGCGTTCAGGCTCTGGTCAGTTTTGTTGGGTATCCAGACTCCGGTTTTTACGTTGAACGTTCAGGCTCCGGTCAGTTTTGTTGGGTATCAAGACTCCGGTTATTACGTTGAGCGTTCAGGCTCCGGTTACTTTCGTTAGGTATCCAGATTCCGGTTATTACGTTGAGCGTTCAGGCTCCAGTCAGTTTTATTGGGTATCCAGACTCCGGTTATTATGTTGAGCGTTCAGGCTCCGGTCAGTTTCGTTTTGTATCCAGACTCCGGTTATTACGTTGAGCGTTCAGGCTCTGGTTAGTTTCGTTGAGTACCCAGATTCGGGTTATTACGTTGAGGGTTCAGGCTCCGGTCAATTTTGTTGGGTATCCTGACTCCTGTTATTACGTTGAGCGTTTAGGCTCCGATCAGTTTCGTTGGGTATCCAGACTCCGGTTATTACGTTGAGCGTTCAGGCTCCGGTCAGTTTCATTGGGTATCCAGAATCTGGTTATTACGTTGATCGTTCAGGCTCCGGTCAGTTTCGGTGCGTATCCAGACTCTGGTTATTACATTAGGCGTTCAGGCTCCGTTCAGTTTTGTTGGGTATCTAGACTCCGGTTATTACGTTAAACGTTCAGGCTCCGGTCAGTTTCGTTGAGCATCCAGACTCTAGTTATTACGTTGAGCGTTCCGGCTCCGGTCAGTTTCGTTGAGTATCCAGACTCCGGTTATTACGTTGAGCGTTCAGGCTCCGTTCAGTTTTGTTGGGTATCCAGACTCCGGTTATTACGTTGAGCGTTCAGGCTCCGGTCAGATTCGTTGGGTATCCAGACTCTGGTTTTTCCGTTGAGCGTTCAGGCTCAGGTCAGTTTCGTTGGGTATCCAGACTCCGATTATTACGTTGAGCGTTCAGGCTCCGGTCAGTTTCGTTAGGTATCCAGACTCCGGTTATTATGTTGAGCGTTCAGGCTCCGGTCAGTTTCATTGGGTCTCTAGACTCTGGTTATTACGTTGAGCGCTCAGGCTCCGGTCAGTTTTGTTTGGTGTCCAGACTTCGGTTATTACATTGAGCGTTCAGGCTCCGGTCAGTTTCGTTGGGTATCCAGACTCCGGTTATTACGTTGAGCGTTCAGGCTCCGGTCAGTTTTGTTGGGTATCAGACTCCAGTTATTACGTTGATTGTTTAGGCTCCAGTCAGTTTCGTTGAGTATCCAGACTCCGGTTATTACGTTGAGCATTCAGGCTCCGGTTAGTTTCGTTGGGTATCCAGACTCCGGTTATTACGTTGAGCGTTCAGGCTCCGGTCAGTTTCGTTGAGTATTAAGACTCCGGTTATTACGTTGAGCGTTCAGGCTCTGGTTAGTTTCGTTGGGTATCGAGATTCCGGTTATTACATTGAGCGTTCAGGCTTCGGTCAGTTTCATTGGGTATCCAGACTCCGGTTATTACGTTCAGCGTTCAGGCTCCGGTCAGTTTCATTTTGTATCCAGACTCCAGTTATTACGTTAATTGTTCAGACTCCAGTCAGTTTCGTTGAGTATCCAGACTCCGGTTATTACGTTGAGCGTTCAGGCTCCGGTTAGTTTTGTTGAGTATCCAGAATCCGGTTATTACGTTGAGCGTTCAGGCTCCGGTCAATTTTGTTGGGTATCCTGACTCTTGTTATTACGTTGAGCGTTTAGGCTCCGATCAGTTTCTTTGGGTATCCAGACTCCGGTTATTACGTTGAGTGTTCAGGCTCCGGTCAGTTTCGTTGGGTATCCAGACTCCGGTTATTACGTTGATCGTTCAGGCTCCGGTCAGTTTCGTTGAGTATCCAGACTCCGGTTATTACGTTGAGCGTTCAGGCTCCATTCAGTTTTGTTGGGTATCCAGACTCCGGTTATTACGTTGAGCGTTCAGGATCCGGTCAGATTCGTTGGGTCTCCAGACTCCGGTTATTACGTTGAGCGTTCAGGCTCCGGTCAGTTTTGTTTGGTATCCAGACTTCGGTTATTACGTTGAGCGTTCAGGCTCCGGTCAGTTTCTATGGGTATCCAGACTCCGGTTATTACGTTGAGCGTTCAGGCTCCGGTCAGTTTTGTTGGGTATCCAGACTCCGGTTTTTACGTTGAACGTTCAGGCTCCGGTCAGTTTTGTTGGGTATCCAGACTTCGGTTATTACGTTGAGCGTTCAGGCTCCGGTCAAATTCGTTGGGCATCCAGACTCCGACTATTACGTTGAGCGTTCAGGCTCCGGTCAGTTTTGTTGGGTATCCAGACTCCGATTTTTACGTTGAATGTTTAGGCTCCAGTCAGTTTTGTTGGGTATCCAGACTCCGGTTATTACGTTGAGCGAGCAGGCTCCGGTCAGTTTCGTTGGGTATCCAGACTCCGGTTATTATGTTGAGCGTTCAGACTCTGGTCATTTTTGTTGAGCACCCAGACTCCAGTTATTACATTGAGCGTTCCGGCTCCGGTCAGTTTCGTTGAGTATCCCGACTCCGGTTATTGTTGAGCGTTCAGGCTCCGGTCAGATTCGTTGGGTCTCCAGACTCCGGTTATTACGTTGAGCGTTCAGGCTCCAGTCAGTTTTATTTGGTATCCAGACTTCGGTTATTACGTTGAGCGTTCAGGCTCCGGTCAGTTTCGTTGGGTATCCAGACTCCGGTTATTACGTTGAGCGTTCAGGCTCCGGTCAGTTTTGTTAGGTATCCAGACTCTGGTTTTTACGTTGAACGTTCAGGCTCCGATCAGTTTTGTTGGGTATCAAGACTCCGGTTATTACATTGAGCGTTCAGGCTCCGGTTAGTTTCGTTGAGTATCCAGATTCGGGTTATTACGTTGAGCGTTCATGCTCCGGTCAGTTTCATTGGGTCTCCAGACTCCGGTTATTACGTTGAGCGTTCAGGCTCCGGACAGTTTTGTTTGGTATCCAGACTTCGGTTATTACGTTGAGCGTTCAGGCTCCGGTCAGTTTCGTTAGGTATCTAGATTCCGGTTATTACGTTGAGCGTTCAGGCTCCGGTCAGTTTCATTGGGTATCCAGACTCCGGTTATTACGTTGAGCGTTCAGGCTCCGGTCAGTTTCGTTTTGTATCCAGACTCCGGTTATTACGTTGAGCGTTCAGGCTCCGGTTAGTTTCGTTGAGTATCCAGATTCGGGTTATTACGTTGAGCGTTCAGGCTCCGGTCAATTTTGTTTGGTATCCTGACTCCTGTTATTACGTTGAGCGTTTAGGCTCCGATAAGTTTCGTTGGGTATCCTGACTCCGGTTATTACGTTGAGCGTTCAGGCTCCGGTAAGTTTCGTTGGGTATCCAGACTCCGGTTATTACGTTGATCGTTCAGGCTTCGGTCAGTTTCGTTGCGTATCCAGACTCTGGTTATTACATTAGGCGTTCAGGCTTTGGCAGTTTTGTTGGGTATCTAGACTCCGGTTATTACGTTAAGCGTTCAGGCTCCGGTCAGTTTCGTTGAGCATCCAGACTCCAGTTATTACGTTGAGCGTTCCGGCTCCGGTCAGTTTCGTTGAGTATCCAGACTCCGGTTATTACGTTGAGCGTTCCGGCTCCGTTCAGTTTTGTTGGGTATCCAAACTCCGGTTATTACGGTGAGCGTTCAGGATCCGGTCAGATTCTTTGGGTCTCCAGACTCCGGTTATTACGTTGAGCGTTCAGGCTCCGGTCAGTTTTGTTTGGTATCCAGACTTCGGTTATTACGTTGAGCGTTCAGGCTCCGGTCAGTTTCGTTGGGTATCCAGACACCGGTTATTACGTTGAGCGTTCAGGCTCCGGTCAGTTTTGTTGGGTATCCAGACTCCGATTTTTACGTTGAACGTTCAGGCTCCGGTCAGTTTCGTTGGGTATCCAGACTCCGGTTATTACGTTGAGCGTTCAGGCTCCGATCAGTTTTGTTGGGTATCCAGAATCCGGTTATTACGTTGAAAGTTCAGGCTCCGATCAGTTTTGTTGGGTATCCAGACTCCGGTTTTTACGTTGAAAGTTCAGGCTCCGGTCAGTTTTGTTGGGTATCCAGACTCCGGTTATTACGTTGAGCGAGCAGGCTCCGGTCAGTTTCGTTGGGTATCCAGACTCCGGTTATTACGTTGAGCGTTCAGGCTCCGGTCAGTTTTGTTGGGTATCCAGACCTCGGTTATTACATTGAGCGTTCAGGCTCCGGTCAGCTTCGTTGGGTATCCAGACTCCGGTTTTTACGTTGACCGTTCAGGCTCCGGTCAGTTTTGTTGGGTATCAGACTCCAGTTATTACGTTGATTGTTCAGGCTCCAGTCAGTTTTGTTGAGTATCCAGACTCCGGTTATTACGTTGAGCGTTCAGGCTCCGGTCAGTTTCGTTGGGTATCCAGACTCCGGTTATTACGTTGAGCGTTCAGGCTCCGGTCAGTTTCGTTGAGTATCAAGACTCCAGTTATTACGTTGAGCGTTCAGGCTCCGGTTAGTTTCGTTGGGTATCGAGATTCCGGTTATTACATTGAGCGTTCAGGCTCCGGTCAGTTTCATTGGGTATCCAGACTCCGGTTATTACGTTCAGCGTTCAGACTCCGGTCAGTTTCATTTTGTATCCAGACTCCAGTTATTACGTTGATTGTTCAGGCTCCAGTCAGTTTCGTTGAGTATCCAGACTCCGGTTATTACGTTGAGCGTTCCGGCTCCGGTCAGTTTCGTTGAGTATCCCGACTCCGGTTATTGTTGAGCGTTCAGGCTCCGGTCAGATTCGTTGGGTCTCCAGACTCCGGTTATTACGTTGAGCGTTCAGGCTCCAGTCAGTTTTATTTGGTATCCAGACTTCGGTTATTACGTTGAGCGTTCAGGCTCCGGTCAGTTTCGTTGGGTATCCAGACTCCGGTTATTACGTTGAGCGTTCAGGCTCCGGTCAGTTTTGTTAGGTATCCAGACTCTGGTTTTTACGTTGAACGTTCAGGCTCCGATCAGTTTTGTTGGGTATCAAGACTCCGGTTATTACATTGAGCGTTCAGGCTCCGGTTAGTTTCGTTGAGTATCCAGATTCGGGTTATTACGTTGAGCGTTCATGCTCCGGTCAGTTTCATTGGGTCTCCAGACTCCGGTTATTACGTTGAGCGTTCAGGCTCCGGACAGTTTTGTTTGGTATCCAGACTTCGGTTATTACGTTGAGCGTTCAGGCTCCGGTCAGTTTCGTTAGGTATCTAGATTCCGGTTATTACGTTGAGCGTTCAGGCTCCGGTCAGTTTCATTGGGTATCCAGACTCCGGTTATTACGTTGAGCGTTCAGGCTCCGGTCAGTTTCGTTTTGTATCCAGACTCCGGTTATTACGTTGAGCGTTCAGGCTCCGGTTAGTTTCGTTGAGTATCCAGATTCGGGTTATTACGTTGAGCGTTCAGGCTCCGGTCAATTTTGTTTGGTATCCTGACTCCTGTTATTACGTTGAGCGTTTAGGCTCCGATAAGTTTCGTTGGGTATCCTGACTCCGGTTATTACGTTGAGCGTTCAGGCTCCGGTAAGTTTCGTTGGGTATCCAGACTCCGGTTATTACGTTGATCGTTCAGGCTTCGGTCAGTTTCGTTGCGTATCCAGACTCTGGTTATTACATTAGGCGTTCAGGCTTTGGCAGTTTTGTTGGGTATCTAGACTCCGGTTATTACGTTAAGCGTTCAGGCTCCGGTCAGTTTCGTTGAGCATCCAGACTCCAGTTATTACGTTGAGCGTTCCGGCTCCGGTCAGTTTCGTTGAGTATCCAGACTCCGGTTATTACGTTGAGCGTTCCGGCTCCGTTCAGTTTTGTTGGGTATCCAAACTCCGGTTATTACGGTGAGCGTTCAGGATCCGGTCAGATTCTTTGGGTCTCCAGACTCCGGTTATTACGTTGAGCGTTCAGGCTCCGGTCAGTTTTGTTTGGTATCCAGACTTCGGTTATTACGTTGAGCGTTCAGGCTCCGGTCAGTTTCGTTGGGTATCCAGACACCGGTTATTACGTTGAGCGTTCAGGCTCCGGTCAGTTTTGTTGGGTATCCAGACTCCGATTTTTACGTTGAACGTTCAGGCTCCGGTCAGTTTCGTTGGGTATCCAGACTCCGGTTATTACGTTGAGCGTTCAGGCTCCGATCAGTTTTGTTGGGTATCCAGAATCCGGTTATTACGTTGAAAGTTCAGGCTCCGATCAGTTTTGTTGGGTATCCAGACTCCGGTTTTTACGTTGAAAGTTCAGGCTCCGGTCAGTTTTGTTGGGTATCCAGACTCCGGTTATTACGTTGAGCGAGCAGGCTCCGGTCAGTTTCGTTGGGTATCCAGACTCCGGTTATTACGTTGAGCGTTCAGGCTCCGGTCAGTTTTGTTGGGTATCCAGACCTCGGTTATTACATTGAGCGTTCAGGCTCCGGTCAGCTTCGTTGGGTATCCAGACTCCGGTTTTTACGTTGACCGTTCAGGCTCCGGTCAGTTTTGTTGGGTATCAGACTCCAGTTATTACGTTGATTGTTCAGGCTCCAGTCAGTTTCGTTGAGTATCCAGACTCCGGTTATTACGTTGAGCGTTCAGGCTCCGGTCAGTTTCGTTGGGTATCCAGACTCCGGTTATTACGTTGAGCGTTCAGGCTCCGGTCAGTTTCGTTGAGTATCAAGACTCCAGTTATTACGTTGAGCGTTCAGGCTCCGGTTAGTTTCGTTGGGTATCGAGATTCCGGTTATTACATTGAGCGTTCAGGCTCCGGTCAGTTTCATTGGGTATCCAGACTCCGGTTATTACGTTCAGCGTTCAGACTCCGGTCAGTTTCATTTTGTATCCAGACTCCAGTTATTACGTTGATTGTTCAGGCTCCAGTCAGTTTCGTTGAGTATCCAGACTCCGGTTATTACGTTGAGCGTTCAGGCTCCGGTTAGTTTCGTTGAGTATCCAGATTCCGGTTATTACGTTGAGCGTTCAGGCTCCGTTCAATTTTGTTGGGTATCTTGACTCCTGTTATTACGTTGAGCGTTTAGGCTCCGATCAGTTTCGTTGGGTATCCAGACTCCGGTTATTACGTTGAGCGTTCAGGCTCCGGTCAATTTCGTTGGGTATCCAGACTCCGGTTATTACGTTGATCGTTCAGGCTCCGGTCAGTTTCGTTGCGTATCCAGACTCTGGTTATTACATTAGGCGTTCAGGCTCCGTTCAGTTTTGTTGGGTATCTAGACTCCGGTTATTGTTGAGCGTTCAGGCTCCGTTCAGTTTTGTTGGGTATCCAGACTCCGGTTATTACGTTGAGCGTTCAGGATCAGGTCAGATTCGTTGGGTCTCCAGACTCCGGTTATTACGTTGAGCGTTCAGGCTCCGGTCAGTTTTATTTGGTATCCAGACTTCGGTTATTACGTTGAGCGTTCAGGCTCCGGTCAGTTTCGTTGGGTATCCAGACTCCGGTTATTACGTTGAGCGTTCAGGCTCCGGTCAGTTTGGTTGGGTATTCAGACTCTGGTTTTTACGTTGAACGTTCAGGCTCCGATCAGTTTTGTTGGGTATCAAGACTCCGGTTATTACATTGAGCGTTCAAACTCCGGTTAGATTCGTTGAGTATCCAGATTCGGGTTATTACGTTGAGCGTTCAGGCTCCGGTCAGTTTCGTTGGGTCTCCAGACTCCGGTTATTACGTTGAGCGTTCAGGCTCCGGTCAGTTTTGTTTGGTATCCAGACTTCGGTTATTACGTTGAGCGTTCAGGTTCCGGTCAGTTTCGTTAGGTATTCAGATTCCGGTTATTACGTTGAGCGTTCAGGCTCCGGACAATTTCATTGGGTATCCAGACTCCGGTTATTACGTTGAGCGTTCAGGCTCCGGTCAGTTTCGTTTTGTATCCAGACTCCGGTTATTACGTTGAGCGTTCAGGCTCCGGTTAGTTTCGTTGAGTATCTAGATTCGGGTTATTACGTTGAGCGTTCAGGCTCCGGTCAATTTTGTTTGGTATCCTGACTCCTGTTATTACGTTGAGCGTTTAGGCTCCGATCAGTTTCGTTGGGTATCCAGACTCCGGTTATTACGTTGAGCGTTCAGGCTCCGGTCAGTTTCGTTGGGTATCCAGACTCCGGTTATTACGTTGATCGTTCAGGCTCCGGTCAGTTTCGTTGCGTATCCAGACTCTGGTTATTACATTAGGCGTTCAGGCTCCGGCAGTTTTGTTGGGTATCTAGACTCCGGTTATTACGTTGATCGTTCAGGCTCCGGTCAGTTTCGTTGAGCATCCAGACTCCAGTTATTACGTTGAGCGTTCCGGCTTCAGTCAGTTTCGTTGAGTATCCAGACTCCGGTTATTACGTTGAGCGTTCCGGCTCCGTTCAGTTTTGTTGGGTATCCAGACTCCGGTTATTACGTTGAGCATTCAGGATCCGGTCAGATTCGTTGGGTCTCCAGACTCCGGTTATTACGTTAGGCATTCAGGCTCCGGTCAGTTTTGTTTGGTATCCAGACTTCGGTTATTACGTTGAGCGTTCAGGCTCCTGTCAGTTTCGTTGGGTATCCAAACTCCGGTTATTACGTTGAGCGTTCAGGCTCCGGTCAGTTTTGTTGGGTATCCAGACTCCGGTTTTTACGTTGAACGTTCAGGCTCCGGTCAATTTTGTTGGGTATCCAGACTTCAGTTATTACGTTGAGCGTTCAGGCTCCGGTCAGTTTCGTTGGGTGTCCAGACTCCGGTTATTACGTTGAGCGTTCAGGCTCCGGTCAGTTTTGTTGGGTATCCAGACTCCTGTTTTTACGTGTAACGTTCAGGCTCCGGTCTGTTTTGTTGGGTATCCAGACTCCGGTTATTACGTTGAGCGAGCAGGCTCCGGTCAGTTTCGTTGGGTATCCAGACTCCGGTTATTATGTTGAGCGTTCAAGCTCCGGCCATTTTCGTTGAGCATCCAGACTCTAGTTATTACGTTGAGCGTTCCGGCTCCGGTCAGTTTCGTTGAGTATCAAGACTCCGGTTATTACGTTGAGCGTTCAGGCTCCGGTTAGTTTCGTTAGGTATCCAGATTCCGGTTATTACGCTGAGCGTTCAGGCTCCGGTCAGTTTCATTGGGTATCCAGACTCCGGTTATTACGTTGAGCGTTCAGGCTCCGGTCAGTTTCGTTTTGTATCCATACTCCGGTTATTACGTTGAGCGTTCAGGCTCCGGTTAGTTTCGTTGAGTATCCAGATTCGGGTTATTACATTGAGCGTTCAGGCTCCGGTCAATTTTGTTGGGTATCCTGACTCCTGTTATTACGTTGAGCGTTTAGGCTCCGATCAGTTTCGTTGGGTATTCAGACTCCGGTTATTACGTTGAGCGTTCAGGCTCCGGTTAGTTTCGTTGAGTATCCAGATTCGGGTTATTACGTTGAGCGTTCAGGCTCCGGTCAATTTTGTTGGGTATCCTGACTCCTGTTATGACGTTGAGTGTTTAGGCTCCGATCAGTTTCGTTGGGTATCCAGACTCCGGTTATTACGTTGAGCGTTCAGGCTCCGGTCAGTTTCGTTGGGTATCCAGACTCCGGTTATTACGTTGAGCGTTCAGGCTCCGGTCAGTTTTGTTGGGTATCCAGACTCCGGTTTTTACGTTGAACGTTCAGGCTCCGATCAGTTTCGTTGGGTATCCATAATTCGGTTATTACGTTTAGCGTTCAGGCTCCGGTCAGTTTCGTTGGGTATCCAGACTCCGGTTATTACGTTGATCGTTCAGGCTCCGGTCAGTTTTGTTGGGTATCCAGACTCCGATTTTTACGTTGAGCGTTCAGGCTCCGGTCAGTTTTGTTGGGTAACCAGACTCCGGTTTTTACGTTGAGTGAGCAGACTCCGGTCAGTTTTGTTGGGTATCCAGACTCCGGTTATTATGTTGAGCATTCAGACTCCGGTCATTTTCGTTGAGCATCCAGACTCCAGTTATTACGTTGAGCGTTCCGGCTCCGGTCAGTTTCGTTGAGTATCCAGACTCCGGTTATTGTTGAGCGTTCAGGCTCCGTTCAGTTTTGTTGGGTATCCAGACTCTGGTTATTACGTTGAGCGTTCAGGATCCGGTCAGATTCGTTGGGTCTCCAGACTCCGGTTATTACGTTGAGTGTTCAGGCTCCGGTCAGTTTTATTTGGTATCCAGACTTCGGTTATTACGTTGAGCGTTCAGGCTCCGGTCAGTTTCGTTGGGTATCCAGACCTCGGTTATTACGTTGAGCGTTCAGGCTCCGGTCAGTTTTGTTGGGTATTCAGACTCTAGTTTTTACGTTGAACGTTCAGGCTCCGATCAGTTTTGTTGGGTATCAAGACTTCGGTTATTACATTGAGCGTTCAGGCTCCGGTTAGTTTCGTTGAGTATCCAGATTCGGGTTATTACGTTGAGCGTTCAGGCTCCGGTCAGTTTCGTTGGGTCTCCAGACTCCGGTTATTACGTTGAGCGTTCAGGCTCCGGTCAGTTTTGTTTAGTATCCAGACTTCGGTTATTACGTTGAGCGTTCAGGCTCCGGTCAGTTTCGTTAGGTATCCAGATTCCGGTTATTACGTTGAGCGTTCAGGCTCCGGACAGTTTCATTGGGTATCCAGACTCCGGTTATTACGTTGAGCGTTCAGGCTCCGGTCAGTTTCATTTTGTATCCAGACTCCGGTTATTACGTTGAGCGTTCAGGCTCCGGTTAGTTTCGTTGAGTATCCAGATTCGGGTTATTACGTTGAGCGTTCAGGCTCCGGTCAATTTTGTTTAGTATCCTGACTCCTGTTATTACGTTGAGCGTTTAGGCTCCGATCAGTTTCGTTGGGTATCCAGACTCCGGTTATTACGTTGAGCGTTCAGGCTCCGGTCAGTTTCGTTGGGTATCCAGACTCCGGTTATTACGTTGATCGTTCAGGCTCCGGTCAGTTTCGTTGCGTATCCAGACTCTGGTTATTACATTAGGCGTTCAGGCTCTGGCAGTTTTGTTGGGTATCTAGACTCCGGTTATTACGTTAAGCGTTCAGGCTCCGGTCAGTTTCGTTGAGCATCCAGACTCCAGTTATTACGTTGAGCATTCCGGCTCCGGTCAGTTTCGTTGAGTATCCAGACTCCGGTTATTACGTTGAGCGTTCTGGCTCCGTTCAGTTTTCTTGGTTATCCAGACTCCGGTTATTACGTTGAGCGTTCAGGATCTGGTCAGATTCGTTGGGTCTCCAGACTCCGGTTATTACGTTGAGCGTTCAGGCTCCGGTCAGTTTTGTTTGGTATCCAGACTTCGGTTATTACGTTGAGCGTTCAGGCTCCTGTCAGTTTCGTTGGGTATCCAGACTCCGGTTATTACGTTGAGCGTTCAGGCTCCGGTCAGTTTTGTTGGGTATCCAGACTCCGGTTTTTACGTTGAACGTTCAGGCTCCGGTCAATTTTGTTGGGTATCCAGACTTCGGTTATTACGTTGAGCGTTCAGGCTCCGGTCAGTGTCATTGGGTATCCAGACTCCGGTTATTACGTTGAGCGTTCAGGCTCCGGTCAGTTTTGTTGGGTATCCAGACTCCTGTTTTTACGTTGAACGTTCAAGCTCCGGTCTGTTTTGTTGGGTATCCAGACTCCGGTTATTACGTTGAGCGAGCAGGCTCCGGTCAGTTTCGTTGGGTATCCAGACTCCGGTTATTATGTTGAGCGTTCAAGCTCCGGTCATTTTCGTTGAGCATCCAGACTCTAGTTATTACGTTGAGCGTTCCGGCTCCGGTCAGTTTCGTTGAGTATCAAGACTCCGGTTATTACGTTGAGCGTTCAGGCTCTGGTTAGTTTCGTTAGGTATCCAGATTCCGGTTATTACGCTGAGCGTTCAGGCTCCGGTCAGTTTCATTGGGTATCCAGACTCCGGTTTTTACGTTGAGCGTTCAGGCTCCGGTCAGTTTCGTTTTGTATCCATACTCCGGTTATTACGTTGAGCGTTCAGGCTCCGGTTAGTTTCATTGAGTATCCAAATTCGGGTTATTACATTGAGCGTTCAGGCTCCGGTCAATTTTGTTGGGTATCCTGACTCCTGTTATTACGTTGAGCGTTTAGGCTCCGATCAGTTTCGTTGGGTATTCAGACTCTGGTTATTACGTTGAGGGTTCAGGCTCCGGTCAGTTTCGTTTTGTATCCAGACTCCGGTTATTACGTTGAGCGTTCAGGCTCCGGTTAGTTTCGTTGAGTATCCAGATTCGGGTTATTACGTTGAGCGTTCAGGCTCCGGTCAATTTTGTTGGGTATCCTGACTCCTGTTATTACGTTGAGTATTTAGGCTCCGATCAATTTCGTTGGGTATCCAGACTCCGGTTATTACGTTGAGTGTTCAGTCTCCGGTCAGTTTAGTTGGGTATCCAGACTCCGGTTATTACTTGAGCGTTCAGGCTCCGGTCAGTTTTGTTGGGTATCCAGACTCCGGTTTTTACGTTGAACGTTCAGGCTCCGATCAGTTTCGTTGGGTATCCATAATCCGGTTATTACGTTTAGCGTTCAGGCTCCGGTCAGTTTCGTTGGGTATCCAGACTCTGGTTATTACGTTGATCGTTCAGGCTCCGGTCAGTTTTGTTGGGTATCCAGACTCCGATTTTTACGTTGAGCGTTCAGGCTCCGGTCAGTTTTGTTGGGTATCCAGACTCCGGTTTTTACGTTGAGCGAGCAGGCTCCGGTCAGTTTTGTTGGGAATCCAGACTCCGTTTATTATGTTGAGCGTTCAGACTCCGGTCATTTTCGTTGAGCATCCAGACTCCAGTTATTACGTTGAGCGTTCAGGCTCCGTTCAGTTTTGTTGGGTATCCAGACTCCGGTTATTACGTTGAGCGTTCAGGATCCGGTCAGATTCGTTGGGTCTCCAGACTCCGGTTATTACGTTGAGCGTTCAGGCTCCGGTCAGTTTTATTTGGTATCCAGACTTCGGTTATTACGTTGAGCGTTCAGGCTCCGGTCAGTTTCGTTGGGTATCCAGACTCCGGTTATTACGTTGAGCGTTCAGGCTCCGGTCAGTTTTGTTGGGTATTCAGACTCTAGTTTTTACGTTGAACGTTCAGGCTACGATCAGTTTTGTTGGGTATCAAGACTCCGGTTATTACATTGAGCGTTCAGGCTCCGGTTAGTTTCGTTGAGTATCCAGATTCGGGTTATTACGTTGAGCGTTCAGGCTCCGGTCAGTTTCGTTGGGTCTCCAGACTCCAGTTATTACGTTGAGCGTTCAGGCTCCGGTCAGTTTTGTTTGGTATCCAGACTTCGGTTATTACGTTGTGTGTTCAGGCTCCGGTCAGTTTCGTTAGGTATCCAGATTCTAGTTATTACGTTGAGCGTTCAGGCTCCGGACAGTTTCATTGGGTATCCAGACTCCGGTTATTACGTTGAGCGTTCAGGCTCCGGTCAGTTTCGTTTTGTATCCAGACTCCGGTTATTACGTTGAGCGTTCAGGCTCCGGTTAGTTTCGTTGAGTATCTAGATTCGGGTTATTACGTTGAGCGTTCAGGCTCCGGTCAATTTTGTTTGGTATCCTGACTCCTGTTATTACGTTGAGCGTTTAGGCTCCGATCCGTTTCGTTGGGTATCCAGACTCCGGTTATTACGTTGAGCGTTCAGGCTCCGGTCAGTTTCGTTGGGTATCCAGACTCCGGTTATTACGTTGATCGTTCAGGCTCCGGTCAGTTTCGTTGCGTATCCAGACTCTGGTTATTACATTAGGCGTTCAGGCTCCGGCAGTTTTGTTGGGTATCTAGACTCCGGTTATTATGTTAAGCGTTCAGGCTCCGTTCAGTTTCGTTGAGCATCCAGACTCCAGTTATTACGTTGAGCGTTCCGGCTCCGGTCAGTTTCGTTGAGTATCCAGACTCCGGTTATTACGTTGAGCGTTCTGGCTCCGTTCAGTTTTGTTGGGTATCCAGACTCCGGTTATTACGTTGAGCGTTCAGGATCCGGTCAGATTCGTTGGGTCTCCAGACTCCGGTTATTATGTTGAGCGTTCAGACTCCGGTCATTTTCGTTGAGCATCCAGACTCCAGTTATTACGTTGAGCGTTCCGGCTCCGGTCAGTTTCGTTGAGTATCCAGACTCCGGTTATTGTTGAGCGTTCAGGCTCCGTTCAGTTTTGTTGGGTATCCAGACTCCGGTTATTACGTTGAGCGTTCAGGATCCGGTTAGATTCGTTGGGTCTCCAGACTCTGGTTATTACGTTGAGCGTTCAGGCTCCGGTCAGTTTTATTTGGTATCCAGACTTCGGTTATTACGTTGAGCGTTCAGGCTCCGGTCAGTTTCGTTGGGTATCCAGACTCCGGTTATTACGTTGAGCGTTCAGGCTCCGGTCAGTTTTGTTGGGTATTCAGACTCTAGTTTTTACGTTGAACGTTCAGGCTACGATCAGTTTTGTTGGGTATCAAGACTCCGGTTATTACATTGAGCGTTCAGGCTCCGGTTAGTTTCGTTGAGTATCCAGATTCGGGTTATTACGTTGAGCGTTCAGGCTCCGGTCAGTTTCGTTGGGTCTCCAGACTCCGGTTATTACGTTGAGCGTTCAGGCTCCGGTCAGTTTTGTTTGGTATCCAGACTTCGGTTATTACGTTGAGCGTTCAGGCTCCTGTCAGTTTCGTTGGGTATCCAGACTCCGGTTTTTACGTTGAACGTTCAGGCTCCGGTCAGTTTTGTTGGGTATCCAGACTCCGGTTTTTACGTTGAACATTCAGGCTCCGGTCAATTTTGTTGGGTATCCAAACTTCGGTTATTACGTTGAGCGTTCAGACTCCGGTCAGTTTCATTGGGTATCCAGACTCGGGTTATTACGTTGAGCGTTCAGGCTCCGGTCATTTTTGTTGGGTATCCAGACTCCTGTTTTTACGTTGAACGTTCAGGCTCCGGTCTGTTTTGTTGGGTATCCAGACTTCGGTTATTACGTTGAGCGAGCAGGCTCCGGTCAGTTTCGTTGGGTATCCAGACTCCGGTTATTATGTTGAGCGTTCAAGCTCCGGTCATTTTTGTTGAGCATCCAGACTCTAGTTATTACGTTGAGCGTTCCGGCTTCGGTCAGTTTCGTTGAGTATCAAGACTCCGGTTATTACGTTGAGTGTTCAGGCTCCGGTTAGTTTCGTTAGGTATCCAGATTCTGGTTATTACGCTGAGCGTTCAGGCTCCGGTCAGTTTCATTGGGTATCCAGACTCCGGTTATTACGTTGAGCGTTCAGGCTCCGGTCAGTTTCGTTTTGTATCCATACTCCAGTTATTACGTTGAGCGTTCAGGCTCCGGTTAGTTTCGTTGAGTATCCAGATTCGGGTTATTACGTTGAGCGTTCAGGCTCCGGTCAATTTTGTTGGGTATCCTGACTCCTGTTATTACGTTGAGCGTTTAGGCTCCGATCAGTTTCGTTGGGTATTCAGACTCCGGTTATTACGTTGAGCGTTCAGGCTCCGGTCAGTTTCGTTTTGTATCCAGACTCCGGTTATTACGTTGAGCGTTCAGGCTCCGGTTAGTTTCGTTGAGTATCCAGATTCGGGTTATTACATTGAGCGTTCAGGCTCCGGTCAATTTTGTTGGGTATCCTGACTTTTGTTATTACGTTGAGTGTTTAGGCTCCGATCAGTTTCGTTGGGTATCCAGACTCCGGTTATTACGTTGAGCATTCAGGCTCCGGTCAGTTTCGTTGGGTATCTAGACTCCGGTTATTACGTTGATCGTTCAGGCTCCGGTCAGTTTCGTTGCGTATCCAGACTCTGGTTATTACATTAGGCATTCAGAATCCGGTCAGATTCATTGGGTCTCCAGACTCCGGTTATTACGTTGAGCGTTTAGGCTTCGGTCAGTTTTGTTTGGTATCCAGACTTCGGTTATTACGTTGAGCGTTCAGGCTCCGGTCAGTTTCGTTGGGTATCCAGACTCCGGTTATTACGTTGAGCGTTCAGGCTCCGGTCAGTTTTGTTGGGTATCCAGACTCCGGTTTTTACGTTGAACGTTCAGGCTCCGGTCAGTTTTGTTGGGTATCCATACTTCGGTTATTACGTTGAGCGTTCAGGCTCCGGTCAGTTTCGTTGGGTATCCAGACTCCGGTTATTACTTTGAGCGTTCAGGCTCCGGTCAGTTTTGTTGGGTATCCAGACTCCTGTTTTTACGTTGAACGTTCAGGCTCCAGTCAGTTTTGTTGGGTATCCAGACTCCGGTTATTACGTTGAGCGAACAGGCTCCGGTCAGTTTCGTTGGGTATCCAGACTCCGGTTATTATGTTGAGCGTTCAGGCTCCGGTCATTTTCGTTGAGCATCCAGACTCCAGTTATTACGTTCAACGTTCCGGCTCCGGTCAGTTTCGTTGAGTATCAAGACTCCGGTTGTTATGTTGAGCGATCAGGCTCCGGTTAGTTTTGTTAGGTATCCAGATTCCGGCTATTACATTGAGCGTTCAGGCTCCGGTCAGTTTCATTGGGTATCCAGACTCCGGTTATTACGTTGAGCGTTCCGGCTCCGGTCAGTTTCGTTTTGTATCCAGACTCCGGTTATTACGTTGAGCATTCAGGCTCCGGTTAGTTTCGTTGAGTATCCAGATTCGGGTTATTACGTTGAGCGTTCAGGCTCCGGTCAATTTTGTTGGGTATCCTGACTCCTGTTATTACGTTGAGCGTTTAGGCTCCGATCAGTTTCGTTGGGTATTCAGACTCCGGTTATTACGTTGAGCGTTCAGGCTCCGGTCAGTTTCGTTTTGTATCCAGACTCCGGTTATTACGTTGAGCGTTCAGGCTCCGGTTAGTTTCGTTGAGTATCCAGATTCGGGTTATTACATTGAGCGTTCAGGCTCCGGTCAATTTTGTTGGGTATCCTGACTCTTGTTATTACGTTGAGTGTTTAGGCTCCGATCAGTTTCGTTGGGTATCCAGACTCCGGTTATTACGTTGAGCATTCAGGCTCCGGTCAGTTTCGTTGGGTATCTAGACTCCGGTTATTACGTTGATCGTTCAGGCTCCGGTCAGTTTCGTTGCGTATCCAGACTCTGGTTATTACATTAGGCATTCAGGATCCGGTCAGATTCATTGGGTCTCCAGACTCCGGTTATTACGTTGAGCGTTTAGGCTTCGGTCAGTTTTGTTTGGTATCCAGACTTTGGTTATTACGTTGAGCGTTCAGGCTCCGGTCAGTTTCGTTGGGTATCCAGACTCCGGTTATTACGTTGAGCGTTCAGGCTCCGGTCAGTTTTGTTGGGTATCCAGACTCCGGTTTTTACGTTGAACGTTCAGGCTCCGGTCAGTTTTGTTGGGTATCCATACTTCGGTTATTACGTTGAGCGTTCAGGCTCCGGTCAGTTTCGTTGGGTATCCAGACTCCGGTTATTACGTTGAGCGTTTAGGCTCCGGTCAGTTTTGTTGGGTATCCAGACTCCTGTTTTTACGTTGAACGTTCAGGCTCCGGTCAGTTTTGTTGGGTATCCAGACTCCGGTTATTACGTTGAGCGAACAGGCTCCGGTCAGTTTCGTTGGGTATCCAGACTCCGGTTATTATGTTGAGCGTTCAGGCTCCGGTCATTTTCGTTGAGCATCCAGACTCCAGTTATTACGTTCAACGTTCCGGCTCCGGTCAGTTTCGTTGAGTATCAAGACTCCGGTTGTTATGTTGAGCGATCAGGCTCCGGTTAGTTTTGTTAGGTATCCAGATTCCGGATATTACATTGAGCGTTCAGGCTCCGGTCAGTTTCATTGGGTATCCAGACTCCGGTTATTACGTTGAGCGTTCCGGCTCCGGTCAGTTTCGTTTTGTATCCAGACTCTGGTTATTACGTTGAGCGTTCAGGCTCCGGTTAGTTTCGTTGAGTATCCAGATTCGGGTTATTACGTTGAGCGTTCAGGCTACGGTCAATTTTGTTGGGTATCCTGACTCCTGTTATTACGTTGAGCGTTTAGGCTCCGATCAGTTTCGTTGGGTATTCAGACTCCGGTTATTACGTTGAGCGTTCAGGCTCCGGTCAGTTTCGTTTTGTATCCAGACTCCGGTTATTACGTTGAACGTTCAGGCTCCGGTTAGTTTTGTTGAGTATCCAGATTCGGGTTATTACGTTGAGCGTTCAGGCTCCGGTCAATTTTGTTGGGTATCCTGACTCCTGTTATTACGTTGAGTGTTTAGGCTCCGATCAGTTTCGTTGGGTATCCAGACTCCAGTTATTACGTTGAGCGTTCAGGCTCCGGTCAGTTTCGTTGGGTATCTAGACTCCGGTTATTACGTTAATCGTTCAGGCTCCGGTCAGTTTTGTTGCGTATCCAGACTCTGGTTATTACATTAGGCGTTCAGGATCCGGTCAGATTCATTGGGTCTCCAGACTCCGGTTATTACGTTGAGCGTTTAGGCTCCGGTCAGTTTTGTTTGGTATCCAGACTTCGGTTATTACGTTGAGCGTTCAGGCTCCGGTCAGTTTCGTTGGGTATCCAGACTCCGGTTATTACGTTGAGCGTTCAGGCTCCGGTCAGTTTTGTTGGTTATCCAGACTCCGATTATTACGTTGAGCGGGCAGGGTCCGGTCAGTTTCGTTGGGTATCTAGACTCCGGTTATTATGTTGAGCGTTCAGGCTCCGGTCATTTTCGTTGAGCATCCAGACTCCAGTTATTACGTTCAACGTTCCGGCTCCGGTCAGTTTCGTTGAGTATCAAGACTCCGGTTGTTACGTTGAGCGATCAGGCTCCGGTTAGTTTCGTTAGGTATCCAGATTCCGGCTATTACGTTGAGCGTTCAGGCTCCGGTCAGTTTCATTGGGTATCCAGACTCCGGTTATTACGTTGAGCGTTCAGGCTCCGGTCAGTTTCGTTTTGTATCCAGACTCCGGTTATTACGTTGAGCGTTCAGGCTCCGGTTAGTTTCGTTGAGTATCCAGATTCGGGTTATTACGTTGAGCGTTCAGGCTCCGGTCAATTTTGTTGGGTATCCTGACTCCTGTTATTACGTTGAGTGTTTAGGCTCCGATCAGTTTCGTTGGGTATCCAGACTCCAGTTATTACGTTGAGCGTTCAGGCTCCGGTCAGTTTCGTTGGGTATCTAGACTCCGGTTATTACGTGGATCGTTCAGGCTCCGGTCAGTTTCGTTGCGTATCCAGACTCTGGTTATTACATTAGGCGTTCAGGATTTGGTCAGATTCATTGGGTCTCCAGACTCCGGTTATTACGTTGAGCGTTTAGGCTCCGGTCAGTTTTGTTTGGTATCCAGACTTCGGTTATTACGTTGAGCGTTCAGGCTCCGGTCAGTTTCGTTGGATATCCAGACTCCGGTTATTACGTTGAGCGTTCAGGCTCCGGTCAGTTTTGTTGGGTATCCAGACTCCGATTTTTACGTTGAACGTTCAGGCTCCGGTCAGTTTCGTTGGGTATCCAGACTCCGGTTATTACGTTGAGCGTTCAGGCTCCGGTCAGTTTTGTTGGGTATCCAGACTCCTGTTTTTACGTTGAACGTTCAGGCTCCGGTCAGTTTTGTTGGGTATCTAGACTCCGGTTATTACGTTGAGCGGGAAGGCTCCAGTCAGTTTCGTTGGGTATCCAGACTCCGGTTATTATGTTGAGCGTTCAGGCTCCGGTCATTTTCGTTGAGCATCCAGACTCCAGTTATTACGTTGAACGTTCTGGCTCCGGTCAGTTTCGTTGAGTATCAAGACACCGGTTGTTACGTTGAGCGATCAGGCTCCGGTTAGTTTGGTTAGGTATCCAGATTCCGGCTATTACGTTGAGCGTTCAGGCTCCGGTCAGTTTCATTGGGTATCCAGACTCCAGTTATTACGTTGAGCGTTCCGGCTCCGGTCAGTTTCGTTTTGTATCCAGACTCTGGTTATTACGTTGAGCGTTCAGGCTCCGGTTAGTTTCGTTGAGTATCCAGATTCGGGTTATTACGTTGAGCGTTCAGGCTCTGGTCAAATTTGTTGGGTATCCTGACTCCTGTTATTACGTTGAGCGTTTAGGCTCCGATCAGTTTCGTTGGGTATTCAGACTCCGGTTATTACGTTGAGCGTTCAGGCTCCGGTCAGTTTCGTTTTGTATCCAGACTCCGGTTATTACGTTGAGCGTTCAGGCTCCGGTTAGTTTTGTTGAGTATCCAGATTCGGGTTATTACGTTGAGCGTTCAGGCTCCGGTCAATTTTGTTGGGTATCCTGACTCCTGTTATTACGTTGAGTGTTTAGGCTCCGATCAGTTTCGTTGGGTATCCAGACTCCAGTTATTACGTTGAGCGTTCAGGCTCCGGTCAGTTTCGTTGGGTATCTAGACTCCGGTTATTACGTTGATCGTTCAGGCTCCGGTCAGTTTTGTTGCGTATCCAGACTCTGGTTATTACATTAGGCGTTCAGGATCCGGTCAGATTCATTGGGTCTCCAGACTCCGGTTATTACGTTGAGCGTTTAGGCTCCGGTCATTTTTGTTTGGTATCCAGACTTCGGTTATTACGTTGAGCGTTCAGGCTCCGGTCAGTTTCGTTGGGTATCCAGACTCCGGTTATTACGTTGAGCGTTCAGGCTCCGGTCAGTTTTGTTGGTTATCCAGACTCCGATTATTACGTTGAGCGGGCAGGGTCCGGTCAGTTTCGTTGGGTATCTAGACTCCGGTTATTATGTTGAGCGTTCAGGCTCCGGTCATTTTCGTTGAGCATCCAGACTCCAGTTATTACGTTCAACGTTCCGGCTCCGGTCAGTTTCGTTGAGTATCAAGACTCCGGTTGTTACGTTGAGCGATCAGGCTCCGGTTAGTTTCGTTAGGTATCCAGATTCCGGCTATTACGTTGAGCGTTCAGGCTCCGGTCAGTTTCATTGGGTATCCAGACTCCGGTTATTACGTTGAGCGTTCCGGCTCCGGTCAGTTTCGTTTTGTATCCAGACTCCGGTTATTACGTTGAGCGTTCAGGCTCCGGTCAGTTTCGTTGGATATCCAGACTCCGGTTATTACGTTGAGTGTTCAGGCTCCGGTCAGTTTTGTTGGGTATCCAGACTCCGATTTTTACGTTGAACGTTCAGGCTTCGGTCAGTTTTGTTGGGTATCCATACTTCGGTTATTACGTTGAGCGTTCAGGCTCCGGTCAGTTTCGTTGGGTATCCAGACTCCGGTTATTACGTTGAGCGTTCAGGCTCCGGTCAGTTTTGTTGGGTATCCAGACTCCTGTTTTTACGTTGAACGTTCAGGCTCCAGTCAGTTTTGTTGGGTATCTAGACTCCGGTTATTACGTTGAGCGGGAAGGCTCCAGTCAGTTTCGTTGGGTATCCAGACTCCGGTTATTATGTTGAGCGTTCAGGCTCCGGTCATTTTCGTTGAGCATCCAGACTCCAGTTATTACGTTGAACATTCTGGCTCCGGTCAGTTTCGTTGAGTATCAAGACTCCGGTTGTTACGTTGAGCGATCAGGCTCCGGTTAGTTTGGTTAGGTATCCAGATTCCGGCTATTACGTTGAGCGTTCAGGCTCCGGTCAGTTTCATTGGGTATCCAGACTCCAGTTATTACGTTGAGCGTTCCGGCTCCGGTCAGTTTCGTTTTGTATCCAGACTCCGGTTATTACGTTGAGCGTTCAGGCTCCGGTTAGTTTCGTTGAGTATCCAGATTCGGGTTATTACGTTGAGCGTTCAGGCTCTGGTCAAATTTGTTGGGTATCCTGACTCCTGTTATTACGTTGAGCGTTTAGGCTCCGATCAGTTTCGTTGGGTATTCAGACTCCGGTTATTACGTTGAGCGTTCAGGCTCCGGTCAGTTTCGTTTTGTATCCAGACTCCGGTTATTACGTTGAGCGTTCAGGCTCCGGTTAGTTTTGTTGAGTATCCAGATTCGGGTTATTACGTTGAGCGTTCAGGCTCCGGTCAATTTTGTTGGGTATCCTGACTCCTGTTATTACGTTGAGTGTTTAGGCTCCGATCAGTTTCGTTGGGTATCCAGACTCCAGTTATTACGTTGAGCGTTCAGGCTCCGGTCAGTTTCGTTGGGTATCTAGACTCCGGTTATTACGTTGATCGTTCAGGCTCCGGTCAGTTTTGTTGCGTATCCAGACTCTGGTTATTACATTAGGCGTTCAGGATCCGGTCAGATTCATTGGGTCTCCAGACTCCGGTTATTACGTTGAGCGTTTAGGCTCCGGTCATTTTTGTTTGGTATCCAGACTTCGGTTATTACGTTGAGCGTTCAGGCTCCGGTCAGTTTCGTTGGGTATCCAGACTCCGGTTATTACGTTGAGCGTTCAGGCTCCGGTCAGTTTTGTTGGTTATCCAGACTCCGATTATTACGTTGAGCGGGCAGGGTCCGGTCAGTTTCGTTGGGTATCTAGACTCCGGTTATTATGTTGAGCGTTCAGGCTCCGGTCATTTTCGTTGAGCATCCAGACTCCAGTTATTACGTTCAACGTTCCGGCTCCGGTCAGTTTCGTTGAGTATCAAGACTCCGGTTGTTACGTTGAGCGATCAGGCTCCGGTTAGTTTCGTTAGGTATCCAGACTCCGGCTATTACGTTGAGCGTTCAGGCTCCGGTCAGTTTCATTGGGTATCCAGACTCCGGTTATTACGTTGAGCGTTCCGGCTCCGGTCAGTTTCGTTTTGTATCCAGACTCCGGTTATTACGTTGAGCGTTCAGGCTCCGGTTAGTTTCGTTGAGTATCCAGATTCGGGTTATTACGTTGAGCGTTCAGGCTCTGGTCAAATTTGTTGGGTATCCTGACTCCTGTTATTACGTTGAGCGTTTAGGCTCCGATCAGTTTCGTTGGGTATTCAGACTCCGGTTATTACGTTGAGCGTTCAGGCTCCGGTCAGTTTCGTTTTGTATCCAGACTCCGGTTATTACGTTGAGCGTTCAGGCTCCGGTTAGTTTCGTTGAGTATCCAGATTCGGGTTATTACGTTGAGCGTTCAGGCTCCGGTCAATTTTGTTGGGTATCCTGACTCTTGTTATTACGTTGAGTGTTTAGGCTCCGATCAGTTTCGTTGGGTATCCAGACTCCGGTTATTACGTTGAGCGTTCAGGCTCTGGTCAGTTTCGTTGGGTATCTAGACTCCGGTTATTACGTTGATCGTTCAGGCTCCGGTCAGTTTCGTTGCGTATCCAGACTCTGGTTATTACATTAGGCGTTCAGGATTCGGTCAGATTCATTGGGTCTCCAGACTCCGGTTATTACGTTGAGCGTTTAGGCTCCGGTCAGTTTTGTTTGGTATCCAGACTTCGGTTATTACGTTGAGCGTTCAGGCTCCGGTCAGTTTTGTTGGGTATCCAGACTCCGGTTATTACGTTGAGCGTTCAGGCTCCGGTCAGTTTTGTTGGGTATCCATACTTCGGTTATTACGTTGAGCGTTCAGGCTCCGGTCAGTTTCGTTGGGTATCCAGACTCCGGTTATTACGTTGAGCGTTCCGGCTCCGGTCAGTTTTGTTGGGTATCCAGACTCCTGTTTTTACGTTGAACGTTCAGGCTCCGGTCAGTTTTGTTGGGTATCTAGACTCCGGTTATTACGTTGAGCGGGAAGGCTCCAGTCAGTTTCGTTGGGTATCCAGACTCCGGTTATTATGTTGAGCGTTCAGGCTCCGGTCATTTTCGTTGAGCATCCAGACTCCAGTTATTACGTTGAACGTTCCGGCTCCGGTCAGTTTCGTTGAGTATCAAGACTCCGGTTGTTACGTTGAGCGATCAGGCTCCGGTTAGTTTGGTTAGGTATCCAGATTCCGGCTATTACGTTGAGCGTTCAGGCTCCGGTCAGTTTCATTGGGTATCCAGACTCCGGTTATTACGTTGAGCGTTCCGGCTCCGGTCAGTTTCGTTTTGTATCCAGACTCCGGTTATTACGTTGAGCGTT
This sequence comes from Lathyrus sativus, assembly GCA_963859935.3. Taxonomy (NCBI): domain Eukaryota; kingdom Viridiplantae; phylum Streptophyta; class Magnoliopsida; order Fabales; family Fabaceae; genus Lathyrus; species Lathyrus sativus. Next base: position 245,410 of record CAWUDS030000772.1, read on the forward strand.
CAGGCTCCGGTTAGTTTCGTTGAGTATCCAGATTCGGGTTATTACGTTGAGCGTTCAGGCTCTGGTCAAATTTGTTGGGTATCCTGACTCCTGTTATTACGTTGAGCGTTTAGGCTCCGATCAGTTTCGTTGGGTATTCAGACTCCGGTTATTACGTTGAGCGTTCAGGCTCCGGTCAGTTTCGTTTTGTATCCAGACTCCGGTTATTACGTTGAGCGTTCAGGCTCCGGTTAGTTTCGTTGAGTATCCAGATTCGGGTTATTACGTTGAGCGTTCAGGCTCCGGTCAATTTTGTTGGGTATCCTGACTCTTGTTATTACGTTGAGTGTTTAGGCTCCGATCAGTTTCGTTGGGTATCCAGACTCCGGTTATTACGTTGAGCGTTCAGGCTCTGGTCAGTTTCGTTGGGTATCTAGACTTCGGTTATTACGTTGATCGTTCAGGCTCCGGTCAGTTTCGTTGCGTATCCAGACTCTGGTTATTACATTAGGCGTTCTGGACCCGGTCAGATTCATTGGGTCTCCAGACTCCGGTTATTACGTTGAGCGTTTAGGCTCCGGTCAGTTTTGTTTGGTATCCAGACTTCGGTTATTACGTTGAGCGTTCAGGCTCCGGTCAGTTTCGTTGGATATCCAGACTCCGGTTATTACGTTGAGCGTTCAGGCTCCGGTCAGTTTTGTTGGGTATCCAGACTCCGATTTTTACGTTGAACGTTCAGGCACCGGTCAGTTTTGTTGGGTATCCATACTTCGGTTATTACGTTGAGCGTTCAGGCTCCGGTCAGTTTCGTTGGGTATCCAGACTCCGGTTATTACGTTGAGCGTTCAGGCTCCGGTCAGTTTTGTTGGGTATCCAGACTCCTGTTTTTACGTTGAACGTTCAGGCTCCGGTCAGTTTTGTTGGGTATCTAGACTCCGGTTATTACGTTGAGCGGGCAGGCTCCAGTCAGTTTCGTTGGGTATCCAGACTCCGGTTATTATGTTGAGCGTTCAGGCTCCGGTCATTTTCGTTGAGCATCCAGACTCCAGTTATTACGTTGAACGTTCCGGCTCCGGTCAGTTTCGTTGAGTATCAAGACTCCGGTTGTTACGTTGAGCGATCAGGCTCCGGTTAGTTTGGTTAGGTATCCAGATTCCGGCTATTACATTGAGCGTTCAGGCTCCGGTCAGTTTCATTGGGTATCCAGACTCCGGTTATTACGTTGAGCGTTCCGGCTCCGGTCAGTTTCGTTTTGTATCCAGACTCCGGTTATTACGTTGAGCGTTCAGGCTCCGGTTAGTTTCGTTGAGTATCCAGATTCGGGTTATTACGTTGAGCGTTCAGGCTCTGGTCAATTTTGTTGGGTATCCTGACTCCTGTTATTACGTTGAGCGTTTAGGCTCCGATCAGTTTCGTTGGGTATTCATACTCCGGTTATTACGTTGAGCGTTCAGGCTCCGGTCAGTTTCGTTTTGTATCCAGACTCCGGTTATTACGTTGAGCGTTCAGGCTCCGGTTAGTTTCGTTGAGTATCCAGATTCGGGTTATTACGTTGAGCGTTCAGGCTCCGGTCAATTTTGTTGGGTATCCTGACTCTTGTTATTACGTTGAGTGTTTAGGCTCCGATCAGTTTCGTTGGGTATCCAGACTCCAGTTATTACGTTGAGCGTTCAGGCTCTGGTCAGTTTCGTTGGGTATCTAGACTCCGGTTATTACGTTGATCGTTCAGGCTCCGGTCAGTTTCGTTGCGTATCCAGACTCTGGTTATTACATTAGGCGTTCAGGATTCGGTCAGATTCATTGGGTCTCCAGACTCCGGTTATTACGTTGAGCGTTTAGGCTCCGGTCAGTTTTGTTTGGTATCCAGACTTCGGTTATTACGTTGAGCGTTCAGGCTCCGGTCAGTTTCGTTGGGTATCCAGACTCCGGTTATTACGTTGAGCGTTCAGGCTCCGGTCAGTTTTGTTGGGTATCCAGACTCCGATTTTTACGTTGAACGTTCAGGCACCGGTCAGTTTTGTTGGGTATCCATACTTCGGTTATTACGTTGAGCGTTCAGGCTCCGGTCAGTTTCGTTGGGTATCCAGACTCCGGTTATTACGTTGAGCGTTCAGGCTCCGGTCAGTTTTGTTGGGTATCCAGACTCCTGTTTTTACGTTGAACGTTCAGGCTCCGGTCAGTTTTGTTGGGTATCTAGACTCCGGTTATTACGTTGAGCGGGCAGGCTCCAGTCAGTTTCGTTGGGTATCCAGACTCCGGTTATTATGTTGAGCGTTCAGGCTCCGGTCATTTTCGTTGAGCATCCAGACTCCAGTTATTACGTTGAACGTTCCGGCTCCGGTCAGTTTCGTTGAGTATCAAGACTCCGGTTGTTACGTTGAGCGATCAGGCTCCGGTTAGTTTGGTTAGGTATCCAGATTCCGGCTATTACATTGAGCGTTCAGGCTCCGGTCAGTTTCATTGGGTATCCAGACTCCGGTTATTACGTTGAGCGTTCCGGCTCCGGTCAGTTTCGTTTTGTATCCAGACTCCGGTTATTACGTTGAGCGTTCAGGCTCCGGTTAGTTTCGTTGAGTATCCAGATTCGGGTTATTACGTTGAGCGTTCAGGCTCTGGTCAATTTTGTTGGGTATCCTGACTCCTGTTATTACGTTGAGCGTTTAGGCTCCGATCAGTTTCGTTGGGTATTCAGACTCCGGTTATTACGTTGAGCGTTCAGGCTCCGGTCAGTTTCGTTTTGTATCCAGACTCCGGTTATTACGTTGAGCGTTCAGGCTCCGGTTAGTTTCGTTGAGTATCCAGATTCGGGTTATTACGTTGAGCGTTCAGGCTCCGGTCAATTTTGTTGGGTATCCTGACTCTTGTTATTACGTTGAGTGTTTAGGCTCCGATCAGTTTCGTTGGGTATCCAGACTCCGGTTATTACGTTGAGCGTTCAGGCTCTGGTCAGTTTCGTTGGGTATCTAGACTCCGGTTATTACGTTGATCGTTCAGGCTCCGGTCAGTTTCGTTGCGTATCCAGACTCTGGTTATTACATTAGGCGTTCTGGACCCGGTCAGATTCATTGGGTCTCCAGACTCCGGTTATTACGTTGAGCGTTTAGGCTCCGGTCAGTTTTGTTTGGTATCCAGACTTCGGTTATTACGTTGAGCGTTCAGGCTCCGGTCAGTTTCGTTGGATATCCAGACTCCGGTTATTACGTTGAGCGTTCAGGCTCCGGTCAGTTTTGTTGGGTATCCAGACTCCGATTTTTACGTTGAACGTTCAGGCACCGGTCAGTTTTGTTGGGTATCCATACTTCGGTTATTACGTTGAGCGTTCAGGCTCCGGTCAGTTTCGTTGGGTATCCAGACTCCGGTTATTACGTTGAGCGTTCAGGCTCCGGTCAGTTTTGTTGGGTATCCAGACTCCTGTTTTTACGTTGAACGTTCAGGCTCCGGTCAGTTTTGTTGGGTATCTAGACTCCGGTTATTACGTTGAGCGGGCAGGCTCCAGTCAGTTTCGTTGGGTATCCAGACTCCGGTTATTATGTTGAGCGTTCAGGCTCCGGTCATTTTCGTTGAGCATCCAGACTCCAGTTATTACGTTGAACGTTCCGGCTCCGGTCAGTTTCGTTGAGTATCAAGACTCCGGTTGTTACGTTGAGCGATCAGGCTCCGGTTAGTTTGGTTAGGTATCCAGATTCCGGCTATTACATTGAGCGTTCAGGCTCCGGTCAGTTTCATTGGGTATCCAGACTCCGGTTATTACGTTGAGCGTTCCGGCTCCGGTCAGTTTCGTTTTGTATCCAGACTCCGGTTATTACGTTGAGCGTTCAGGCTCCGGTTAGTTTCGTTGAGTATCCAGATTCGGGTTATTACGTTGAGCGTTCAGGCTCTGGTCAATTTTGTTGGGTATCCTGACTCCTGTTATTACGTTGAGCGTTTAGGCTCCGATCAGTTTCGTTGGGTATTCATACTCCGGTTATTACGTTGAGCGTTCAGGCTCCGGTCAGTTTCGTTTTGTATCCAGACTCCGGTTATTACGTTGAGCGTTCAGGCTCCGGTTAGTTTCGTTGAGTATCCAGATTCGGGTTATTACGTTGAGCGTTCAGGCTCCGGTCAATTTTGTTGGGTATCCTGACTCTTGTTATTACGTTGAGTGTTTAGGCTCCGATCAGTTTCGTTGGGTATCCAGACTCCGGTTATTACGTTGAGCGTTCAGGCTCTGGTCAGTTTCGTTGGGTATCTAGACTCCGGTTATTACGTTGATCGTTCAGGCTCCGGTCAGTTTCGTTGCGTATCCAGACTCTGGTTATTACATTAGGCGTTCAGGATTCGGTCAGATTCATTGGGTCTCCAGACTCCGGTTATTACGTTGAGCGTTTAGGCTCCGGTCAGTTTTGTTTGGTATCCAGACTTCGGTTATTACGTTGAGCGTTCAGGCTCCGGTCAGTTTCGTTGGGTATCCAGACTCCGGTTATTACGTTGAGCGTTCAGGCTCCGGTCAGTTTTGTTGGGTATCCAGACTCCGATTTTTACGTTGAACGTTCAGGCTCCGGTCAGTTTTGTTGGGTATCCATACTTCGGTTATTACGTTGAGCGTTCAGGCTCCGGTCAGTTTCGTTGGGTATCCAGACTCCGGTTATTACGTTGAGCGTTCAGTCTCCGGTCAGTTTTGTTGGGTATCCAGACTCCTGTTTTTACGTTGAACGTTCAGGCTCCGGTCAGTTTTGTTGGGTATCTAGACTCCGGTTATTACGTTGAGCGGGCAGGCTCCAGTCAGTTTCGTTGGGTATCCAGACTCCGGTTATTATGTTGAGCGTTCAGGCTCCGGTCATTTTCGTTGAGCATCCAGACTCCAGTTATTACGTTGAACGTTCCGGCTCCGGTCAGTTTCGTTGAGTATCAAGACTCCGGTTGTTACGTTGAGCGATCAGGCTCCGGTTAATTTGGTTAGGTATCCAGATTCCGGCTATTACGTTGAGCGTTCAGGCTCCGGTCAGTTTCATTGGGTATCCAGACTCCGGTTATTACGTTGAGCGTTCCGGCTCCGGTCAGTTTCGTTTTGTATCCAGACTCCGGTTATTACGTTGAGCATTCAGGCTCCGGTTAGTTTCGTTGAGTATCCAGATTCGGGTTATTACGTTGAGCGTTCAGGCTCTGGTCAATTTTGTTGGGTATCCTGACTCCTGTTATTACGTTGAGCGTTTAGGATCCGATCAGTTTCGTTGGGTATTCAGACTCCGGTTATTACGTTGAGCGTTCAGGCTCCGGTCAGTTTCGTTTTGTATCCAGACTCCGGTTATTACGTTGAGCGTTCAGGCTCCGGTTAGTTTCGTTGAGTATCCAGATTCGGGTTATTACGTTGAGCGTTCAGGCTCCGGTCAATTTTGTTGGGTATCCTGACTCTTGTTATTACGTTGAGTGTTTAGGCTCCGATCAGTTTCGTTGGGTATCCAGACTCCGGTTATTACGTTGAGCGTTCAGGCTCTGGTCAGTTTCGTTGGGTATCTAGACTCCGGTTATTACGTTGATCGTTCAGGCTCCGGTCAGTTTCGTTGCGTATCCAGACTCTGGTTATTACATTAGGCGTTCTGGACCCGGTCAGATTCATTGGGTCTCCAGACTCCGGTTATTACGTTGAGCGTTTAGGCTCCGGTCAGTTTTGTTTGGTATCCAGACTTCGGTTATTACGTTGAGCGTTCAGGCTCCGGTCAGTTTCGTTGGGTATCCAGACTCCGGTTATTACGTTGAGCGTTCAGGCTCTGGTCAGTTTTGTTGGGTATCCAGACTCCCGTTTTTACGTTGAACGTTCAGGCTCCGGTCAGTTTTGTTGGGTATCCATACTTCGGTTATTACGTTGAGCGTTTAGGCTCCGGTCAGTTTCGTTGGGTATCCAGACTCCGGTTATTACGTTGAGCGTTCAGGCTCCGGTCAGTTTTGTTGGGTATCCAGACTCCTGTTTTTACGTTGAACGTTCAGGCTCCGGTCAGTTTTGTTGGGTATCCAGACTCCGGTTATTACGTTGAGCGGGCAGGCTCCGGTCAGTTTCGTTGGGTATCCAGACTACGGTTATTATGTTGAGCGTTCAGGCTCCGGTCATTTTCGTTGAGCATCCAGACTCCAGTTATTACGTTGAACGTTCCGGCTCCGGTCAGTTTCGTTGAGTATCAAGACTCCGGTTGTTACGTTGAGCGATCAGGCTCCGGTTAGTTTTGTTAGGTATCCAGATTCCGGCTATTACGTTGAGCGTTCTGGCTCCGGTCAATTTCATTGGGTATCCAGACTCCGGTTATTACGTTGAGCGTTCTGGCTCTGGTCAGTTTCGTTTTGTATCCAGACTCCGGTTATTACGTTGAGCGTTCAGGCTCCGGTTAGTTTCGTTGAGTATCCAGATTCGGGTTATTACGTTGAGCGTTCAGGCTCCGGTCAATTTTGTTGGGTATCCTGACTCTTGTTATTACGTTGAGCGTTTAGGCTCCGATCAGTTTCGTTGGGTATTCAGACTCCGGTTATTACGTTGATCGTTTAGGCTCCGGTCAGTTTTGTTGCGTATCCAGACTCTGGTTATTACATTAGGCGTTCAGGCTCCGGTCAGTTTTGTTGGGTATCTAGACTCCGGTTATTACGTTAAGCGTTCAGGCTCCGGTCAGTTTCGTTGAGCATCCAGACTCCAGTTATTATGTTGAGCGTTTCGGCTCCGGTCAGTTTCGTTGAGTATCCAGACTCCGGTTATTATGTTGAGCGTTCAGGCTCCCTTCAGTTTTGTTGGGTATCCAGACTCCGGTTATTACGTTGAGCGTTCAGGCTCCGGTCAGATTCATTGGGTATCCAGACTACGGTTATTACGTTGAGCATTCAGGCTCAGGTCAATTTTGTTTGGTATCCAGACTTCGGTTATTACGTTGAGCGTTCAAGCTCCGGTCAGTTTCGTTGGGTATCCAGACTCCGGTTATTACGTTGAGCGTTCAGGCTCCGGTCAGTTTTTTTGGGTATCCAGACTCTGGTTATTACGTTGAGCGAACAGGCTCCGGTCAGTTTCGTTGGGTATCCAGACTCCGGTTATTACGTTGAGCGTTCAGGCTCTGGTCAGTTTCGTTGGGTATCCATACTTCGGTTATTACGTTGAGCGTTCAGGCTCCGGTCAGTTTCGTTGGGTATCCAGACTCCGGTTATTACGTTGAACGTTCAGGCTCCGGTCAGTTTTGTTGGGTATCCAGACTCCTGTTTTTATGTTGAACGTTCAGGCTCCGGTCAGTTTTGTTGGGTATCAAGACTCCGGTTATTACGTTGAGCGGGCAGGCTCCGGTCAGTTTCGTTGGGTATCCAGACTCCGGTTATTATGTTGAGTGTTCAGGCTCCGGTCATTTTGGTTGAGCATCCAAACTCCAGTTATTACGTTGAACGTTCCGGCTCCGGTCAGTTTCGTTGAGTATCAAGACTCCGGTTGTTACGTTGAGCGATCAGGCTCCGGTTAGTTTTGTTAGGTATCCAGATTCCGGCTATTATGTTGAGCGTTCAGGCTCCGGTCAGTTTTGTTTGGTATCCAGACTTCGGTTATTACGTTGAGCGTTCAGGCTCCGGTCAGTTTTAGTTTGGTATCCAGACTTCGGTTATTACGTTGAGCGTTTAGGCTCCGGTCAGTTTCGTTGGGTATCCAGACTCCGGTTATTACGTTGAGCGTTCAGGCTCCGGTCAGTTTTGTTTTGTATCCAGACTCCGGTTATTACGTTGAGCGTTCAGGCTCCGGTTAGTTTCGTTGAGTATCCAGATTCGGGTTATTACGTTGAGGGTTCAGGCTCCGGTCAATTTTGTTGGGTATCCTGACTCCTGTTATTACGTTGAGTGTTTAGGCTCCCATCAGTTTCGTTGGGTATCCAGACTCCGGTTATTACGTTGAGCGTTCAGGCTCCGGTCAGTTTCGTTGGGTATCTAGACTCCGGTTATTACGTTGATCGTTCAATCTCCGGTTAGTTTCGTTGCGTATCCAGACTCTGGTTATTACATTAGGCGTTCAGGCTCCGGTCAGTTTTGTTGGGTATCTAGACTCCGGTTATTACGTTAAGCGTTCAGGCTCTGGTCAGTTTCGTTGAGCATCCAGACTCCAGTTATTACGTTGAGCGTTCCGGCTCCGGTCGGTTTCGTTGAGTATCCAGACTCCGGTTATTACGTTGAGCGTTCAGGCTCCGTTCAGTTTTGTTGGGTATCCAGACTCCGGTTATTACGTTGAGCGTTCAGGATCCGGTCAGATTCATTGGGTCTCCAGACTCCGGTTATTACGTTGAGCGTTCAGGCTCCGGTTAGTTTTGTTTGGTATCCAGACTTTGGTTATTACGTTGAGCGTTCAGGCTCCGGTCAGTTTCATTGGGTATCCAGACTCCGATTATTATGTTGAGCGTTCAGGCTCCGGTCAGTTTTGTTGGGTATCCAGACTCCGGTTTTTACGTTGAACGTTCAGGCTCCGGTCAGTTTTGTTGGGTATCCATACTTCGGTTGTTACGTTGAGCGTTCAGGCTCCAGTCAGTTTCGTTGGGTATCCAGACTCCGGTTATTACGTTGAGCGTTCAGGAGCCGGTCAGTTTTGTTGGGTATCCTGACTCCTGTTTTTACGTTGAACGTTCAGGCTCCGGTCAGTTTTGTTGGGTATCCAGACTCCGGTTATTACGTTGAGCGAGCAGGCTCCGGTAAGTTTCGTTGGGTATCCAGACTCCGGTTATTATGTTTAACGTTCAGGCTCCGGTCATTTTCGTTGAGCATCCAGACTCCAGTTATTACGTTGAGCGTTCCGACTCCGGTCAGTTTCGTTGAGTATCAAGACTCCGGTTATTACGTTGAGCGATCAGGCTCCGGTTAGTTTCGTTAGGTATCCAGATTCCGGCTATTACGTTGAGCGTTCAGGCTCCGGTCAGTTTCATTGGGTATCCAGACTCCGGTTATTACGTTGAGCGTTCAGGCTCCGGTTAGTTTCGTTGAGTATCCAGATTCGGGTTATTACGTTGAGCGTTCAGGCTCCGGTCAATTTTGTTGGGTATCCTGACTCCTGTTATTACGTTGAGCGTTTAGGCTCTGATCAGTTTCGTTGGGTATCCAGACTCCGGTTATTACGTTGAGCGTTCAGGCTCCGGTCAGTTTCGTTGGGTATCCAGACTCCGGTTATTACGTTGATCGTTCAGGCTCCGGTCAGTTTCATTTCGTATCCAGACTCTGGTTATTACATTTGGCGTTCAGGCTCCGGTCAGTTTTGTTGGGTATCTAGACTCCAGTTATTACGTTAAGTGTTCAGGCTCCGGTCAGTTTCGTTGAGCATCCAGATTCTAGTTATTACGTTGAGCGTTCCGGCTCCGGTTAGTTTCGTTGAGTATCCAGACTCCGGTTATTACGTTGAGCGTTCAGGCTCCCTTCAGTTTTGTTGGGTATCCAGACTCCGGTTATTACGTTGAGCGTTCAGGCTCCGGTCAGATTCGTTGGGTATCCAGACTCCGGTTTTTCCGTTGAGCGTTCAGGCTCAGGTCAGTTTTGTTGGGTATCCAGACTCCGGTTATTACGTTGAGCGTTCAGGCTGCGGTCAGTTTCGTTGGGTATCTAGACTCTGGTTATTACGTTGAGCGTTTAGGCTCCGGTCAGTTTCATTGGGTCTCCAGACTACGGTTATTACGTTGAGCGTTCAGGCTCCGGTCAGTTTTGTTTGGTATCCAGACTTCGGTTATTACGTTGAGCGTTCAAGCTCCGGTCAGTTTCGTTGGGTATCCAGACTCCGGTTATTACGTTGAGCGTTCAAGCTCCGGTCAGTTTTGTTGGGTATCCAGACTCCGGTTTTTACGTTGAACGTTCAGGCTCCGGTCAGTTTTGTTGGGTATCCAGACTCTGGTTATTACGTTGAGTGAACAGGCTCCGGTAAGTTTCGTTGGGTATCCAGACTCCGGTTATTACGTTGAGCGTTCAGGCTCCGGTCAGTTTCGTTGGGTATCTAGACTCCGGTTATTACGTTGATTGTTCAGGCTCCGGTCAGTTTCGTTGCGTATCCAGACTCTGGTTATTACATTAGGCGTTCAGGCTCCGGTCAGTTTTGTTGGGTATCTAGACTCCGGTTATTACGTTAAGCGTTCAGGCTCTGGTCAGTTTAGTTGAGCATCCAGACTCCAGTTATTACGTTGAGCGTTCCGGCTCCGGTCAGTTTCGTTGAGTATCCAGACTCCGGTTATTACGTTGAGCATTCAGGCTCCGTTCAGTTTTGTTGGGTATCCAGACTCCGGTTATTACATTGAGCGTTCAGGATCCGGTCAGATTCATTGGGTCTCCAGACTCCGGTTATTACGTTGAGCGTTCAGGCTCCGGTCAGTTTTGTTTGGTATCCAGACTTCGGTTATCATGTTAAGCGTTCAGGCTCCGGTCAGTTTCGTTGGGTATCCAGACTCCGGTTATTACGTTGAGCGTTCAGGCTCCGGTCAGTTTTGTTGGGTATCCAGACTCCGGTTTTTACGTTGAACGTTCAGGCTCCGGTCAGTTTTGTTGGGTATCCATACTTCGGTTATTACGTTGAGCGTTCAGGCTCCAGTCAGTTTCGTTGGGTATCCAGACTCCGGTTATTACGTTGAGCGTTCAGGCTCCGGTCAGTTTTGTTGGGTATCCAGACTCCGGTTATTACGTTGAGCGAGCAGGCTCCGGTCAGTTTCGTTGGGTATCCAGACTCCGGTTATTATGTTGAGCGTTTAGGCTCCGGTCATTTTCGTTGAGCATCCAGACTCCAGTTATTACGTTGAGCGTTCCGGCTCCGGTTAGTTTCGTTGAGTATCAAGACTCCGGTTATTACGTTGAGCGATCAGGCTCCGGTTAGTTTCGTTAGGTATCCAGATTCCGGCTATTACGTTGAGCGTTTAGGCTCCGGTCAGTTTCATTGGGTATCCAGACTCCGGTTATTACGTTGAGCGTTCAGGCTCCGGTTAGTTTCGTTGAGTATCGAGATTCGGGTTATTACGTTGAGCGTTCTGGCTCCGGTCAATTTTGTTGGGTATCCTGACTCCTGTTATTACGTTGAGCGTTTAGGCTCTGATCAGTTTCGTTGGGTATCCAGACTCCGGTTATTACGTTGAGCGTTCAGGCTCCGGTCAGTTTTGTTGGGTATCCAGACTCTGGTTATTACGTTGAGTGAACAGGCTCCGGTAAGTTTCGTTGGGTATCCAGACTCCGGTTATTACGTTGAGCGTTCAGGCTCCGGTCAGTTTCGTTGGGTATCTAGACTCCGGTTATTACGTTGATCGTTCAGGCTCCGGTCAGTTTCGTTGCGTATCCAGACTCTGGTTATTACATTAGGCGTTCAGGCTCCAGTCAGTTTTGTTGGGTATCTAGACTCCGGTTATTACGTTAAGCGTTCAGGCTCTGGTCAGTTTAGTTGAGCATCCAGACTCCAGTTATTACATTGAGCGTTCCGGCTCCGGTCAGTTTCGTTGAGTATCCAGACTCCGGTTATTACGTTGAGCGTTCAGGCTCCGTTCAGTTTTGTTGGGTATCCAGACTCCGGTTATTACGTTGAGCATTCAGGATCCGGTCAGATTCATTGGGTCTCCAGACTCCAGTTATTACGTTGAGCGTTCAGGCTCCGGTCAGTTTTGTTTGGTATCCAGACTTCGGTTATTATGTTAAGCGTTCAGGCTCCGGTCAGTTTCGTTGGGTATCCAGACTCCGGTTATTACGTTGAGCGTTCAGGCTCCGGTCAGTTTTGTTGGGTATCCAGACTCCGGTTTTTACGTTGAACGTTCAGGCTCCGGTCAGTTTTGTTGGGTATCCATACTTCGGTTGTTACGTTGAGCGTTCAGGCTCTAGTCAGTTTCGTTGGGTATCCAGACTCCGGTTATTACGTTGAGCGTTCAGGCTCCGGTCAGTTTTGTTGGGTATCCAGACTCCGGTTATTACGTTGAGCGAGGAGGCTCCGGTCAGTTTCGTTGGGTATCCAGACTCCGGTTATTATGTTGAGCGTTCAGGCTCCGGTCATTTTCGTTGAGCATCCAGACTCCAGTTATTACGTTGAGCGTTCCGGCTCCGGTCAGTTTCGTTGAGTATCAAGACTCCGGTTATTTCGTTGAGCGATCAGGCTCCGGTTAGTTTCGTTTGGTATCCAGATTCCGGCTATTACGTTGAGCGTTTAGGCTCCGGTCAGTTTCATTGGGTATCCAGACTCCGGTTATTACGTTGAGCGTTCAGGCTCCGGTTAGTTTCGTTGAGTATCCAGATTCGGGTTATTACGTTGAGCGTTCAGGCTCCGGTCAATTTTGTTGGGTATCCTGACTCCTGTTATTACGTTGAGCGTTTAGGCTCTGATCAGTTTCGTTGGGTATCCAGACTCCGGTTATTACGTTGAGCGTTCAGGCTCCGGTCAGTTTCGTTGGGTATCCAGACTCCGGTTATTACTTTGATCGTTCAGGCTCCGGTCAGTTTCGTTTCGTATCCAGACTCTGGTTATTACATTTGGCGTTCAGGCTCCGGTCAGTTTTGTTGGGTATCTAGACTCCGGTTATTACGTTAAGCGTTCAGGCTCCGATCAGTTTCGTTGAGCATCCCGACTCCAGTTATTATACTGAGCGTTCCGGCTCCGGTTAGTTTCGTTCAGTATCCAGACTCCGGTTATTACGTTGAGCGTTCAGGCTCCCTTCAGTTTTGTTGGGTATCCAGACTTCGGTTATTACGTTGAGCGTTCAGGCTCCGGTCAGATTCGTTGGGTATCCAGACTCCGGTTTTTCCGTTGAGCGTTCAGGCTCAGGTCAGTTTTGTTGGGTATCCAGACTCCGGTTATTACGTTGAGCGTTCAAGCTACGGTGAGTTTCGTTGGGTATCTAGACTCTGGTTATTACGTTGAGCGTTCAGGCTCCGGTCAGTTTCATTTGGTCTCCAGACTACGGTTATTACGTTGAGCGTTCAGGCTCCGATCAGTTTTGTTTGGTATCCAGACTTCGGTTATTACGTTGAGCGTTCAAGCTCCGGTCAGTTTCGTTGGGTATCCAGACTCCGGTTATTACGTTGAGCGTTCAGGCTCCGGTCAGTTTTGTTGGGTATCCAGACTCCGGTTTTTACGTTGAACGTTCAGGCTCCGGTCAGTTTTGTTGGGTATCCAGACTCCGGTTATTACGTTGAGTGAACAGGCTCCGGTCAGTTTCGTTGGGTATCCAGACTCCGGTTATTACGTTGAGCGTTCAGGCTCTGGTCAGTTTCGTTGGGTATCTAGACTCCGGTTTTTCCGTTGAGCGTTCAGGCTCCGGTCAGTTTCGTTGCGTATCCAGACTCTGGTTATTACATTAGGCGTTCAGGCTCCGGTCAGTTTTGTTGGGTATCTAGACTCCGGTTATTACGTTAAGCGTTCAGGCTCTGGTCAGTTTCGTTGAGCATCCAGACTCCAGTTATTACGTTGAGCGTTCCGGCTCCGGTCAGTTTCGTTGAGTATCCAGACCCCGGTTATTACGTTGAGCGTTCAGGCTCCGTTCAGTTTTGTTGGGTATCCAGACTCCGGTTATTACGTTGAGCGTTCAGGATCCGGTCAGATTCATTGGGTCTCCAGACTCCGGTTATTACGTTGAGCGTTCAGGCTCCGGTCAGTTTTGTTTGGTATCCAGACTTCGGTTATTACGTTAAGCGTTCAAGCTCCGGTCAGTTTCGTTGGGTATCCAGACTCCGGTTATTAGGTTGAGCGTTCAGGCTCCGGTCAGTTTTGTTGGGTATCCAGACTCCGGTTTTTACGTTGAACGTTCAGGCTCCGGTCAGTTTTGTTGGGTATCCATACTTCGGTTGTTACGTTGAGCGTTCAGGCTCCAGTCAGTTTCGTTGGGTATCCAGACTCCGGTTATTACGTTGAGCGTTCAGGCTCCAGTCAAATTCGTTGGGTATCCAGACTCCGGTTATTACGTTGAGCGTTCAGGCTCCGGTCAGTTTTGTTGGGTATCCAGACTCCGGTTATTACGTTGAGCGAGCAGGCTCCGGTCAGTTTCGTTGGGTATCCAGACTCCGGTTATTATGTTGAGCGTTCAGGCTCCGGTCATTTTTGTTGAGCATCCAGACTCCAGTTATTACGTTGAGCGTTCCGGCTCCGGTCAGTTTCGTTGAGTGTCAAGACTCCGGTTATTACGTTGAGCGATCAGGCTCCAGTTAGTTTCGTTAGGTATCCAGATTCCGGCTATTACGTTGAGCGTTCAGGCTCCGGTCAGTTTCATTGGGTATCCAGACTCCGGTTATTACGTTGAGCGTTCAGGCTCCGGTCAGTTTCGTTTTGTATCCAGACTCTGGTTATTACGTTGAGCGTTCAGGCTCCGGTTAGTTTCGTTGAGTATCCAGATTCGGGTTATTACGTTGAGCGTTCAGGCTCCGGTCAATTTTGTTGGGTATCCTGACTCCTGTTATTACGTTGAGCGTTTAGGCTCCGATCAGTTTCGTTGGGTATCCAGACTCCGGTTATTACGTTGAGCGTTCAGGCTCCGGTCAGTTTCGTTGGGTATCCAGACTCCGGTTATTACGTTGATCGTTCAGGCTCCGGTCAGTTTCGTTTCGTATCCAGACTCTGGTTATTACATTTGGCGTTCAGGCTCCAGTCAGTTTTGTTGGGTATCTAGACTCCGGTTATTACGTTAAGCGTTCAGGCTCTGGTCAGTTTCGTTGAGCATCCAGACTCCAGTTATTACGTTGAGCGTTCCGGCTCCGGTCAGTTTCGTTGAGTATCCAGACTCCGGTTATTACGTTGAGCGTTCATGCTCCCTTCAGTTTTGTTGGGTATCCAGACTCCGGTTTTTCCGTTGAGCGTTCAGGCTCCGGTCAGATTCGTTGGGTATCCAGACTCTGGTTTTTCCGTTGAGCGTTCCGGCTCAGGTCAGTTTTGTTGGGTATCCAGACTCCGGTTATTACGTTGAGCGTTCAGGCTGCGGTCAGTTTCGTTGGGTATCCAGACTCTGGTTATTACGTTGAGCGTTCAGGCTCCGGTCAGTTTCATTGGGTCTCCAGACTACGGTTATTACGTTGAGCGTTCAGGCTCCGGTCAGTTTTGTTTGGTATCCAGACTTCGGTTATTACGTTGAGCGTTCAAGCTCCGGTCAGTTTCGTTGGGTATCCAGACTCCGGTTATTACGTTGAGCGTTCAGGCTCCGGTCAGTTTTGTTGGGTATCCAGACTCCGGTTTTTACGTTGAACGTTCAGGCTCCGGCCAGTTTTGTTGGGTATCCAGACTCTGGTTATTACGTTGAGTGAACAGGCTCCGGTCAGTTTCGTTGGGTATCCAGACTCCGGTTATTACGTTGAGCATTCAGGCTCCGGTCAGTTTCGTTGGGTATCTAGACTCCGGTTATTACGTTGATCGTTCAGGCTCCGGTCAGTTTCGTTGCGTATCCAGACTCTGGTTATTACATTAGGCGTTCAGGCTCCGGTCAGTTTTGTTGGGTATCTAGACTCCGGTTATTATGTTAAGCGTTCAGGCTCTGGTCAGTTTCGTTGAGCATCCAGACTCCAGTTATTACGTTGAGCGTTCCGGCTACGGTCAGTTTCGTTGAGTATCCAGACTCCGGTTATTACGTTGAGCGTTCAGCCTCCGTTCAGTTTTGTTGGGTATCCAGACTCCGGTTATTACGCTGAGCGTTCAGGATCCGGTCAGATTCATTGGGTCTCCAGACTCCGGTTATTACGTTGAGCGTTCAGGCTCTGGTCAGTTTTGTTTGGTATCCAGACTTCGGTTATTATGTTAAGCGTTCAGGCTCCGGTCAGTTTCGTTGGGTATCCAGACTCCAGTTATTACGTTGAGCGTTCAGGCTCCGGTCAGTTTTGTTGGGTATCCAGACTCCGGTTTTTACGTTGAACGTTCAGGCTCCGGTCAGTTTTGTTGGGTATCCATACTTCGGTTGTTACGTTGAGCGTTCAGGCTCTAGTCAGTTTCGTTGGGTATCCAGACTCCGGTTATTACGTTGAGCGTTTAGGCTCCGGTCAGTTTTGTTGGGTATCCAGACTCCTGTTTTTACGTTGAACGTTCAGGCTCCGGTCAGTATTGTTGGGTATCCAGACTCCGGTTATTACGTTGAGCGAGCAGGCTCTGGTCAGTTTCGTTGGGTATCCAGACTCCGGTTATTATGTTGAGCGTTCAGGCTCCGGTCATTTTTGTTGAGCATCCAGACTCCAGTTATTACGTTGAGCGTTCCGGCTCCGGTCAGTTTCGTTGAGTATCAAGACTCCGGTTATTACGTTGAGCGATCAGGCTCCGGTTAGTTTCGTTAGATATCCAGATTCCGGCTATTACGTTGAGCGTTCAGGCTCCGGTCAGTTTCATTGGGTATCCAGACTCCGGTTATTACGTTGAGCGTTCAGGCTCCGGTCAGTTTCGTTTTGTATCCAGACTCCGGTTATTACGTTGAGCGTTCAGGCTCCGGTTAGTTTTGTTGAGTATCCAGATTCGGGTTATTACGTTGAGCGTTCAGGCTCCGGTCAATTTTGTTGGGTATCCTGACTCCTGTTATTACGTTGAGCGTTTAGGCTCCGATCAGTTTCGTTGGGTATCCAGACTCCGGTTATTACGTTGAGCGTTCAGGCTCCGGTCAGTTTCGTTGGGTATCCAGACTCCGGTTATTACGTTGATCGTTCAGGCTCCGGTCAGTTTCGTTTCGTATCCAGACTCTGGTTATTACATTTGGCGTTCAGGCTCCGGTCAGTTTTGTTGGGTATCTAGACTCCGGTTATTACGTTAAGCGTTCAGGCTCCGGTCAGTTTCGTTGAGCATCCAGACTCCAGTTATTACGTTGAGCGTTCCGGCTCCGGTCAGTTTCGTTGAGTATCCAGACTCCGGTTATTACGTTGAGCGTTCAGGCTCCCTTCAGTTTTGTTGGGTATCCAGACTCCGGTTTTTCCGTTGAGCGTTCAGGCTCCGGTCAGATTCGTTGGGTATCCAGACTCCGGTTTTTCCGTTGAGCGTTCAGGCTCAGGTCAGTTTTGGTGGGTATCCAGACTCCGGTTATTACGTTGAGCGTTCAGGCTGCGGTCAGTTTCGTTGGGTATCCAGACTCTGGTTATTACGTTGAGCGTTCAGGCTCCGGTCAGTTTCATTGGGTCTCCAGACTACGGTTATTACGTTGAGCGTTCAGGCTCCGGTCAGTCTTGTTTTGTATCCAGACTTCGGTTATTACGTTGAGCGTTCAGGCTCCGGTCAGTTTTGTTGGGTATCCAGACTCCGGTTTTTACGTTGAACGTTCAGGCTCCGGTCAGTTTTGTTGGGTATCCAGACTCCGGTTTTTACGTTGAACGTTCAGGCTCCGGTCAGTTTTGTTGGGTATCCGGACTCTGGTTATTACGTTGAGTGAACAGGCTCCGGTCAGTTTCGTTGGGTATCCAGACTCCGGTTATTACGTTGAGCGTTCAGGCTCCGGTCAGTTTTGTTGGGTATCTAGACTCCGGTTATTACGTTGATCGTTCAGGCTCCGGTCAGTTTCGTTGCGTATCCAGACTCTGGTTATTACATTAGGCGTTCAGGCTCCGGTCAGTTTTGTTGGGTATCTAGACTCCGGTTATTACGTTAAGCGTTCAGACTCTGGTCAGTTTCGTTGAGCATCCAGACTCCAGTTATTACGTTGAGCGTTCCGGCTCCGGTCAGTTTCGTTGAGTATCCAGACTCCGGTTATTATGTTGAGCGTTCAGGCTCCGTTCAGTTTTGTTGGGTATCCAGACTCCGGTTATTACGTTGAGCGTTCAGGATCCGGTCAGATTCATTGGGTCTCCAGACTCCGGTTATTACGTTGAGCGTTCAGGCTCCGGTCAGTTTTGTTTGGTATCCAGACTTTGGTTATTACGTTAAGCATTCAGGCTCCGGTCAGTTTCGTTGGGTATCCAGACTCCGGTTATTACGTTGAGCGTTCAGGCTCTGGTCAGTTTTGTTTGGTATCCAGACTTCGGTTATTACGTTAAGCGTTCAGGCTCCGGTCAGTTTCGTTGGGTATCCAGACTCCAGTTATTACGTTGAGCATTCAGGCTCCGGTCAGTTTTGTTGGGTATCCAGACTCCAGTTTTTACGTTGAACGTTCAGGCTCCGGTCATTTTTGTTGGGTATCCATACTTCGGTTGTTACATTGAGCGTTCAGGCTCCAGTCAGTTTCGTTGGGTATCCAGACTCCAGTTATTACGTTGAGCGTTCAGGCTCCGGTCAGTTTTGTTGGGTATCCAGACTCCTGTTTTTACGGTGAACGATCAGGCTCCGGTCAGTTTTGTTGGGTATCCAGACTCCGGTTATTACGTTGAGCGAGCAGGCTCCGGTCAGTTTCGTTGGGTATCCAGACTCCGGTTATTATGTTGAGCGTTCAGGCTCCAGTCATTTTTGTTGAGCATCCAGACTCTAGTTATTACGTTGAGCGTTCCGGCTCCGGTCAGTTTCGTTGAGTATCAAGACTCCGGTTATTACGTTGAGCGATCAGGCTCCGGTTAGTTTCGTTAGGTATCCAGATTCCGGCTATTACGTTGAGCGTTCAGGCTCCGGTCAGTTTCATTGGGTATCCAGACTCCGGTTATTACGTTGAGCGTTCAGGCTCCGGTCAGTTTCGTTTTGTATCCAGACTCCGGTTATTACGTTGAGCGTTCAGGCTCCGGTTAGTTTCGTTGAGTATCCAGATTCGGGTTATTACGTTGAGCGTTCAGGCTCCGGTCAATTTTGTTGGGTATCCTGACTCCTGTTATTATGTTGAGCGTTCAGGCTCCGGTCAGTTTCGTTGGGTATCCAGACTCCGGTTATTACGTTGAGCGTTCAGGCTCCGGTCAGTTTCGTTGGGTATCCAGACTCCGGTTATTACGTTGATCGTTCAGACTCCGGTCAGTTTCGTTTCGTATCCAGACTCTGGTTATTACATTTGGCGTTCAGGCTCCGGTCAGTTTTGTTGGGTATCTAGACTCCGGTTATTACGTTAAGCGTTCAGGCTCCGATCAGTTTTGTTGAGCATCCAGACTCCAGTTATTACGTTGAGCGTTCCGGCTCCGGTCAGTTTCGTTGAGTATCCAGACTCCGGTTATTACGTTGAGCGTTCAGGCTCCCTTCAGTTTTGTTGGGTATCCAGACTCCGGTTTTTCCGTTGAGCGTTCAGGCTCCGGTCAGATTCGTTGGGTATCCAGACTCCGGTTTTTCCGTTGAGCGTTCAGGCTCAGGTCAGTTTTGTTGGGTATCCAGACTCCGGTTATTACGTTGAGCGTTCAGGGTGCGGTCAGTTTCATTGGGTATCCAGACTCTGGTTATTACGTTGAGCGTTCAGGCTCCGGTCAGTTTCATTGGGTCTCCAGACTACGGTTATTACGTTGAGCGTTCAGGCTCCGGTCAGTTT
This sequence comes from Lathyrus sativus, assembly GCA_963859935.3. Lineage (NCBI taxonomy): Eukaryota > Viridiplantae > Streptophyta > Magnoliopsida > Fabales > Fabaceae > Lathyrus > Lathyrus sativus. The sequence continues at coordinate 264,678 of CAWUDS030000772.1, forward strand.
TGTTTGGTATCCAGACTTCAGTTATTACGTTGAGCGTTCAAGCTCCGGTCAGTTTCGTTGGGTATCCAGACTCTGGTTATTACGTTGAGCGTTCAGGCTCCGGTCAGTTTTGTTGGGTATCCAGACTCCGGTTTTTACGTTGAACGTTCAGGCTCCGATCAGTTTTGTTGGGTATCCAGACTCTGGTTATTACGTTGAGTGAACAGGCTCCGGTCAGTTTCGTTAGGTATCCAGACTCCGGTTATTACGTTGAGCGTTCAGGCTCCGGTCAGTTTCATTGGGTATCTAGACTCCGGTTATTATGTTGATCGTTCAGGCTCCGGTCAGTTTCGTTGCGTATCCAGACTCTGGTTATTACATTAGGCGTTTAGGCTCCGGTCAGTTTTGTTGGGTATCTAGACTCCGGTTATTACGTTAAGCGTTCAGGCTCTGGTCAGTTTCGTTGAGCATCCAGACTCCAGTTATTACGTTGAGCGTTCCGGCTCCGGTCAGTTTCGTTGAGTATCCAGACTCTGAGTATTACGTTGAACGTTCAGGCTCCGTTCAGTTTTTTTGGGTATCCAGACTCCGGTTATTACGTTGAGCGTTCAGGATCCGGTCAGATTCATTGGGTCTCCAGACTCCGGTTATTACGTTGAGCGTTCAGGCTCCGGTCTGTTTTGTTTGGTATCCAGACTTCGGTTATTACGTTGAGCGTTCAGGCTCCGGTCAGTTTCGTTGGGTATCCAGACTCCGGTTATTACGTTGAGCGTTCAGGCTCCGGTCAGTTTTGTTGGGTATCCAGACTCCGGTTTTTACGTTGAACGTTCAGGCTCCGGTCAGTTTTGTTGGGTATCTATACTTCGGTTATTACGTTGAGCGTTCAGGCTCCGGTCAGTTTCGTTGGGTATCCAGACTCCGGTTATTACGTTGAGCGTTCAGGCTCCGGTCAGTTTTGTTGGGTATCCAGACTCCTGTTTTTACGTTGAACGTTCATGCTCCGGTCAGTTTTGTTGGGTATCCAGACTCCGGTTATTACGTTGAGCGAGCAGGCTCCGGTCAGTTTCGTTGGGTATCCAGACTCCGGTTATTATGTTGAGCGTTCAGGCTCCGGTCATTTTCGTTGAGCATCCAGACTCCAGTTATTACGTTGAACGTTCCGGCTCCGGTCAGTTTCGTTGAGTATCAAGACTCCGGTTGTTACGTTGAGCGATCAGGCTCCGACTAGTTTCGTTAGGTATCCAGATTCCGGCTATTACGTTGAGCGTTCTGGCTCCGGTCAATTTCATTGGGTATCCAGACTCCGGTTATTACGTTGAGCGTTCTGGCTCTGGTCAGTTTCGTTTTGTATCCAGACTCCGGTTATTACGTTGAGCGTTCAGGCTCCGGTTAGTTTCGTTGAGTATCCAGATTCGGGTTATTACGTTGAGCGTTCAGGCTCCGGTCAATTTTGTTGGGTATCCTGACTCTTGTTATTACGTTGAGCGTTTAGGCTCCGATCAGTTTCGTTGGGTATTCAGACTCCGGTTATTACGTTGATCGTTTAGGCTCCGGTCAGTTTCGTTGCGTATCCAGACTCTGGTTATTACATTAGGCGTTCAGGCTCCGGTCAGTTTTGTTGGGTATATAGACTCCGGTTATTACGTTAAGCGTTCAGGCTCCGGTCAGTTTCGTTGAGCATCCAGACTCCAGTTATTATGTTGAGCGTTTCGACTCCGGTCAGTTTCGTTGAGTATCCAGACTCCGGTTATTATGTTGAGCGTTCAGGCTCCCTTCAGTTTTGTTGGGTATCCAGACTCCGGTTATTACGTTGAGCGTTCAGGCTCCGGTCAGATTCATTGGGTATCCAGACTACGGTTATTACGTTGAGCATTCAGGCTCAGGTCAATTTTGTTTGGTATCCAGACTTCGGTTATTACGTTGAGCGTTCAAGCTCCGGTCAGTTTCGTTGGGTATCCAGACTCCGGTTATTACGTTGAGCGTTCAGGCTCCGGTCAGTTTTTTTGGGTATCCAGACTCCGGTTTTTACGTTGAACGTTCAGGCTCCGGTCAGTTTTGTTGGGTATCCAGACTCTGGTTATTATGTTGAGCGAACAGGCTCCGGTCAGTTTCGTTGGGTATCCAGACTCCGGTTATTACGTTGAGCGTTCAGGCTCTGGTCAGTTTCGTTGGGTATCCATACTTCGGTTATTACGTTGAGCGTTCAGGCTCCGTTCAGTTTCGTTGGGTATCCAGACTCCGGTTATTACGTTGAACGTTCAGGCTCCGGTCAGTTTTGTTGGGTATCCAGACTCCTGTTTTTACGTTGAACGTTCAGGCTCCGGTCAGTTTTGTTGGGTATCAAGACTCCGGTTATTACGTTGAGCGGGCAGGCACCGGTCAGTTTCGTTGGGTATCCAGACTCCGGTTATTATGTTGAGTGTTCAGGCTCCGGTCATTTTTGTTGAGCATCCAAACTCCAGTTATTACGTTGAACGTTCCGGCTCCGGTCAGTTTCGTTGAGTATCAAGACTCCGGTTGTTACGTTGAGCGATCAGGCTCCGGTTAGTTTTGTTAGGTATCCAGATTCCGGCTATTATGTTGAGCGTTCAGGCTCCGGTCAGTTTTGTTTGGTATCCAGACTTCGGTTATTACGTTGAGCGTTCAGGCTCCGGTCAGTTTTGTTTGGTATCCAGACTTCGGTTATTACGTTGAGCGTTTAGGCTCCGGTCAGTTTCGTTGGGTATCCAGACTCCGGTTATTACGTTGAGCGTTCAGGCTCCGGTCAGTTTCGTTTTGTATCCAGACTCCGGTTATTACGTTGAGCGTTCAGGCTCCGGTTAGTTTCGTTGAGTATCCAGATTCGGGTTATTACGTTGAGCGTTCAGGCTCCGGTCAATTTTGTTGGGTATCCTGACTCCTGTTATTACGTTGAGTGTTTAGGCTCCGATCAGTTTCGTTGGGTATCCAGACTCCGGTTATTACGTTGAGCGTTCAGGCTCCGGTCAGTTTCGTTGGGTATCTAGACTCCGGTTATTACGTTGATCGTTCAATCTCCGGTTAGTTTCGTTGCGTATCCAGACTCTGGTTATTACATTAGGCGTTCAGGCTCCGGTCAGTTTTGTTGGGTATCTAGACTCCGGTTATTACGTTAAGCGTTCAGGCTCTGGTCAGTTTCGTTGAGCATCCAGACTCCAGTTATTACGTTGAGCGTTCCGGCTCCGGTCGGTTTCGTTGAGTATCCAGACTCCGATTATTACGTTGAGCGTTCAGGCTCCGTTCAGTTTTGTTGGGTATCCAGACTCCGGTTATTACGTTGAGCGTTCAGGATCCGGTCAGATTCATTGGGTCTCCAGACTCCGGTTATTACGTTGAGCGTTCAGGCTCCGGTTAGTTTTGTTTGGTATCCAGACTTTGGTTATTACGTTGAGCGTTCAGGCTCCGGTCAGTTTCATTGGGTATCCAGACTCCGATTATTACGTTGAGCGTTCAGGCTCCGGTCAGTTTTGTTGGGTATCCAGACTCCGGTTTTTACGTTGAACGTTCAGGCTCCGGTCAGTTTTGTTGGGTATCCATACTTCGGTTGTTACGTTGAGCGTTCAGACTCCAGTCAGTTTCGTTGGGTATCCAGACTCCGGTTATTACGTTGAGCGTTCAGGAGCCAGTCAGTTTTGTTGGGTATCCTGACTCCTGTTTTTACGTTGAACGTTCAGGCTCCGGTCAGTTTTGTTGGGTATCCAGACTCCGGTTATTACGTTGAGCGAGCAGGCTCCGGTAAGTTTCGTTGGGTATCCAGACTCCGGTTATTATGTTTAGCGTTCAGGCTCCGGTCATTTTCGTTGAGCATCCAGACTCCAGTTATTACGTTGAGCGTTCCGGCTCCGGTCAGTTTCGTTGAGTATCAAGACTCCGGTTATTACGTTGAGCGATCAGGCTCCAGTTAGTTTCGTTAGGTATCCAGATTCCGGCTATTACGTTGAGCGTTCAGGCTCCGGTCAGTTTCATTGGGTATCCAGACTCCGGTTATTACGTTGAGCGTTCAGGCTCCGGTTAGTTTCGTTGAGTATCCAGATTCGGGTTATTACGTTGAGCGTTCAGGCTCCGGTCAATTTTGTTGGGTATCCTGACTCCTGTTATTACGTTGAGCGTTTAGGCTCTGATCAGTTTCGTTGGGTATCCAGACTCCGGTTATTACGTTGAGCGTTCAGGCTCCGGTCAGTTTCGTTGGGTATCCAGACTCCGGTTATTACGTTGATCGTTCAGGCTCCGGTCAGGTTCGTTTCGTATCCAGACTCTGGTTATTACATTTGGCGTTCAGGCTCCGGTCAGTTTTGTTGGGTATCTAGACTCCAGTTATTACGTTAAGTGTTCAGGCTCCGGTCAGTTTCGTTGAGCATCCAGATTCTAGTTATTACGTTGAGCGTTCCGGCTCCGGTTAGTTTCGTTTAGTATCCAGACTCCGGTTATTACGTTGAGCGTTCAGGCTCCCTTCAGTTTTGTTGGGTATCCAGACTCCGGTTATTACGTTGAGCGTTCAGGCTCCGGTCAGATTCGTTGGGTATCCAGACTCCGGTTTTTCCGTTGAGCGTTCAGGCTCAGGTCAGTTTTGTTGGGTATCCAGACTCCGGTTATTACGTTGAGCGTTCAGGCTGCGGTCAGTTTCGTTGGGTATCTAGACTCTGGTTATTACGTTGAGCGTTTAGGCTCCGGTCAGTTTCATTGGGTCTCCAGACTACGGTTATTAGGTTGAGCGTTCAGGCTCCGGTCAGTTTTGTTTGGTATCCAGACTTCGGTTATTACGTTGAGCGTTCAAGCTCCGGTCAGTTTCGTTGGGTATCCAGACTCCGGTTATTACGTTGAGCGTTCAGGCTCCGGTCAGTTTTGTTGGGTATCCAGACTCCGGTTTTTACGTTAAACGTTCGGGCTCCGGTCAGTTTTGTTGGGTATGCAGACTCTGGTTATTACGTTGAGTGAACAGGCTCCGGTAAGTTTCGTTGGGTATCCAGACTCCGGTTATTACGTTGAGCGTTCAGGCTCCGGTCAGTTTCGTTGGGTATCTAGACTCCGGTTATTACGTTGATTGTTCAGGCTCCGGTCAGTTTCGTTGCGTATCCAGACTCTGGTTATTACATTAGGCGTTCAGGCTCCGGTCAGTTTTGTTGGGTATCTAGACTCCGGTTATTACGTTAAGCGTTCAGGCTCTGGTCAGTTTAGTTGAGCATCCAGACTCCAGTTATTACGTTGAGCGTTCCGGCTCCGGTCAGTTTCGTTGAGTATCCAGACTCCGGTTATTACGTTGAGCATTCAGGCTCCGTTCAGTTTTGTTGGGTATCCAGACTCCGGTTATTACGTTGAGCGTTCAGGATCCGGTCAGATTCATTGGGTCTCCAGACTCCGGTTATTACGTTGAGCGTTCAGGCTCCGGTCAGTTTTGTTTGGTATCCAGACTTCGGTTATCATGTTAAGCGTTCAGGCTCCGGTCAGTTTCGTTGGGTATCCAGACTCCGGTTATTACGTTGAGCGTTCAGGCTCCGGTCAGTTTTGTTGGGTATCCAGACTCCGGTTTTTACGTTGAACGTTCAGGCTCCGGTCAGTTTTGTTGGGTATCCATACTTCGGTTGTTACGTTGAGCGTTCAGGCTCCAGTCAGTTTCGTTGGGTATCCAGACTCCGGTTATTACGTTGAGCGTTCAGGCTCCGGTCAGTTTTGTTGGGTATCCAGACTCCGGTTATTACGTTGAGCGAGCAGGCTCCGGTCAGTTTCGTTGGGTATCCAGACTCCGGTTATTATGTTGAGCGTTCAGGCTCCGGTCATTTTCGTTGAGCATCCAGACTCCAGTTATTACGTTGAGCGTTCCGACTCCGGTCAGTTTCGTTGAGTATCAAGACTCCGGTTATTACGTTGAGCGATCAGGCTCCGGTTAGTTTCGTTAGGTATCCAGATTCCGGCTATTACGTTGAGCGTTTAGGCTCCGGTCAGTTTCATTGGGTATCGAGACTCCGGTTATTACGTTGAGCGTTCAGGCTCCGGTTAGTTTCGTTGAGTATCGAGATTCGGGTTATTACGTTGAGCGTTCTGGCTCCGGTCAATTTTGTTGGGTATCCTGACTCCTGTTATTACGTTGAGCGTTTAGGCTCTGATCAGTTTCGTTGGGTATCCAGACTCCGGTTATTATGTTGAGCGTTCAGGCTCCGGTCAGTTTTGTTGGGTATCCAGACTCTGGTTATTACGTTGAGTGAACAGGCTCCGGTAAGTTTCGTTGGGTATCCAGACTCCGGTTATTACGTTGAGCGTTCAGGCTCCGGTCAGTTTCGTTGGGTATCTAGACTCCGGTTATTACGTTGATCGTTCAGGCTCCGGTCAGTTTCGTTGCGTATCCAGACTCTGGTTATTACATTAGGCGTTCAGGCTCCAGTCAGTTTTGTTGGGTATCTAGACTCCGGTTATTACGTTAAGCATTCAGGCTCTGGTCAGTTTAGTTGAGCATCCAGACTCCAGTTATTACATTGAGCGTTCCGACTCCGGTCAGTTTCGTTGAGTATCCAGACTCCGGTTATTACGTTGAGCGTTCAGGCTCCGTTCAGTTTTGTTGGGTATCCAGACTCCGGTTACTACGTTGAGCATTCAGGATCCGGTCAGATTCATTGGGTCTCCAGACTCCGGTTATTACGTTGAGCGTTCAGGCTCCGGTCAGTTTTGTTTGGTATCCATACTTCGGTTATTATGTTAAGCGTTCAGGCTCCGGTCAGTTTCGTTGGGTATCCAGACTCCGGTTATTACGTTGAGCGTTCAGGCTCCGGTCAGTTTTGTTGGGTATCCAGACTCCGGTTTTTACGTTGAACGTTCAGGCTCCGGTCAGTTTTGTTGGGTATCCATACTTCGGTTGTTACGTTGAGCGTTCAGGCTCCAGTCAGTTTCGTTGGGTATCCAGACTCCGGTTATTACGTTGAGCGTTCAGGCTCCGGTCAGTTTTGTTGGGTATCCAGACTCCGGTTATTACGTTGAGCGAGCAGGCTCCGGTCAGTTTCGTTGGGTATCCAGACTCCGGTTATTATGTTGAGCGTTCAGGCTCCGGTCATTTTCGTTGAGCATCCAGACTCCAGTTATTACGTTGAGCGTTCCGGCTCCGGTCAGTTTCGTTGAGTATCAAGACTCCGGTTATTACGTTGAGCGATCAGACTCCGGTTAGTTTCGTTAGGTATCCAGATTCCGGCTATTACGTTGAGCGTTTAGGCTCCGGTCAGTTTCATTGGGTATCCAGACTCCGGTTATTACGTTGAGCGTTCAGGCTCCGGTTAGTTTCGTTGAGTATCCAGATTCGGGTTATTACGTTGAGCGTTCAGGCTCCGGTCAATTTTGTTGGGTATCCTGACTCCTGTTATTACGTTGAGCGTTTAGGCTCTGATCAGTTTCTTTGGGTATCCAGACTCCGGTTATTACGTTGAGCGTTCAGGCTCCGGTCAGTTTCGTTGGGTATCCAGACTCCGGTTATTACTTTGATCGTTCAGGCTCCGGTCAGTTTCGTTTCGTATCCAGACTCTGGTTATTACATTTGGCGTTCAGGCTCCGGTCAGTTTTGTTGGGTATCTAGACTCCGGTTATTACGTTAAGCGTTCAGGCTCCGATCAGTTTCGTTGAGCATCCCGACTCCAATTATTATATTGAGCGTTCCGGCTCCGGTTAGTTTCGTTGAGTATCCAGACTCCGGTTATTACGTTGAGCGTTCAGGCTCCCTTCAGTTTTGTTGGGTATCCAGACTTCGGTTATTACGTTGAGCGTTCAGGCTCCGGTCAGATTCGTTGGGTATCCAGACTCCGGTTTTTCCGTTGAGCATTCAGGCTCAGGTCAGTTTTGTTGGGTATCCAGACTCCGGTTATTACGTTGAGCGTTCAAGCTGCGGTGAGTTTCGTTGGGTATCTAGACTCTGGTTATTACGTTGAGCGTTCAGGCTCCGGTCAGTTTCATTTGGTCTCCAGACTACGGTTATTACGTTGAGCGTTCAGGCTCCGGTCAGTTTTGTTTGGTATCCAGACTTCGGTTATTACGTTGAGCGTTCAAGCTCCGGTCAGTTTCGTTGGGTATCCAGACTCCGGTTATTACGTTGAGCGTTCAGGCTCCGGTCAGTTTTGTTGGGTATCCAGACTCCGGTTTTTACGTTGAACGTTCAGGCTCCGGTCAGTTTTGTTGGGTATCCAGACTCCGGTTATTACGTTGAGTGAACAGGCTCCGGTCAGTTTCGTTGGGTATCCAGACTCCGGTTATTACGTTGAGCGTTCAGGCTATGGTCAGTTTCGTTGGGTATCTAGACTCCGGTTTTTCCGTTGAGCGTTCAGGCTCCGGTCAGTTTCGTTGCGTATCCAGACTCTGGTTATTACATTAGGCGTTCAGGCTCCGGTCAGTTTTGTTGGGTATCTAGACTCCGGTTATTACGTTAAGCGTTCAGGCTCTGGTCAGTTTCGTTGAGCATCCAGACTCCAGTTATTACGTTGAGCGTTCCGGCTCCGGTCAGTTTCGTTGAGTATCCAGACTCCGGTTATTACGTTGAGCGTTCAGGCTCCGTTCAGTTTTGTTGGGTATCCAGACTCCGGTTATTACGTTGAGCGTTCAGGATCCGGTCAGATTCATTGGGTCTCCAGACTCCGGTTATTACGTTGAGCGTTCAGGCTCCGGTCAGTTTTGTTTGGTATCCAGACTTCGGTTATTACGTTAAGAGTTCAAGCTCCGGTCAGTTTCGTTGGGTATCCAGACTCCGGTTATTACGTTGAGCGTTCAGGCTCCGGTCAGTTTTGTTGGGTATCCAGACTCCGGTTTTTACGTTGAACGTTCAGGCTCCGGTCAGTTTTGTTGGGTATCCATACTTCGGTTGTTACGTTGAGCGCTCAGGCTCCAGTCAGTTTCGTTGGGTATCCAGACTCCGGTTATTACGTTGAGCGTTCAGGCTCCAGTCAAATTCGTTGGGTATCCAGACTCCGGTTATTACGTTGAGCGTTCAGGCTCCGGTCAGTTTTGTTGGGTATCCAGACTCCGGTTATTACGTTGAGCGAGCAGGCTCCGGTCAGTTTCGTTGGGTATCCAGACTCCGGTTATTATGTTGAGCGTTCAGGCTCCGGTCATTTTTGTTGAGCATCCAGACTCCAGTTATTACGTTGAGCGTTCCGGCTCCGGTCAGTTTCGTTGAGTGTCAAGACTCCGGTTATTACGTTGAGCGATCAGGCTCCGGTTAGTTTCGTTAGGTATCCAGATTCCGGCTATTACGTTGAGCGTTCAGGCTCCGGTCAGTTTCATTGGGTATCCAGACTCCGGTTATTACGTTGAGCGTTCAGGCTCCGGTCTGTTTCGTTTTGTATCCAGACTCTGGTTATTACGTTGAGCGTTCAGGCTCCGGTTAGTTTCGTTGAGTATCCAGATTCGGGTTATTACGTTGAGCGTTCAGGCTCCGGTCAATTTTGTTGGGTATCCTGACTCCTGTTATTACGTTGAGCGTTTAGGCTCCGATCAGTTTCGTTGGGTATCCAGACTCCGGTTATTACGTTGAGCGTTCAGGCTCCGGTCAGTTTCGTTGGGTATCCAGACTCCGGTTATTACGTTGATCGTTCAGGCTCCGGTCAGTTTCATTTCGTATCCAGACTCTGGTTATTACATTTGGCGTTCAGGCTCCAGTCAGTTTTGTTGGGTATCTAGACTCCGGTTATTACGTTAAGCGTTCAGGCTCTGGTCAGTTTCGTTGAGCATCCAGACTCCAGTTATTACGTTGAGCGTTCCGGCTCCGGTCATTTTCGTTGAGTATCCAGACTCCGGTTATTACGTTGAGCGTTCATGCTCCCTTCAGTTTTGTTGGGTATCCAGACTCCGGTTTTTCCGTTGAGCGTTCTGGCTCCGGTCAGATTCGTTGGGTATCCAGACTCTGGTTTTTCCGTTGAGCGTTCCGGCTTAGGTCAGTTTTGTTGGGTATCCAGACTCCGGTTATTACGTTGAGCGTTCAGGCTGCGGTCAGTTTCGTTGGGTATCCAGACTCTGGTTATTACGTTGAGCGTTCAGGCTCCGGTCAGTTTCATTGGGTCTCCAGACTACGGTTATTACGTTGAGCGTTCAGGCTCCGGTCAGTTTTGTTTGGTATCCAGACTTTGGTTATTACGTTGAGCGTTACAGCTCCGGTCAGTTTCGTTGGGTATCCAGACTCCGGTTATTACGTTGAGCGTTCAGGCTCCGGTCAGTTTTGTTGGGTATCCAGACTCCGGTTTTTACGTTGAACGTTCAGGCTCCGGCCAGTTTTGTTGGGTATCCAGACTCTGGTTATTACGTTGAGTGAACAGGCTCCGGTCAGTTTCGTTGGGTATCCAGACTCCGGTTATTACGTTGAGCATTCAGGCTCCGGTCAGTTTCGTTGGGTATCTAGACTCCGGTTATTACGTTGATCGTTCAGGCTCCGGTCAGTTTCGTTGCGTATCCAGACTGCGGTTATTACGTTGAGCATTCAGGCTCCGGTCAGTTTTGTTGGGTATCTAGACTCCGGTTATTACGTTAAGCGTTCAGGCTCTGGTCAGTTTCGTTGAGCATCCAGACTCCAGTTATTACGTTGAGCGTTCCGGCTACGGTCAGTTTCGTTGAGTATCCAGACTCCGGTTATTACGTTGAGCGTTTAGGCTCCGTTCAGTTTTGTTGGGTATCCAGACTCCGGTTATTACGCTGAGCGTTCAGGATCCGGTCAGATTCATTGGGTCTCCAGACTCCGGTTATTATGTTGAGCGTTCAGGCTCTGGTCAGTTTTGTTTGGTATCCAGACTTCGGTTATTACGTTAAGCGTTCAGGCTCCGGTCAGTTTCGTTGGGTATCCAGACTCCAGTTATTACGTTGAGCGTTCAGGCTCCGGTCAGTTTTGTTGGGTATCCAGACTCCGGTTTTTACGTTGAACGTTCAGGCTCCGGTCAGTTTTGTTGGGTATCCATACTTCGGTTGTTACGTTGAGCGTTCAGGCTCTAGTCAGTTTCGTTGGGTATCCAGACTCCGGTTATTACGTTGAGCGTTCAGGCTCCGGTCAGTTTTGTTGGGTATCCAGACTCCTGTTTTTACGTTGAACGTTCAGGCTCCGGTCAGTTTTGTTGGGTATCCAGACTCCGGTTATTACGTTGAGCGAGCAGGCTCTGGTCAGTTTCGTTGGGTATCCAGACTCCGGTTATTATGTTGAGCGTTCAGGCTCCGGTCATTTTTGTTGAGCATCCAGACTCCAGTTATTACGTTGAGCGTTCCGGCTCCGGTCAGTTTCGTTGAGTATCAAGACTCCGGTTATTACGTTGAGCGATCAGGCTCCGGTTAGTTTCGTTAGATATCCAGATTCCGGCTATTACGTTGAGCGTTCAGGCTCCGGTCAGTTTCATTGGGTATCCAGACTCCGGTTATTACGTTGAGCGTTCAGGCTCCGGTCAGTTTCGTTTTGTATCCAGACTCCGGTTATTACGTTGAGAGTTCAGGCTCCGGTTAGTTTTGTTGAGTATCCAGATTCGGGTTATTACGTTGAGCGTTCAGGCTCCTGTCTATTTTGTTGGGTATCCTGACTCCTGTTATTACGTTGAGCGTTTAGGCTCCGATCAGTTTCGTTGGGTATCCAGACTCCGGTTATTACGTTGAGCGTTCAGGCTCCGGTCAGTTTCGTTGGGTATCCAGACTCCGGTTATTACGTTGATCGTTCAGGCTCCGGTCAGTTTCGTTTCGTATCCAGACTCTGGTTATTACATTTGGCGTTCAGGCTCCGGTCAGTTTTGTTGGGTATCTAGACTCCGGTTATTACGTTAAGCGTTCAGGCTCCGGTCAGTTTCGTTGAGCATCCAGACTCCAGTTACTACGTTGAGCGTTCCGGCTCCGGTCAGTTTCGTTGAGTATCCAGACTCCGGTTATTACGTTGAGCGTTCAGGCTCCCTTCAGTTTTGTTGGGTATCCAGACTCCGGTTTTTCCGTTGAGCGTTCAGGCTCCGGTCAGATTCGTTGGGTATCCAGACTCCGGTTTTTCCGTTGAGCGTTCAGGCTCAGGTCAGTTTTGGTGGGTATCCAGACTCCGGTTATTACGTTGAGCGTTCAGGCTGCGGTCAGTTTCGTTGGGTATCCAGACTCTGGTTATTACGTTGAGCGTTCAGGCTCCGGTCAGTTTCATTGGGTCTCCAGACTACGGTTATTACGTTGAGCGTTCAGGCTCCGGTCAGTCTTGTTTGGTATCCAGACATCGGTTATTACGTTGAGCGTTCAGGCTCCGGTCAGTTTTGTTGGGTATCCAGACTCCGGTTTTTACGTTGAACGTTCAGGCTCCGGTCAGTTTTGTTGGGTATCCAGACTCCGGTTTTTACGTTGAACGTTCAGGCTCCGGTCAGTTTTGTTGGGTATCCAGACTCTGGTTATTACGTTGAGTGAACAGGCTCCGGTCAGTTTCGTTGGGTATCCAGACTCCGGTTATTACGTTGAGCGTTCAGGCTCCGGTCAGTTTTGTTGGGTATCTAGACTCCGGTTATTACGTTGATCGTTCAGGCTCCGGTCAGTTTCGTTGCGTATCCAGACTCTGGTTATTACATTAGGCGTTCAGGCTCCGGTCAGTTTTCTTGGGTATCTAGACTCCGGTTATTACGTTAAGCGTTCAGACTCTGGTCAGTTTCGTTGAGCATCCAGACTCCAGTTATTACGTTGAGCGTTCCGGCTCCGGTCAGTTTCGTTGAGTATCCAGACTCCGGTTATTATGTTGAGCGTTCAGGCTCCGTTCAGTTTTGTTGGGTATCCAGAATCCGGTTATTACGTTGAGCGTTCAGGATCCGGTCAGATTCATTGGGTCTCCAGACTCCGGTTATTACGTTGAGCGTTCAGGCTCCGGTCAGTTTTGTTTGGTATCCAGACTTTGGTTATTACGTTAAGCATTCAGGCTCCGGTCAGTTTCGTTGGGTATCCAGACTCCGGTTATTACGTTGAGCGTTCAGGCTCCGGTCAGTTTTGTTGGGTATCCAGACTCCAGTTTTTACGTTGAACGTTCAGGCTCCGGTCAGTTTTGTTGGGTATCCATACTTCGGTTGTTACATTGAGCGTTCAGGCTCCAGTCAGTTTCGTTGGGTATCCAGACTCCAGTTATTACGTTGAGCGTTCAGGCTCCGGTCAGTTTTGTTGGGTATCCAGACTCCTGTTTTTACGGTGAACGTTCAGGCTCCGGTCAGTTTTGTTGGGTATCCAGACTCCGGTTATTACGTTGAGCGAGCAGGCTCCGGTCAGTTTCGTTGGGTATCCAGACTCCGGTTATTATGTTGAGCGTTCAGGCTCCGGTCATTTTTGTTGAGCATCCAGACTCTAGTTATTACGTTGAGCGTTCCGGCTCCGGTCAGTTTCGTTGAGTATCAAGACTCCGGTTATTACGTTGAGCGATCAGGCTCCGGTTAGTTTCGTTAGGTATCCAGATTCCGGCTATTACGTTGAGCGTTCAGGCTCCGGTCAGTTTCGTTGGGTATCCAGACTCCGGTTATTACGTTGAGCGTTCAGGCTCCGGTCAGTTTCGTTTCGTATCCAGACTCTGGTTATTACATTTGGCGTTCAGGCTCCGGTCAGTTTTGTTGGGTATCTAGACTCCGGTTATTACGTTAAGCGTTCAGGCTCCGGTCAGTTTCGTTGAGCATCCAGACTCCAGTTATTACGTTGAGCGTTCCGGCTCCGGTCAGTTTCGTTGAGTATCCAGACTCCGGTTATTACGTTGAGCGTTCAGGCTCCCTTCAGTTTTGTTGGGTATCCAGACTCCGGTTTTTCCGTTGAGCGTTCAGGCTCCGGTCAGATTCGTTGGGTATCCAGACTCCGGTTTTTCCGTTGAGCGTTCAGGCTCAGGTCAGTTTTGTTGGGTATCCAGACTCCGGTTATTACGTTGAGCGTTCAGGGTGCGGTCAGTTTCGTTGGGTATCCAGACTCTGGTTATTACGTTGAGCGTTCAGGCTCCGGTCAGTTTCATTGGGTCTCCAGACTACGGTTATTACGTTGAGCATTCAGGCTCCGGTCAGTTTTGTTTGGTATCCAGACTTCAGTTATTACGTTGAGCGTTCAAGCTCCGGTCAGTTTCGTTGGGTATCCAGACTCCGGTTATTACGTTGAGCGTTCAGGCTCCGGTCAGTTTTGTTGGGTATCCAGACTCCGGTTTTTACGTTGAACGTTCAGGCTCCGGTCAGTTTCATTGGGTCTCCAGACTTCGGTTATTACGTTGAGCGTTCAGGCTCCGGTCAGTTTCGTTGGGTATCCAGACTCCGGTTATTACGTTGAGCGTTCAGGCTCCGGTCAGTTTTGTTGGGTATCCAGACTCCGGTTTTTACGTTGAACGTTCAGGCTCCGGTCAGTTTTGTTGGGTATCTATACTTCGGTTATTACGTTGAGCGTTCAGGCTCCGGTCAGTTTCGTTGGGTATCCAGACTCCGGTTATTACGTTGAGCGTTCAGGCTCCGGTCAGTTTTGTTGGGTATCCAGACTCCTGTTTTTACGTTGAACGTTCATGCTCCGGTCAGTTTTGTTGGGTATCCAGACTCCGGTTATTACGTTGAGCGAGCAGGCTCCGGTCAGTTTCGTTGGGTATCCAGACTCCGGTTATTATGTTGAGCGTTCAGGCTCCGGTCATTTTCGTTGAGCGTCCAGACTCCAGTTATTACGTTGAGCGTTCCGGCTCCGGTCAGTTTCGTTGAGTATCAAGACTCTGGTTATTACGTTGAGCGATCAGGCTCCGGTTAGTTTCGTTAGGTATCCAGATTCCGGCTATTACGTTGAGCGTTTAGGCTCCGGTCAGTTTCATTGGGTATCCAGACTCCGGTTATTACGTTCAGCGTTCAGGCTCCGGTCAGTTTCGTTTTGTATCCAGACTCCGGTTATTACGTTGAGCGTTCAGGCTCCGGTCAATTTTGTTGGGTATCCTGACTCCTGTTATTACGTTGAGCGTTTAGGCTCCGATCAGTTTCGTTGGGTATCCAGACTCCGGTTATTACGTTGAGCGTTCAGGCTCCGGTCAGTTTCGTTGGGTATCCAGACTCCGGTTATTACGTTGATCGTTCAGGCTCCGGCCAGTTTCGTTGCGTATCCAGACACTGGTTATTACATTTGGCATTCAGGCTCCGGTCAGTTTTGTTGGGTATCTAGACTCCGGTTATTACGTTAAGCGTTCAGGCTCCGGTCAGTTTCGTTGAGCATCCATACTCCAGTTATTACGTTGAGCGTTCCGGCTCCGGTCAGTTTCGTTGAGTATCCAGACTCCGGTTATTACGTTGAGCGTTCAGGCTCCCTTCAGTTTTGTTGGGTATCCAGACTCCGGTTATTACGTTGAGCGTTCAGGCTCCGGTCAGATTCGTTGGGTATCCAGATTCGGTTTTTCCGTTGAGCGTTCAGGCTCAGGTCAGTTTTGTTGGGTATCCAGACTCCGGTTATTAAGTTGAGCGTTCAGGCTGCGGTCAGTTTCGTTGGGTATCCAGACTCTGGTTATTACGTTGAGCGTTCAGGCTCCGGTCAGTTTCATTGGGTCTCCAGATTACGGTTATTACGTTGAGCGTTCAGGCTCCGGTCAGTTTTGTTTGGTATCCAGACTTCGGTTATTACGTTGAGCGTTCAAGCTCCGGTCAGTTTCGTTGGGTATCCAGACTCCGGTTATTACATTGAGCGTTCAGGCTCCGGTCAGTTTTGTTGGGTATCCAGACTCCGGTTTTTACGTTGAACGTTCAGGCTCCGGTCAGTTTTGTTGGGTATCCAGAGTCCGGTTTTTACGTTGAACGTTCAGGCTCCGGTGAGTTTTGTTGGGTATCCATACTTCGGTTATTACGTTGAGCGTTCAGGCTCCGGTCAGTTTCGTTGGGTATCCAGACTCCGGTTATTACGTTGAGCGTTCAGACTCCGGTCAGTTTTGTTGGGTATCCAGACTCCTGTTTTTACGTTGAACGTTCAGGCTCCGGTCAGTTTTGTTGGGTATCCAGACTCCGGTTATTACGTTGAGCGAGCAGGCTCCGGTCAGTTTCGTTGGGTATCCAGACTCCGGTTATTATGTTGAGCATTCAGGCTCTGGTCATTTTCGTTGAGCATCCAGACTCCAGTTATTACGTTGAGCATTCCAGCTCCGGTCAGTTTCGTTGAGTATCAAGACTCGGGTTATTACGTTGAGCGATCAGGCTCCGGTTAGTTTCGTTAGGTATCCAGATTCCGGCAATTACGTTGAGCGTTCAGGCTCCGGTCAGTTTCATTGGGTATCCAGACTCCGGTTATTACGTTGAGCGTTCAGGCTCCGGTCAGTTTCGTTTTGTATCCAGACTCCGGTTATTACGTTGAGCGTTCAGGCTCCGGTTAGTTTCGTTGAGTATCCAGATTCGGGTTATTACGTTGAGCGTTCAGGCTCCGGTCAATTTTGTTGGGTATCCTGACTCCTGTTATTACGTTGAGCGTTTAGGCTCCGATCAGTTTCGTTGGGTATCCAGACTCCGTTTATTACGTTGAGCGTTCATGCTCCGGTCAGTTTCGTTGGGTATCCAGACTCCGGTTATTACGTTGATCGTTCAGGCTCCGGTCAGTTTCGTTGCGTATCCAGACTCTGGTTATTACATTTGGCGTTCAGGCTCCGGTCAGTTTTGTTGGGTATCTAGACTCCGGTTATTACGTTAAGCGTCCAGGCTCCGGTCAGTTTCGTTGAGTATCCAGACTCCGGTTATTACGTTGAGCGTTCAGGCTCCGGTCAGATTCGTTGGGTATCCAGACTCCGGTTTTTCCGTTGAGCGTTCAGGCTCAGGTCAGTTTTGTTGGGTATCCAGACTCCGGTTATTACGTTGAGCGTTCAGGCTGCGGTCAGTTTCGTTGGGTATCCAGACTCTGGTTATTACGTTGAGCGTTCAGGCTCCGGTCAGTTTCATTGGGTCTCCAGATTACGGTTATTACGTTGAGCGTTCAAGCTCCGGTCAGTTTTGTTTGGTATCCAGACTTCGGTTATTACGTTGAGCGTTCAAGCTCCGGTCAGTTTCGTTGGGTATCTAGACTCCGGTTATTACATTGAGCGTTCAGGCTCCGGTCAGTTTTGTTGGGTATCCAGACTCCGGTTTTTACGTTGAACGTTCAGGATCCGGTCAGTTTTGTTGGGTATCCAGAGTCCGGTTCTTACGTTGAACGTTCAGGCTCCGGTGAGTTTTGTTGGGTATCCATACTTCGGTTATTACGTTGAGCGTTCAGGCTCCGGTCAGTTTCGTTGGGTATCCAGACTCCGGTTATTACGTTGAGCGTTCAGGCTCCGGTCAGTTTTGTTGGGTATCCAGACTCCTGTTTTTACGTTGAACGTTCAGGCTCCGGTCAGTATTGTTGGGTATCCAGACTCCGGTTATTACATTGAGCGAGCAGGCTCCGGTCAGTTTCGTTGGGTATCCAGACTCCGGTTATTATGTTGAGCGTTCAGGCTCCGGTCATTTTCGTTGAGCATCCAGACTCCAGTTATTACGTTGAGCATTCCGGCTCCGGTCAGTTTCGTTGAGTATCAAGACTCGGGTTATTACGTTGAGCGATCAGGCTCCGGTTAGTTTCGTTAGGTATCCAGATTCCGGCTATTACGTTGAGCGTTCAGGCTTCGGTCAGTTTCATTGGGTATCCAGACTCCGGTTATTACGTTGAGCGTTCAGGCTCCGGTCAGTTTCGTTTTGTATCCAGACTCCGGTTATTACGTTGAGCGTTCAGGCTCCGGTTAGTTTCGTTGAGTATCCAGATTCGGGTTATTACGTTGAGCGTTCAGGCTCCGGTCAATTTTGTTGGGTATCCTGACTCCTGTTATTACGTTGAGCGTTTAGGCTCCGATCAGTTTCGTTGGGTATCCAGA
Organism: Lathyrus sativus; assembly: GCA_963859935.3. Lineage (NCBI taxonomy): Eukaryota > Viridiplantae > Streptophyta > Magnoliopsida > Fabales > Fabaceae > Lathyrus > Lathyrus sativus. The sequence goes on from CAWUDS030000772.1 coordinate 282,457, forward strand.
CTCCGTTTATTACGTTGAGCGTTCATGCTCCGGTCAGTTTCGTTGGGTATCCAGACTCCGGTTATTACGTTCATCGTTCAGGCTCCGGTCAGTTTCGTTGCGTATCCAGACTCTGGTTATTACATTTGGCGTTCAGGCTCCGGTCAGTTTTGTTGGGTATCTAGACTCCGGTTATTACGTTAAGCGTTCAGGCTCCGGTCAGTTTCGTTGAGCATCCAGACTCCAGTTATTACGTTGAGCGTTCCGGCTCCGGTCAGTTTCATTGAGTATCCAGACTCCGGTAAATACATTGAGCGTTCAGGCTCCTTCAGTTTTGTTAGGTATCCAGACTCTGGTTATTACGTTGAGCGTTCAGGCTCCGGTCAGATTCGTTGGGTATCCAGACTCCGGTTTTTCCGTTGAGCATTCAGGCTCAGGTCAGTTTTGTTGCGTATCCAGACTCTGGTTATCACGTTGAGCGTTCAGGCTGCGGTCAGTTTCGTTGGGTATCCAGACTCTGGTTATTACGTTGAGCGTTCAAGCTCCGGTCAGTTTTGTTGGGTATCCAGGCTCCGGTTATTACATTGAGCGTTCAGGCTCCGGTCAGTTTTGTTGGGTATCCAGACTCCGGTTTTTACGTTGAACGTTCACGCTCCGGTCAGTTTTGTTGGGTATCCAGACTCCGGTTTTTACGTTGAACGTTCAGGCTCCGGTGAGTTTTGTTGGGTATCCATACTTCGGTTATTACGTTGAGCGTTCAGGCTCCGGTCAGTTTCGTTGGGTATCCAGACTCCGGTTATTACGTTGAGCGTTCAGGCTCCGGTCAGTTTTGTTGGGTATCCAGACTCCTGTTTTTACGTTGAACGTTCAGGCTCCGGTCAGTTTTGTTGGGTATCCAGACTCCGGTTATTACGTTGAGCGAGCAGGCTCCGGTCAGTTTCGTTGGGTATCCAGACTCCGGTTATTATGTTGAGCGTTCAGGCTCCGGTCATTTTCGTTGAGCATCCAGACTCCAGTTATTACGTTGAGCGTTCCGGCTCCGGTCAGTTTCGTTGAGTATCAAGACTCCGGTTATTACGTTGAGCGATCAGGCTCCGGTTAGTTTCGTTAGGTATCCAGATTCTGGCTATTACGTTGAGCGTTCAGGCTCTGGTCAGTTTCATTGGGTATCCAGAATCCGGTTATTACGTTGAGCGTTCAGGCTCCGGTCAGTTTCGTTTTGTATCCAGACTCTGGTTAGTTTCGTTAGGTATCCAGATTCCGGGTATTACGTTGAGCGTTCAGGCTCCGGTCAGTTTCATTGGGTATCCAGACTCCGGTTATTACGTTGAGCGTTCAGGCTCCGGTCAGTTTCGTTTTGTATGCAGACTCCGGTTATTATGTTGAGCGTTCAGGCTCCGGTTAGTTTCGTTGAGTGTCCAGATTCGGGTTATTACGTTGAGCGTTCAGGCTCCGATCAATTTTGTTGGGTATCCTGACTCCTGTTATTACATTGAGCGTTTAGGCTCCGATCAGTTTCGTTGGGTATCCAGACTCCGGTTATTACGTTGAGCGTTCAGGCTCCGGTCAGTTTCGTTGGGTATCCAGACTCCGGTTATTACGTTGAGCGTTCAGGCTCCGGTCAGTTTCGTTGCGTATCAAGGACTCTGGTTATTACATTTGGCGTTCAGGCTCCGGTCAGTTTTGTTGGGTATCTAGACTCCGGTTATTACGTTAAGCGTTCAGGCTCCGGTCAGTTTCGTTGAGCATCCAGACTCCAGTTATTACGTTGAGCGTTCCGGCTCCGGTCAGTTTCGTTGAGTATCCAGACTCCGGTTATTACTGTCGCTACTGCGAAAATCGGCGCCGGCTGAACAGAAGAGTCGCCACCGTGCGTTATTTATCCCACGGGAGGGAAAGGAAACGCTCAGGGTAAACCTCGCACAACATGGGAAAGGTATGGTCGTCGCAACCAAAACCTGGATTCGGGAGTCGGTTACGCAAGGGGAAGGTATTAGCACCCCTCACGTCCGTCGTACTCGACGGGATCCACGCTTGTTTTCGGGTATGGATTGTTATTCTATCTAAACTATAGGTCAAGGGTTAAAAAGAAAATAAAATGAAAATAAAAATAAAAATGACTCGGCAAAGTATCGCACTTTATGCCTACGTATTCCCTCCTGGAACGAGAAATCAGAGTCAACGTAGTTCGCCTACCTACGGGGAAGGAAGGGAAGGTTGCTCGCTAGGATGTCGCATCCTATGCCTACGTACTTTCATACGGCATGAAAGAGCAGAGCAAACGTAGTTCGGGCTACGCACGACACAGGCTTGTCTTGGTTGATTTTATTCCTTCTGAAAAAGGTTTCCTTGATTAGCAGTCCCAGCGGACAAAAATGACGTCTTGATGAGTTCACATTCTTTTACGGAAGAAGTGTCTTTTATTGTATTTGAAATCTTATTGTGTTTTTCTGTTTGTTTTGAGAAAGAAGAGACAGAACTCTAACCTATGGTTGCGAAGGGAAACAAACTAACCTAATGTTATCATGCATGGGTTAAGACCTAATGTCTATCATATTTCTCTCTTGCACAGAGAGAAACAGAGGTCCTACGGGAACAGACGGAAACAATATCAGATATATACAGTAAAACAGTAAAATGCATGGATGCAACAATACAAGCGAGGCAAGGGAGTCCCACTCAACCCCGAACCTAGAAAACAATAGGCAAAAGTGAACAGGCTTCACTTTCAACCCAGCAGGGTAAACAGCAAACAATACAGTCAGGGAAACCAATCAATACATCAAGAAATGAAATACAGCAAAAATAAACAGCCACAGCAGCTCTACATCAATATCCATCTTCAAGTCATCTCCAATCAGCTACAAGCTTCAGTTAGCAGCAGTCTCTATCTTCACAGTCTTCAAGCAAAGATCTTGAGCACCAGTCCTTAGTCTACAATGGCTTTTCTTCAAGTCTCAGGCTCCAGGATGAATATCAGTCAACCAGATGAAGTGAACGAATGTTAGACAGTTAATTACCTACCAAGGGTGGTTCATTAACTGTTAACATTAAACAGAAAGTTTTCTCTCAAAAGTTCTATCTTTCAAATACATTCACTGATCCTTCCAAAGGAAGGAGGTGGATATTTGAAAGAGACTTTGAATCATAGAGAAAGGATAGAGGCAAACAAAGCCATCTATGTTTGTGAATCAAGTTGCTAGACTAAGCTCTTCCTAACCCTAAATCCTATAGTCTTCAACAGTCTTCTAGCAAACACAGCATCTTCAATGAATTTGAACTTGATCTTCCATCTTGAGTCTTCAATGTGCTTCATCCACAAGGTCCTCAATTCAATCTTCAAAGCTCCACACCCAAAGGAGAAGAAAAGAAAGCAAAACAATACAAACTATGCCCTAAGAGCCACACAAATGATCAATCAATTCAAAAATCAACCAAAAATAGCATATGGTAATAAAAATTCCTAATATAAATTCTAGGGGATCCTACTTAACTACCCTTAAGCCCCATATATTCCCCATAGGCTAACTTGTCCTAAAAACCCCAAAATAAAATGTTGAATTTCAAGCATGCCACTTAAAAGCCCTAATAAAACTATCCTAAGTTCAATTATCTAAACTAATTAAATTTTATTCTAAAAAATCTAGTAATAAATCCAGAGAGTAATACAATTCATTATTTAACATCACCAACAAGAATGAGCAAAAAAATCTATTCCTAAAGTCATGAACAAAAATGTACCAGTTCAAGTGTGAAATGAATTAAGGAAAAGAATGCATTATTTTGTAAAATATGTGGAAAATGCGAAAAAAATATAAAATGCAATTTTTATATTTTTTTAATTTTCTAGACATGCTAAGGAAAATATTAAAAAAAGAATGAGTAAAAAACATGCATTATTTATTTAGTTATGATTTTTAGAAGATGAGTGAAATAAAATGAAAATTGAAAATGAAAATAAAAGAATTAAAGAGGAGGGGTGCAGATAGCATGTTGGATCAGTTCACGCGCGTGTGGGCCTGGCTGATGGGGGGTGCGAATAGCGCATGAGCCCAAGAAGCTCACTAATCCAAACGACGCCGTTTGGCTGCGTCTGGGATTTCCCTCTCTTTTTCGTTTGAACGTGGGTCGTTTGATCCCAGTCTTGGTCAAACATTTAACCTTCATCCGACGGCTCCCTTCTTTCTTCCCCACATGAAAACCCTAGCTTCATACAAACTCCCTCTTCATGAGTGAAACTTCCAGCCACCCTAGCTTTCTCATCTCGCCACCATTTCCTTCGATGTAAAAACCAAACTCGATCCTCTCCTCACCCTCTACGCAGCCATGTCCATGTCTCCTCTTGAAACCACCTAGAAGGTGCAAACCGAAACCCCCAATCCATGGTTCCACCATGAAAGCTTGACATGCAACTGTAACAAACCTTGAAAATAATTGTAGCCACGTGTTCTACATGTTACACTGAGTACACTAAACTATAGCACATGCTTTTAATCTTCATATATCAACCATTCTTGACCAACCAAGAATTGACACCACATCTTGAACCTCCATGGATTGACCTTAAACTCACCATAAATGATCCTTAAGTGGTCTCTATCATGAATATCACAACAACTAACCCTAACCATGCATAATTATGGTGATTCGAATCAAAACGTATTCTTACCAATTGGATATGGTGATGATGGTTATCCCTCGTTTCAGCCCTTGCCACTTGTGCCAATTGATCCTTGGATGATGGTGATGATGCTGGTGAAGAGAATTCGTGTTTACACCTCTTGAAAATGCCAATTCGAAGCTTCACGCCACTTGGAGTGATGGAGAAGAACTCATGGTCCAGCCACGATTTGAGGTACCTTCTTCGTGCTTTTTACTCTACAACAATGGAGGATGATGATGATGATGATAGCTAGCACAAACAATGGAGTTTGGGAGAGATGGGAATCAAAATGCAATTTTGGAGTTATGAGATGAAAGTATGGTTTGCAAGCAACTAGAATCACCAACCTAACAACAAACAGCTTCATTTCCTTATATAGGGGAGGATTAACAGAATGAGAAGTTTCTAGATTGGTCCTAGAGGGATCTAGAAGCTTATGGAACTTTCATGAATTTATCATTTGATGGCATTTTGAATCATATCATATCATGCTTGCACCTTGGGTAAACTTGAGTGAAAATCTCCCCTCATGAGATATTAGGAGTGTATGCATAAAAAACCAAGTTTTCCTTGCCTTGTGTTAAGCTTTACCATGTTGCCTTATGATGTAAGAAACAAATTTACAAAGGAAGTCCAATTTTTAAACCTAAACTCAAAAATGTGGCTGAACCAATGTCTTTAAAATGATGTTGGGAATCAATTTGGTATATTGGATGACCCATATTGGCTTTGTAGATCTCTCAAACCATTTTCCAACTTGAACTTTTTCAAGTTATATGCCTTTTTAAGTCATTTTCACCACTTTTTAAAATTCCATGCTCCAAGCTTTTTCAAACTTTCACACCTTCTTTTCTAGCCTTAAAATCCCATTTTGAACAACTTTGATGTTGGGAAGTTTTCCATTGAAGCTTCCTTGTATGAGTTTTAGGCATGTGCTATGAATGACCTGTAATTCACAAATGACCAAAATACCCTTTGCTTGCCAAGACCATAAGTAGAGTTCCCCAAATCATATGAAGGCATACTATACCATTCTAGAAAGCTAAGACAATGAGGAACAACTCTTATGTTGACCAGAAATTCATTTGAAATCTCCTTGAGGGGTAAAAATTGCTTGGAAGTCAAGTCACTTTCACAGACAAAACTTCAGATACCTCAGATGACCTGTAACTTGCAAGGACCATAACTTGAGTTATATAAATCTCCTTGATGTCTTCCACCACTCAAATTAAAGGTCTGGAGATCCTCTACAAGTTTCATGTTGGCCAAGGATCCATTTGAAGCTTGAATTTTGACTTATCTTGCTTGGAAGTTTGACCTAAACTAGGGGATTTTACACAGAAACCCTAATTTAGAAACTCCTCTTCTCCTTGATTTCTCTTGATTTCTTCTTGGCATATCACCAAATCCTCTTCTACATGTCAAATGATGAACCCCACATCTCCTCAATAGCCCTTAATGCCTTTCAATCAATCAATTGACCTAGAGTTGACCCAAGGTTGACCCAGATGAAACCCTAGTTGACTGTCTTCATCCACAACTCTTGTGACTACACCAATGACTTGTCTCCTTCTCCAAATGGCTTTCTAAGTCCTCCAAGATGTCTAGATACTCCCCATGCCTTCAATTCACATCTCACAACCCCCTTGTTGACCCTCAGACACCCTCAGTTAGGAGATATACTCAATGCTTGATCCACTGAACCCCCTGCTTTCAAATTCTTTTCTGATGACTTGAATGAGATTGAATTAGGATAATAACCTCTTGATAGGCCTCTAGAGATGATAACAATGATTGGTCCCCTGTTAGCTGACTTGCTATGCTTATGCTATGCAGATGAGTAACCTATGTACATGGCTCTATATGCAAATGCTAATGATATTGAAACATAGACCCAGTGAATAAGGTTGGGCAAATTTTTAGGGTGCAACAGCTGCCCCTATTCAAGCGGCTTGGACCCGATTGGGTGAAGAGCCCGGAGCCTTCAGACATTCGCGGTACGAGACGGTTGAATACTAGGAACCCAGAAATTTGCCAACCGCAGAAATAAACTGCGCCACTGCTTGGGGAACGACATTCATCAGCTGAATTTAACTGTTACGGCAACCCACTGATCTCGTGCGGCCGTGCTGGGGATTCTTTTCATCATCCTGAAAAAGATTGAATCATCGGAAACTTCGTCCTTTGCTTGTCCACGTCAGGACTCTGTCTGCTGTCAACTCGGAAAAAACTTCAACAACTTTGCTGGGGACGGCTCGTCTGCCTTCTCGTCAGAGATAAATCGTCCACGTTAGGAATAAACTCTTCCACGTTAGGAATACCACCTCCACGTTAGGACTCACCTTTCCACGTAAGGAATAACCGTTCCACGTTAGGAATAATACTGTCCACGTTAGGACTCACCTTTCCACGTAAGGAATACATCGCTTTTCCCCGTCAGGGGTGACTTTTCTCTGCTTTGTCAAACTCTTCCACGTAAGGAATACGTCTTCTTTTGCTTTGTCCACGTAAGGACTCTTTCTTTTTCCACGTTAGGAATCACAAATTTTCCACGTAAGGAACCCCAATCTTTCCACGTGAGGAATACTATATCAATCTTTGTTTCCACGTTAGGAATGCTTCTTCTTTCCACGTAAGGAATACCGTTTCTTCTTTCCGTCCACGTCAGGACTAAACTTTCCACGTAAGGAATCTATCTTCTTCTTCCACGTTAGGAATAACTTCTTTGATCTGTCCGCGTCAGGACTAAACTCTTCCACGTCAGGAATAATCTCTTTCTTTCCACGTCAGGAATCAATCTTGATATGTCCGCGTGAGGACTCAATCTTTCCACGTAAGGAATAAACTCGTCTTTCCGCGTAAGGAAACCATTTTTCTTCCACGTAAGGAATGCTCTTGATATGTCCACGTAAGGACTCAATCTTTCCACGTAAGGAATAAACTTTGATCTGTCCACGTCAGGACTAAACTTTTCCACGTAAGGAAACAACTTCTCTTTTTTCCCACGTAAGGAATAACTTGTCCACGTTAGGACTACATCTTCTTTCCACGTAAGGAATAACTTATTTTCCACGTAAGGAATCTCCATCTTTCCACGTTAGGAATAACTTTCTTCTGGATCTGTCCGCGTCAGGACCACACTTTCCACGTAAGGAATAACTTTCGTTCCACGTAAGGAATCACAATCTCTTTTCTCAATCTGTCCGCGTCAGGACTAAACTTTCCACGTAAGGAATCTCCATCTCTTTCCACGTAAGGAAACCATCTTCTTTCCACGTAAGGAATACAAACTTTCCACGTAAGGAATCTCCATCTTTCCACGTTAGGAACACAATCTTGATATGTCCACGTAAGGACTCAATCTTTCCACGTAAGGAATAAACTCATCTTTCCACGTAAGGAATCAATCTTGATATGTCCACGTAAGGACTCAATCTTTCCACGTTAGGAATCAAACCTTGATCTGTCCACGTCAGGACTAAACTTTTCCACGTAAGGAAACACCTTCTCTTTCCACGTCAGGAATCAACTTCTTTTCCATCTGTCCACGTCAGGACTAAACTTTCCACGTAAGGAATCAATCTCTTTTCCACGTAAGGAATCACCATTTTTCCACGTAAGGAATAAGACTTCGTCTGGATCTGTCCGCGTCAGGACTAAACTCTTCCACGTCAGGAATAATCTCTTTCTTTCCACGTCAGGAATCTCCTCTTGATATGTCCGCGTAAGGACTCTAATCTTTCCACGTAAGGAATCAATCTTGATATGTCCGCGTGAGGACTCAAATCTTTCCACGTAAGGAATCTCCATCTTTCCACGTTAGGAACACAATCTTAATCTGTCCACGTAAGGACTCCAATCTTTCCACGTAAGGAATATGATCTTTTTCCACGTAATGAATACGTTATCAATCTGTCCATGTAAGGACTCTGGCTTGATATGTCCACGTAAGGACTCAATCTTTCCACGTAAGGAAACAACTTCGTTCCACGTCAGGACCCATGTTTCGTCTTGATTTGTCCACGTCAGGACTCAGGCATCTTCGACCCGCTGGGGAAATACAACTTGTCCACGTCAGGACTCACTTCTTCATTGGTCCCGACCCACAAACTTCTTAGCACTGACGTGACAGCGACTTTGAGGCGGACTCTACTAGGGATATCTGGAAACCAAACTACCGGATGCCTGTTCTGATGCCCGGAGGCCACTTATGAAATTCTGGTTCATGAAACCTTTTGATGAAAAATAACTCTGCTTGGGAATAAAGAGAGACTTATCCTGGTAACTCTGTGGGGAATACTGCCGAAACTGACATTATCATTGAATATCTCATGCCGAGATCTTGAGTGTTTGGTAGTTCATTTGAGCAAGTGCTCTCCCCACCTGCTGGGATACAGGAACCGCTTCAGCAAAATAAATGCTGAAGATAATGCCAACTTCGCTGGGGATAGCCAGGTGCTACAGAATTATTCCAGCAAAATAAATGCTGTAAGAGTGAAGTCGACTCAGCTGGGAAGTTAGGAACTTAAACCAAACACCTTGTTGAAGTAGCATCCTGCTGGGGAATATAACTCTGCTGGGGAATAGCAGATGTGCACAGTACGGTTGGATTTCTGCTGGAGAGTGAACTGATATTACACAGTATCCCTGACAAAATAAATGCCAGGACCCACAACCAACTCTGCTGGGGAGAGTCTTAATCTTCGAGTTCTACTGGGAGGAAAGAACACTTGCTGAAAGGAGAGAACTCCGCTTCGGGGATACTAACATGCCCAGCTTGCCCCTGAATCTGCAACAGTTTTGGAATGGACCCTACAGTCTTTGTATCCTGACGACCAGACATGGACGGCTTCTACATTTCGGACCTCGAAGGGGTGTTTCAAGAACATAACTTTCGTGCTTCTAGGGTGACATGCCCCGGTCTCGCAACAATCTTTTGTCTCTGATCGACTGTGTCGTGGAGCACTGCCCATAGCTATGAGAGATTTTCCAAATCTTGACCTGACTGCCCCGGATTTACTGATTCTAGGATGACCGACTCTACCTGAATTAATCAGTATAGCTTGCCCCAGTTCACGAAATATTTGGGCATTCTGCATTTTATCCTGATCATACCTTCCACTGTAGGAATCTTTCCTGTCGGCATGCGCTTACTCGCAGGTAACACAAGTTGTTCTGCATAAAAGATATATTAAACGCAATGCATATGACAGTTTCAAAATCCAAGTCTGTTCACTAAAAAATTTTGTGACATGTAATGAATCACTTATCAAAATGTCAATATGAAAGCTGGTAAGAGGAACCCTTTTAGGAGTCAGAATCGACGAGATCTTTACTGACGTATGCCCTCGGACAAAACCTGTTTCAATTAGGACTTTTGCGGGTTGTAACGTGGTCAGGTTCACGGTTAACAAGGAAAGATATAGGCTCAAAATTTATTTCGACCCACCCATTCTTCGTGATGTTCTCCAATCCTATGTTCAGCTAATCTGACTTCAGCGTTCACCTATTAGAGGTGGAATGATAGGAGTGATGGTTCAGGATACCACGCGTTTTTCTTTTTTTTGAGTGACGGTCATTTGCTTTTCGTCTTTGGGTGCCTAGAATCACACGACTTTTGTCCTTTTCGAGGATTTGTTCTTTTCTTTGACAATCCTTTTCGTCTTTCGTTTTTTTTCCCTAACTTTTGCCTGGACTGAGTATCTTTTGAGATTCTTTTGATTTTCCAGTCCAGCGGGATGCCCCTGTTTTTGCCTAAGTCATTTGTTTTCAAGTTTTGACTTAGCGGGCTCTTGATTATTTTCACCTTTCGTTCTCTCTCTTTTTTTTTTGAACAAGTCGTGTGACACTGGTTTGTCTGACTTCTTGTGGAGTAATGTGACTGTTTCACTCTTTGTCGGCAAGGTTTAACCATTGCGGTTCTTTAGGCACGACTTATACAAGTGTGATTTATCCTCAACCGGACACTCTTTCCACTATTCGAACGCTTGGTCAAACTAACTGACACCTACCCTGCCCCGGGTTAAGATTTGGGGTTTTTTCATTTTCGAAAAGAACCTCCTACTACTGGCTCGAAAGGGGTTATCAAGGGATTACCTTCCTTATATCTCCAGTGTTTATGGATTGAAACAATGCCTGTATTTCATCAACAAGTTTTTTATCCAAAAGCATACGATCGGAATATTATTCGTCATCTGTTTTCGTCATCCTCCCCAGATTCCTGCTAAAACAAGCATTAAGCATTAAAGCAAAACAAAGAGTGAACCCGACTGGATTAATTCAAAACATGCATATTCATTTTGTTTATTAATATCAATTGAAAAACAACAAGTTTTAAGAGCGAAATTTGCAATTACACAGAAAAGAAACTACGAATGCGCGGACATGAACAAGATAACATGAAAAATGTCGGTGTCTCAGAACTGGACTTCCTACACTTTGACTTATTGGCGAGTCAACCATTCTCAGAAGCTATCATCAGGGGTAGTCTACTGCTGTCTCGATCTTCTTTCACCGGCCCGATCAAATCTGGGAAACCTTTTCATCACCCCGACTTTTGCTTGTCTATGGCTTTGCACCACCTTGGGGACCCTATCGGAGAAGTTAATGACCCTGCTGTCGATTAAATCTTGGACGTTATGCTTAAACGCGTGGCAACCTTCAATATCATGTCCGGGAGCCCCAGAGTGGAATTCACAGTGCCTGCTTGCATCATAGCCATCCGGCAGAGTGCCTGTTATTGGCGCCAGAGTTCTTTTCTCCACCAAGTTCAATCTTAGTAGTGTCTGTAACAAATCTGCGTACGTTGAGGGAGGTTTCTCAAACACCCTCCTTGGCTTCTTTCCCCGCATTCTTTGCTGAGCCGGGTACTGGCATCTTGTATGTTGTTGGCTTTGCTCGGACGTTTCCTTAGGCTCACGCGTTATCATCCTTAAGTTCAACCCTGGCATTGGCAACTGTTGTGGACATGGAGACTTAGCTTCCAGTGGCTCTGGGATATACCTCGATTCATCTGCAACCTCTGGCGGAGAAATGGGAATATCAGTCCCTGCAACTTTTATGCCCCCCGGTACAAACTCAATTATTTTCTCATCCAGCAAATCTTGAATCTTATGCTTAAAAGCTTTGCAGTTTGCAATGCTATGCCCCGGTGCTCCAGAGTGGAAGGCACAATGGACGTTCAGGTCATAGTCTGGTGGCGGCTGCCCTGTCAGTGGAACCAAAATGCGGGGCTCAACCAGTTGAAGTTGGGACAAGAGTTGCACCAGCTGATCATAATCCACAGGGATCTCATCAAATACTCTGTTAGAAAACCTCATTCTCTTACCCCACCTCCTTGAGTTATCCTGCAAAATCAATTGCGACTGCTGACGAGGAGACTCCTGAGCTTCGAACCGTGGAGAGGGTCTCTTAAGCCTATCCTGCATGGGTAATGGTTCTTCAGACCCCTGAGGAACAGATAAGCCAGCCGCGTCTTCCGACGTTTGCCCTCCTTCTCTCCTGAGTACGTTCCTTAATACTTCAGCCATCAACCCTATCTGTGCCTTCAGTCGGCAGTTCTCTTCTTCTAGCGTCTCTTGATTCGAGCGCAACTCTTGCATATCTTTCGTGAACTGCCCCAGCTGGCCTCGAACATCCGTTAATTCTGCTTGAACCTGTTTGATGGCTACCCCCACAAGTTGGCGTATGCGGCCTGGGAGAAAACCTTGATTCTCTAGCTGAGCAAAGTCGGCAGCCCTATCATCAACCCACGCAATCAGAGGCTGCACCATGTTCTGCAACTGTTTCTGACTCTCGGCCATGGCTTCCATTACCTGTATGAGCCGCATTATGTTGTCGTGCACCTCTTGCATCTCAGTCGGATCCTGACTCATGACTTCCTTGTTGCTGCTTCTGGTTGAATGCTAGGGAATTCTTCAGTCGATAATCCTGGGGGACCTGAGAGATACAGGAGATGAGCTACAGTTTAATAATTACCTGTAATGCAATATGAATATGAATGCAATGCAATGTGTGTGTCTGTGCATTAGGGAAATTCATTCCCCGATTCTAGTGTGAAGGTGTCGGTGCAGTGACAGTGCTAGCAATACAAAGATCGGAGCTGAATCATAGAAAGCCTCATATATTGCTGAGAAAACTAATAGGCCAAGAATACAATATCACTGAGTACAATAAGAAGGCATGACCTCAACCAACAATCCTGGTGATGGTCAGCACTATGCAAATAAAGCATACAAGCTACTACATGAAGTGATCAAATCCTCCCAGAAGTCTGGTACTCTTCTAGCAATTTCTTGGTCTCCAGATGACTTGGTCGATCAAGCATCCCTTCAACAAGTTGGTTTCTCTTCTTAAGAACACGGCGCACGTCTTCAGCAGTTTCTTCCCATGCCCCGTCTCCGAAGCGATCCTCTAGTTTACGCTTCTGAGACACGGCTTCGTCTCTGCCTTTGATGACCTTGTTCAGTGCGTTCTGGAGACTGTACCGGGTCATCACTTCTTCTTCACACTTCTTGATGCTGGACTTCAACTGCTCTTCGAGGTCGGAAATTTGCTGCTTCAACTTATCCTCCCTTTTCTTATTGTTGGTGAGCGTGGCATTCCAGGTCTTATTGCAGGAAGAGATCTCTCGGTGAGCGATGTCAAGCGCTTTCTTCTTGGATTCGAGCATGTCATGGGAGCTTCTGAACTCTTGCCCCAGACGTTCGCGTTTCTTCCTCTCCTCAGCTAGCTCAGCGCCTAATCTGTTTATTCGCTCAATCTGCTGTTGGAAAGCATGGACGGCCTTGTTTTTCTCGCTGCGTATTTGGGCTAGCTCCTGCTCTAACCCTTCGTTGATCTTCAACAAGGCTTCTTTTTCTCTCACCACTTGCTCGTAGGCTTCCCGAGAAATAGTAGTTGGCTCCGCTACCGGAATAGGAACAAGAATTGGTGCATCTGGAAACGGCATCCTCAACTGACTGGCTCTCTCCTGAATCCAAACTCTATAAGGTGCATAGGCCTGACAATCATTCTTTCCTAACAACGGCTTCCCCCTTCGGATAATACGCGTCCAGGCATGTTGCAGCTTGGCTAGTAACTCCCCCTTGTTGCACCCCAAAATTTGACCAACAATTATTTATTCATTGAGTGTTTGAAAGTTGATACGTTCATCAGACAGTTCAAGAGATCCTCAGAGAAACTGGTTGAGACTAGAGTTATGTGCCTCATAGCTTGAGAGTTGTGGGAGCTCCCCAGATGATTCTGAGACTTTGAGAATGAACTAGATGTTTTGAGGAAGCCTGTGAGATGTCTTGATAGCCATCATGAAGGCCAGAGAAGTCATTATGCAAGAGTTCAGAAGATTCAACCATGAATGGTAGAATTAGGGTTTTTACTGGGTCAACCCTAGATCAGCTGAAGATTTGGAGAAGGTTGAGATCTAATCCAAGGGCCATGAGATCATGCAATGATGCATAGAGATGTTATAAAGATGATTCCTAGACCAACTCATCATGATTGAGGAGTTTGAGAAGTTTCAAGTCAGGGTTTCCAAGGATTGTCAGTGAAAAACCCTAATTTGATCCCTATTTTCCAGGCAGTTTTAGCTCAAGATGTGATTGATATCTCACCTTCCCCATAACATGAATGTTGTAGAGCTTGTTCTAAGATTTAATTTGAGTGGTGGAAGTCCTTGATAGGAGTTACAGAGCTCAAGTTATGGTTTTGACAAATTACAGGTCAGCAAAGGTGTGTGAATCTGGGTCCTTGAAAGTCACCCAACTTGCAGACAACGTTTGCCCTAGTAGGAGGATTCCTATGATTTCTTGGTCAACATGAATGTTGAAGAGCATCTTCTTAGCTTTAATTTGAGTGGTAGAAGTCCTTGATTGGATTTGTGGAACTCAACTTATGGTTTGAACAAGGCAGGGGTATTTTGGTCATTTGTCAGTTATAGGTCATTTTATCCAATGCCTAAAACTCCTATTTCCAAGCCTCAAATGGAAAAACTCAAAACATGAAAGTTGCTCAAAATGTGATTTTAAGTTTATAAAGAAGGTCACAAATTGTTGGAAAAGCTCAATAGCATGAGATTGCATGATTGGTCAAAAATGAACTAAAAATGGCATATAAGTTTGAAAAGTTGAATTTGGAAATTGATTTGGAAGATCCACAAATCCAAAATAGGTCATCCAATATATCATTTTGATTGGAAAAACCATTTTGAGAACATTGGTTTAGCTAGAATTTTGATTTGGAGCCTTAAAATGGGTGATGCTTTGAAAAGTTGTTACTTGAAAAAGAAGGCAATGTTGAAAAACCTTACACAAGCCAAAGATGAGCTTGTTTTTCACCCATCCCTTCTCAATATCTCATGTAAAGATACTCTAAGACTAAATGGCAAGGCATAAGGCATGGAATATGAGAAATTCAACTTGTCCCCACATGAGATTTTCAAGAACTTTCCACACTTTTCTAGATGATTCTAGAAGGATCCAGCTTCTTCCATCCATCATTATAAGAAGGATGATCTTCATAGTGTTCAAGGTTGGTGATAGAGAGTCAAGTCAGAGGAGAAAGAGAGAGATACATTGCCATTAAAGAGCTACCTTCACAATCAAGCAACTTGAGTTTTCTTCCATCACAAGCATCTTCCATCAACAACTCTTGCAAACAGAAGGTTGTGGATCATCCAAGGAGCATCTTGAACCAATTCCAAGGCCTGCAAGCATCCCCACGAGCCCTCACCATCATCCCTTTGACAGGTTCTTTCTTCTCCTTGTATCTCTTAAGTTAGCTAGTTTCAATTAGTTTTGTAGGCATGGAATGAGTGTATTAGGGTAGATGATCAAATACTGAAAGTTAGGGCACGATCCATGATGGTTTGTAACAGGTGCATGAATCTTTGATGTGCAGGAATGAACTGTGTGCTAGGCTTTAATCAACATGACATGGATTATAGTGATTAGGGTGGCATAGGGAACAAGATTGCAGCTTTAGTTTTGAGTTTTATTAGGATCGATCTCAGAGAAATATTTTTGAACCATGATCTTGAACCTCTCTGTTAGGAGGATCTAGGAAGAATTATGGAAAACCACACGCATGGTTGTGTTCTAGGCAATTAGTAGATCATGTTTGCCCTTGGAATCTTTTGATTTCGTTGAGTGAGTGAAGAGAACGAACCAGTTGAATCTTGGTGCATGGAACTGAGTTTTTCTGAAAACCCTAGTTTCGTTTGGGACGATGAGGGTGGTCCGTTGGATCAGTCTCAAAGTTTGACAATGTAATCAGATCTCACGGCCACGGTTAAATCTGAAGATGGAGGGAAAATTCAAAGAGAAATGAAACGCGGTCGTTTCATTAAACCGGTCCATGGGCTTATTTCGCTATCCCCACCCCCCTGTTATCTGGCCCAGTCCAAAACCAACTGGCGCGTGTGCTATTCATACCCCCCTCCCTTTATTAATTTAATTTCTTTTATATTGTTTTAATATTTTTCTGTTTTGATTAATTCATAAATAAATGATAAAAAATGATTTTTGACTTCTTCTTTTTTCTATGATTAGATGATAATGTGTAGAAAATATTAAAAATAAAAATGGGATTTTATTTTTAAATTTAGTATTTTTAATAGATTTTCCTTTTAAGTAGCTTTTATAATGTGTAGTTTGGTATCATGATTTTGCAAGAATTGTTTTAGGACCTTCCCTTAGGGTTTTTAATCCATTCTTTTTTGTGTAATTAGATATTGAACCATAGTTCCCCATAGGATTTAATTCTTGATTTTTAGATTAAATTTTGATTAGTTTAATTAGGGTAGCATTAGGGTATCCTAATTAGGGTTTAGGTTGTGCATAGGTAAAGAAATTCACTTTCTTTGATAAGTTTTGTCTTGATTTTTAGGTAGAGGCCTATGTAGATGTTATGAGTAGGTGTTGAGGACCTTTGTGAATAATTGTTAGATTTTTCCCCCTTGGTTTAGTATTTTTAGGTATTTTCTGAAGTTGCCTATTGATTTTGTCTCCCCTGTGGTTATCTGTTCATCTTTGGGGTTCATTGTGGGAAATTTGTTGAGGAGCTTGTGTTGCCTTGAAGACTTTGATGGAGAGCATCATGGAGAGAAGATTGTAGATCAAGATTCAGAGACCCAGAGCTTGGCTTGTCCCCTGTCTGTGAGGTTTGAGATCCTGAAGTTTGAAGGAAGTTCATGGTACTTTCCTGAGGAAGGCACTATGAATGACTTTCATTCTTTCTTCTCACCTCTTTCTTAAGTATCCAATGATGTTGGAGCCAACTTGTGAGTTTAATTTCTCCTGAGGAGGAATGTAAACTGATCACATGTTGTTGAGCCACATGGGATACAACTCCTAAGTGGAAGCCTCCTAGTACTTTCCTGAGGAAGGTCCTATGGGTCTATTCACTTAGTTCCATTAGTCTGTTTAGGATTTCTCAAGTATCCAATGATGTTGGAGCCAACTTGTGAGTTTAATTTCTCCTGAGGAGGAATATAAACTGATCACAGTTGTTGAGCCACATAGGATACAACTCCTAAGTGGAAGCCTCCTAGTACTTCCTGAGGAAGGTCCTATGAGTCTATTCACTTAGCTCCACTAGTTCAGATAGGATTCCCTAAATATCCAGTGATGTTGGAGCCTGCTTGTGAGTTTAATTCCTCCTGAGGAGGAATGTAAACTGATCACAGTGGTTGAGCCACATAGGATATGACTCCTGAGTATACACCTCCTAGTGCGTTCCTGAGGAAGACACTATGAGTCTGCTTACTTAGCTCCCTTTCTTTGGTAAGCTTGTTTTGAAGCTTGAAGACTGGGATTGATTTCTTTTGGTTAGGTTTTGCTTTAGAGCTTTGCTTAGATCTGATTAGATTCTGTGTTAGGGTTAGGATTAGAGAGTAGATGATTCTTTCTCAAGTGTGTTTGGTTTGCCTGATGGCATTTCATTTCCTTTTATCTGTATATTGCTTGATAGCATGTTGTTTACCCTTCAGTATGATTACTGTTATTTCATGACTGGCTTGAGGTCGAGATGAGCTTGTGGAGGCTGACACCCCACACACATTTCCTCCCTCACTTGCATTGCATGCATTTTACTGTTAAAAGCTGATGTTTTTGTCTGTTTTGGTGTATCATTGATATGATCCCTTAGGACTCTCATTTCCTCTGATGAGGATTTGATGATAGACTTTTAGGTTGAAACCTATGCATGACAACATCTAGGAGTTCCCTGTTCAAACCTCAACCATAGGATGAATCCATGGCATGATAACAGTAGGACTTGATAGTCTCCCTCCTAGTTGAGCCATTTTTAACCCGTAGTTTCCCGAACTACGTTTGCTCTGATCTTTCATACCAGATGAAAGTACGTAGGCATAGGATGCGATATCCTAGCGAGCAACCTTTCCCCATAATCCCCCGTAGTTAGGCCGAACTACGTTGACTCTGATTTCTCGTTCCAGACGGGAATACGTAGGCATAAAGCGCGATGCTTTGCCGAGTCATTTTTCTTTTCTTTTTCAGCCAGCCTTGATAGGTAGATAGATTATAACCAACCCGTCCAAGTAAGCAAACAAGCGAGGATCCCGTCGAGTACGACGGACGTGAGGGGTGCTAATACCTTCCCCTTGCGTAACCGACTCCCGAACCCAGACAATGGTTGCGATGACCTTGTCTTACCCTTTTTCGTCAGGTTTTTCCGATCGTTTCCTTTCCCGCTCCGAGGGATAAATAACGAAAGGTGGCGACTTTTCTGTCATGCCGGCACCTTATTTTTCGCGCAAGCGACAGCTGGCGACTCTGCTGGGGACGATGCATCTAGGGACTTTTCCCATCCCTTATGCTGGGACCGTTTCCCATCCCCTACGCGAGTCAATCCTATCGTTTGTGTGTTTGCTTGTTGGGTTGCGTTTATTTATCGCATTTTTACTTCCCGCACTTTATTTCCCGCATTTTATTTCCAGTTTGATATGATTATCTGTGCTGCTGTGGAAGAGGGATGTTACTGTGAGTGAAAAGCCGGACCTGGGCTTGAGTACACACCTAGATATAGTTGCGGAGAAGTAGTAGACGAACCTGTCTGCTGAGCAGGCACAGTTCCCTACGAAAATCTGCGCTCAGACGAGATTCTTGCAGAGGTGCTCCTTTCTGGTCCTGAGGATCTGAGGGGAGTCCAGACGTGAGGATTGTCGACTCTGGGGACCGATCATTTGGAAGTCAGCTAAGAGAGGCCTCTTCATGACTTGACGATGCCACTCCTTCTGGGAATCGTATTGTCACTCATGAAAGTCTGTGACGCTGACGACCGCATAGGATGCCGTACCTTTGTCCGTGGATTAGGTCCATCATACCTGTGAGCGGGGTTGGGATATTACAGGAAACTTTGACCTCCAGACTACCCGGTTTTCTCGACAGTGAATCAGTTATGTTGCAGATGTGTTCTTGATAGAGCAAGGGTTTGATCAGAGGATCTTATCATCGGGTGTTTGTCTGTTCCTGATAGAGCAGGTTCCGATCAGAGTATTGTTATCAGAGGTTTGTTCTGGATGGAGCAGATTCTGAGTGGGGTCTGAGGATCTCGTCAGCAGTTGTTGCTTGTTCTGGATGGAGCAGATTCTGAGTGGGG
This sequence comes from Lathyrus sativus, assembly GCA_963859935.3. Classification (NCBI taxonomy): domain Eukaryota; kingdom Viridiplantae; phylum Streptophyta; class Magnoliopsida; order Fabales; family Fabaceae; genus Lathyrus; species Lathyrus sativus. The sequence goes on from CAWUDS030000772.1 coordinate 301,715, forward strand.
TCTGAGGATCTCGTCAGCAGTTGTTGCTTGTTCTTGATAGGGCAGATTTTGAGTGGGGTTTGAAGATCTCATCAGCGGCTGTGTGTTTGTTCTAGAGAGGGCAGATTTGTGATTTGGGGTCCGAAGACTTCATCAACAGATATTCCTTGATCTTGCATCCGGGGTCTTTATTATCAGGCCTTCGTTCTTGTCAGAACAGAATTTTGATCTCGATCCTATCAGATGGTTGTTCTCAGCAGATCAGATCAGTGGTTTTACACCGGGGTTTCCTTCTCATCAGCGACTGTTGACACCGAATCTCCACAGCAGCCACCCGGATATATTGTTGCATACCTGCATTTTGCATTAGCTTGCATAATCATTCCATTAGCGTGTGTCTGTGACAGGTACCGTTTCCCCGATCCAAGATCTCTCATTGTGTTACTGCAGCCGTTCTCAGAAAGACTGTTGCGTATGAGTTCTCGGTCCTTGATATGTCGAATCTGACTATTGCTATGTGAGGTTACTGTTTCCATGATTGGGCCTGGCTTCCTCTCCTTATTATTGCCAGCAGGTGCCAGGATCGGGGGATAATCTCTCAAGCACACAGACTCACGCATGCATCTGCATAAAGCATTTTTGCATGACATACATTCTGTTACCTTTTCCTAACCCTTGATGTTGACAGGTTTTCCAGGTACTCAGGTTCCGAGCTGTTTTCGATCTCCAGGATTGATCAAAGATTCATCCACCGCTACTCAACTCGCGCCAATCAAACGAGAATCATGGACCAGGTACAGTCAGATGTTCAAGAGCTTCGTGAACGGATGGATCGTTTTATGGAGCTGATGCAAGTAGTTGCGAATGGGCAAGATCAGCTTCGTACTTTGGTTCAACCTCTCATCTCCAGGGTTGACAGTAATGGAATACTTCACGGCGGGGCCGTGCCCACTCCTCCTCAAGGGGATACTCCACAGAACGTTGTTCCTGCTGCCGGGGGCAACGGTAGTGCTAACGGCAATCTTATGACTAATCTCGGACTTAATGCGGCAGGCGCCGTCAATGGTGGTTTGGGAGCCAATGTTAACGTGGGGCCGGTCAACGGCAATGTTGGTGCAGGAAATATGGTGGTGCCTCAACCGTGGCTGGAGGACCATCAGGATGACATATTCTCTCAGAGAGGTGCAGAGGCTGAATTGACTGCTGAGGCTCGACTCAGGTTCAAGGCGCTGGAAGATAAGATGAGAGATATAGAAAATCAGAACACATTGGGCGTTGACATGGCCAAGCTCGGGTTGATTGCTGACTTTAAAGTACCTCACAAGTTCAAGGTTCCTATCTTTGAGAAGTATAGGGGCACCACTTGTCCCCGTGTTCACCTCCGATCTTATTATAGAAAGATGTCCGCTTATTCTGACGATGAGAAGCTGCTGATGCACTTCTTTCAGGATAGTCTTTCGGGTCCATCGCTCGAATGGTATATGGGTTTGGAACCCGCTGCTGTGCGCACCTGGAAAGATCTTGCAGAAGCGTTTGTTCTCCACTATCAATATAATAGCGACTTGGCCCCCAACCGAGTTCAGCTTCAGAATCTCTCGCAGCGGAGCAATGAAAGCTTCAAAGAGTACGCCCAGCGGTGGCGTGAATTGGCTGCTCGGGTTCAACCACCAATGGTTGAGCGTGAGTTGGTACAAATGTTCGTGGCTACCCTTCCCGGAGTCTATTATGAGAAGCTGATCAGTGGCATGTCCGGAACATTCTCGGCCCTCATCACTTTGGGCGAGCATGTCGAAAATGGTATAAAGATCGGAAAAATTCAGGGCGAATCATCCTCAGCTGGAGGAGCTAGCAAGAAACCCTATACTGGCAAGCGTCGAGAGGGAGATGCCAGTGCTGTCACTAATGCTAGGAGAAAGGGCAAGGGCCCCCAGTCTCAGATCGCTAGCATAAACATCCCAGTTGCTCCCCCGCAGCCGCAGCAGTAGCCCCAGCAACAGAATAATCCGGGATATAAGAGATATCAGAATCGGGGTCCCCTGGCAAACCGTCATTTGGAAACTCCTCCTATGCCGTATGCACAGCTTCTGCAGACGTTGCTTCAGCTCCAATTGGTTCATAAAAGGACAATGGCTCCCTTGACAGGGGCACCGCCACCAGATTATGATGCTAATGCTACTTGTGAATTTCATTCTGGGGCACCTGGCCATACAGTTGAGAATTGTAAAGCTTTTAAGCACAAAGTCCAGGACTTGGTCGACGCCAAGGTTATCAACTTTTCTGACAGCGTGCCCAACGTCACCAAAAATCCAATGCCTCATCATAGGGGGGGCGGAGTGAATGCTGTTATCACTGAAGGGAATTCAGACTTGCTGACTGATGTCAAAGATTTGAAGACGCCGTTGAGTTTTGTCAAGGCCAAGTTGCTAAAGAAGGGCTTCTTTCCCGGATGTGGAGAGTTATGTATGGCCTGTGCTACACTTCCTGATGGGTGTGAGCAGTTGATCGAAGGTATCCAAAGTCTGATGTCTGAGGGTATCTTGCAATTCAATCGGAGCATTGAGAATGCGTCAGGGGAAGTCGTGCTGAAGCAGGCGGACGAAGTTGCTACCATTACTATTCCTCGTCACCCTATTACTATTTCTGCGTCCCGTCCGCCTTCTATCACCATCACCAGGGCCGGACCAATCCCATTTGAGAGCACTAATGCCGTCCCATGGCATTACGGCGCCGAAGTGTATTGTAATGGTCAGAAGATAGAGCTTGAGCCGTCCAGATCGACTGCGCAGAATCTTGCTGAGGTCAGTGGTATCACTAGAAGCGGAAGAGTGTTCGCACCGGCAGAGGTTGCAGCAGAGAAAGTGGTCCGGGCTGACGCTGTGGATAAGGGCAAAGGTAAAGCTGTTGAAGAGGTCCCTGCAGGGGCAGAGAAAGACTTGCTGGTTAAAGATGCTGAAGAGTTCATGCGGCTAATCAGGAAAAGTGACTACAAGATTGTAGATCATCTTCACCAGACTCCGTCAAAGATCTCGATTCTTAACCTGTTGCTGTGTTCTGAAGCGCACCGCAACGTATTATTGAAGGTATTGAATGCTGCATACGTGCCGCAGGAGATATCAGTGAATCAACTTGAGGAAGTAGTAGCCCATGTCAATGCTGGTAATGGGCTGGGATTTACAGATCTGGAGCTGACTCCTAAGGGAAGAGATCACAACAATGCCTTGCACGTCTCGATAGAGTGCAGAGGCACGATTATGTCCCATGTCCTAGTAGATACGGGCTCCTCGCTTAACGTGCTTCCGAAGAAGGCACTGATGAAGTTGGATACCCGTGGACTGCTGTGCACGCCCAGTGATCTGGTCGTGAAGGCCTTTGACGGAACCAAGCGCCACGTCTTCGGAGAATTGACCCTGCCAATTCAAGTTGGTCCAGAGACGTTTAATGCGGTTTTCTATATTATGGATATCATGCCCGCCTATAGTTGCCTCTTAGGTCGGCCGTGGATCCATTCTGCTGGTGCCGTAACGTCCACGCTGCATCAGAAGCTTAAATATGCTGTTGGGGGCAGCATAGTGACAGTCTGCGGTGAAGAGGACATCATGGTAAGCCACCTGTCGTCCTTTAAATACGTTGAAATGGATGGTGAGATCCATGAGACCCTTTGCCAAGCTTTTGAAACCGTCAGGGTGAAGGAGGTAGCTCCCGTTGTTGCAGAGAAGCAAGAGTTGAACCTCTCCTCGTTTAAGGAAGCTCGGGCTGTTGTCGAAGCTGGTTCCACCCCAGGCTGGGGGCATGTCTTGGATATACCAATCAAACAGGATAAGTTTGGATTGGGATATTCTCCGGAAGCTGAAGCTTCATCTTCTTCTGGCAGCTCGTCTCGCGGGAAGGGGCCGATCTTATTCACCAAGGGGGGAGTAATCTTCGAGAGTATCAACGCTACGTCGGAGGACAGCGGGGACAGTGATTGCGATCTTGACGCCTGGATTCAACCGAGCAAGCCAGGCGAGTGCCTCCACAATTGGACCATCAAGGAGATTATCAAGCTGACAAGTGAAGAGTAATGATTTGCTTTTTACAATCTTTGTACAACCCTATGTCCTGCCCGGGGCACAGTGGTTTTACTGTCAGGGCCTTGTTGGATTATGTGTATGCATTTTGTTAATAAATAAAAGGCGTTTTCTTCGTAATCAAATATTGTGTTCTCTGTTATTCATGTTTTATGTTTGTTTCGAAAAACAGCAAAATGGCAACGAGGTTCGTGCTAACCTGCATATTCTTGCTTTAAACTTAACCCTTGTTATTGCAGGATCCACGTAACAGATGACATCGACTCTGGACCCTCTACGGCTCACTACGACTTTGATTGCCCGATCTATCAAGCCGAGGATGAGATTGATGAAGACGAAGACCTTCCGGAAGAGTTGGCCCGCTTGTTGAGACAAGAGGAGAAGGTTATTCTGCCTCATGAAGAGGATATTGAGATTGTAAATCTGGGTTCTGAGGAGCTTGTCAGAAATGTCAGAGTAGGGGCTGCGCTGCAGAATGATGTCAAGCATAGACTGGTCGAGATGCTTCGAGAGTATAGTGACGTCTTTGCTTGGTCATATGAGGATATGCCCGGACTTGACACAGATATCGTGGTTCATCGCTTGCCGTTGCGAGAAGATTGCCCTCCAGTCAAGCAGAAGCTCAGGAGGACGAGACCAGACATGGCTGTAAAAATCAAAGAAGAAGTCCAGAAGCAGTTGGACGCAGGATTTCTAGCCGTTACCACCTACCCTCCGTGGGTCGCCAACATAGTGCCTGTACCGAAGAAGGACGGTAAGGTACGCATGTGCGTCGATTATCGGGATTTGAATAGGGCGAGCCCTAAGGATGATTTCCCGTTGCCTCATATCGATGTGTTGGTCGACAATACAGCCCAGTTTTCCGTGTTTTCGTTCATGGATGGCTTCTCCGGTTACAATCAGATTAAGATGGCGCCGGAGGACATGGAGAAAACGACGTTTATTACCCCCTGGGGCACGTTTTGCTACAAGGTAATGCCCTTCGGTCTGAAGAACGCAGGGGCCACTTACCAGCGAGCAATGGTAACTTTGTTTCATGATATGATTCATCATGAGATCGAGGTCTATGTTGATGACATGATTGCGAAGTCCCAAACGGAGGAGGAGCATCTGGTCAACCTATTGAAGCTGTTTGAAAGGCTTAGGAAGTTCAGGCTGAGGCTGAATCCTAACAAGTGCACTTTCGGAGTGCGGTCCAGAAAGTTATTGGGGTTTATCGTTAGTGAACGAGGTATTGAAGTTGATCCTGCGAAGATAAAAGCTATCCAAGAAATGCCAGCGCCGAAAACAGAAAAAGAAGTTCGTGGTTTCTTGGGCCGAATAAACTACATTGCAAGGTTTATCTCTCAGCTCACGGCCACTTGTGAACCGATGTTCAAGCTTTTAAAGAAAAACCAGGCGATTACTTGGAATGAGGATTGCCAGAAGGCATTCGATAAGATAAAGCAGTATCTTCAAGAACCTCCAATCTTGATACCCCCAGTGGCTGGACGGCCATTAATCATGTACTTGACAGTTCTGGAGAATAGTATGGGGTGTGTTCTCGGTCAGCACGACGAGACGGGCAGAAAAGAGCATGCCATTTATTATCTGAGTAAAAAGTTCACTGAGTGTGAATCTCGATACTCGATGCTGGAGAAGACGTGTTGTGCATTAGCCTGGGCCGCCAAACGTCTACGACAGTATATGCTCGACCACACCACTATGCTAATTTCGAAGATGGATCCGATCAAGTACGTCTTCGAGAAGCAAGCTCTTTCGGGCAGGATTGCCAGGTGGCAAATGGTGTTAACGGAATATGATATTCAGTACGTTTCTCAGAAAGCCATTAAGGGAAGCGTGTTGTCGGATTACCTTGCCGAACAGCCAATCGAAGACTATCAGCCGATGAAGTTCGAATTCCCTGACGAGGACATTATGTTTCTCAAAGCGAAGGATTGCGAGGAGCCATTGCCCGATGAGGGGCCGGATAGGAAGTCTCAGTGGAAGTTGATATTCGACGGAGCGGTTAATTCCTATGGAAGTGGTATCGGGGCTATCATCACGACTCCTCACGGATCCCATATCCCGTTTACTGCAAGACTGACGTTTTCAGTTACCAACAACGAAGCCGAGTACGAAGCATGTATTATGGGTCTAGAAGAGGCAATTGATTTGAGAATCAAGAATCTAGACATATATGGTGACTCAGCGTTTGTAATCAATCAGGTCAAAGGGGAGTGGGAAACTCGTCAAGCGAATCTAGTGTCGTACATGAATTATGCCAGGAGGCTGCTTCCGTTCTTTGACCGAGTAGAACTTCATCATGTACCCCGGGCTGAAAATCAAATGGCTGATGCTTTAGCCACGTTGGCTTCAATGTATAAAGTCAATTACTGGAATGAGGCTCCAAGAATTGTGCTTTCGCGGCTTGATAGACCAGCGTTTGTGTTCGCAATCGAAGATGCTACTGACGGCAAGCCATGGTTCCACGATATCCAGACCTTCCTTATGACCAAGGAGTATCCTGCGGGTGCGTCAACCCAGGATAAGAAGACTCTGAGGAGGCTATCTGGAAACTTTTACCTCAACCCTGATGGAGTGCTGTATAAGAGAAACCACGATCTCGTGCTACTCAGATGTGTAGATGAGAAGGAAGCAAGTATGCTCATTGAAGAAGTCCATGAGGGCACATTTGGTACGCACGCCGGCGGGCATGCCATGACGAGAAAGATCCTGAGAGCAGGATATTACTGGTTGACTATGGAGTCGGATTACTTCAGATTCGCGAAGAAATGTCACAAATGCCAGATTTATGCTGATAAAGTTCATGTGCCGCCGTGCCCATTGAATGTCATGTCCTCCCCTTGGCCGTTCTCCATGTGGGGCATCGACATGATAGGCAAGATCGAGCCCACCGCGTCCAATGGTCATCGTTTCATTCTGGTAGCTATCGACTACTTCACCAAGTGGGTGGAGGCAGCCTCGTACGCTAATGTGACCAAGCAGGTGGTAGCTAAATTCATAAAGAGGGACATCATCTGTCGCTATGGAATTCCCGAGCGGATCATTACTGATAATGGTTCGAATTTGAATAATAAGATGATGAAGGAGCTGTGCCAGAGCTTCAAGATCGAACACCACAACTCATCTCCTTACCGGCCGAAGATGAATGGCGCTGTTGAAGCGGCCAACAAGAACATAAAGAAGATTGTTCAGAAGATGGTTGTGACGTACAAGGATTGGCACGAGATGCTGCCGTTTGCCTTGCACGGTTATCGTACGACGGTGCGTACGTCGACCGGGGCAACTCCTTTCTCCTTGGTGTACGGTATGGAAGCTGTCCTACCGTTAGAAGTGGAGATTCCCTCTTTACGAGTTTTGGTTGATGTGAAACTTGATGAGGCAGAATGGATTACGAATCGCCTGAACCAGCTCAGCCTGATGGACGAGAAGAGGCTAGCATCGATTGCATTTGGTCGCCTATACCAAAGCCGAATGAAGAAAGCTTATGATAAGAAGGTGCGTCCTCGAAGCTTTCAGACGGGTGATCTCGTTCTGAAGAAGATTCTTCCGCCACACTCCGATCACCGGGGCAAGTGGACTCCAAATTACGAAGGGCCGTATGTCGTCAGCAAGGTCTTCTCGGGAGGAGCTTTGTTGTTATCCACGATGGATGGTGAAGATTTTGCATCCCCGGTGAACGCGGACGCAGTTAAAAAATACTTTGCTTGAAAGCGACCCGCTGGACAAAAAAGGAGAGTCCAGGCAAAAAAGGGGCATCCCGGCGAACCAAAAAACAGAATAAAAGGTTCGGGCAAAAATTAGGGATATATTGAAAAAAATGTACACCCGCGAAGTCGAAAACCTACACTGGGCGGCTTCGGCAAAAAAGGGTATCCCGGTGAACTGAAAACCCGTGAAGGGCGGTTCACGCAAAAGTTAGGGATTTAAATAAGCAAATGACTGCGTTCCGCGTATGGACTTTCATTGTTTAGTGGTTCGGAAGACCTGAGGGCCGTTTATCTGAGTCAATCTCTTCCAAAGCTGAAGCATCGGAGAAGTATCGAAGTCGAGTGGGTCTTAGAGGGATCAACTCATGGTGTTCGTCTACGCCTCGATTGCCGACATTTGTGTATACTGATGTATATTTATGTTTTCTTTTTGCGCGGCTTCCTCATTCCAGGAGCTTGCCTCTGTTGTAAAACATTTTTGCCCGTTCAGGGGTTCATTATCAATAAAATGCACATTATTCAGCAATTCTACTTGACTGTTTAGCATTTACCTGCTTTGTTTGCGAATGATAACGCCGATATTTTTGATAAAATGCGCATACATAAACTTGCGGGCCTAAGCCCATTGATTGTTGAAACAATTAACTAACTGAACATTGTCACGAGATAATAAGCTGAATAGGCCCCTGTGAGGAGGGTATCTTGTCTGTTTGTTTGTGTTGTTGCAGGTGTAGCACCTTGCCAGAAGATGTGCCGTGCGTATCCCCGAAGCAGGATGAGTCCTCTTTCCCCAGCAGAGTTCAGTAGTCTCTCCTCCGCAGAATCTGAACGCAGAGCAGTGAGCATTGATATGTCTTCCCCGGGTAGAGGTGATTCTCTTCCCCAAGCAGACGCATCCTGAAGGAACGCCACCTCATCGGCTGAGTCAAGCATCGAAGAATGACGTCGTCTCTCCCCAGCACCGGGTCACAAGTGCAGAGTTCATAGAAATGTTTGGGTACCGAAGCTCGTGTTTTCCCCAGTAAAGTCGTCGAAGCAAGATCTTCCCCCGCACCGGGTCACAAGTGCAGGTTTCGCAGGAAGGCTGTTCGTTTGCCGAAGTATGCAGTAACTGATGATGCCAGACTGAAGTCTCCAGCGGAATTGAGATTCCTCACCAGAGTCAGGCTCTCTCCTGAAGTTCGATGATTCCTTCTTCCCCAGTAGAGTGTTGGAACAGCTGATGTTGTATTCCCCTGCAGAGTTGTACTCTCCCCCGAAGGCAGATGATCCTTTCTTCCCCAGTGGAATCGAATTCCTCATCAGAGTCGTACTTTCCAGTGAAGTAGAATGATTTCCCTCCCCGGCTGAGTCCGCAGAAAAGTAGAATCCTTGAACATTGATCGGATCATGATTGATTTTCCCCAGCAGGGCGTGGGGCAGCTAGTGTTGTGTTTCCCCAGAATCGCACTCTCTCCATCGAAGCAGAATGATTTCTCCTTCCTCAAGCCGAGTTTGCAGATGTCCAAGAGATCCGAATCCTTGGAAGTTGATCAGATCATGATTGGTTTTTCCCCAGCGGAGTGTTGAGCAGCTGAAGTTGGTTCCCCGCAGAGTGGTCAACCCCAGAAGAGTAGCCGAGGCGGCCGCGCAGTTCATTCTCGCGATTGATATCAGCAGATCCAAGTTCTCGTAGAGAGTCGTCCCCTGCAGCAGTCAACTGAAGTTGTTCCCCTGCAGCAGTTCGCGGAAGATCAATTCCCTAGACAGAGCCTGATTGATATTGGCATGTTCACATTCTCCTCAGCAGGATGATTCCTCTACCTGAGTGGTTCTTTCTCCTTGGCAGGAGGATTTTCCCCTTCGGCATTTATTTTGCTGACGGGATCGCATCAGTGTGCATGATTGCATAGCATTGAGCATGATTGCATAGCATTGAGCATGATTGCATAGCATTAAGCATGATTGCATAGCATCGAGCATGACTGCATAGCAGAAGCATATGCATCATAGGCAGGATCTAGATCATTATCATTCTTGCCTTACAGGTGTTCTACCGAAAGACCGGTTGCTCAGGACGATTCTTGATGTTCTCCCCAGCAAGGTCACTTTTTGAGATGATTCTTAAAGATCCCGGTGTGATCCCCGCAGTCGCTCGCTCAAGATGATTGTTGAGATCCCCAACGAAGTCTTCAGTTCGAGATGATTCTCAAGTCCCTCAGCAGGGCCATTTGCTTAAGACAATTCTTAAGACCCCAGTACAGCTTCCCGAGTGGTTCGCCTAGTATGATACTTGAGCTCCCCAATGGCGTCTCCAGCAAGAGTGCCCAGGAAGATTTCTGGAATACCCAACAGAATGTTTGCTCCAGAAAGGTTATCAGTTCAGGACGATTCTTGAAGATGCCCGACGGATCTGTTTGGTCAAGATGATTCTTGAAGTCCAGAGCAGCATGATATGTCTGCTCCAACCACGATGTCTAATCTGAAGATGGATTTCGTAAGCGCCCGAAGGCGATATCAGAAGGTTCCTGTGAGTCCAGATTTCCGTGTTAAAGAATCAACGGGTGGCTGAAGACAAGGTTCCAGAGTTGTAGATACAACAGAGTGATTCGCGTGGGTCTGAAGACCAAGTCAGTTATCCTGAGGTGATGATTGAGTGCGATCAAGTAAATGATACGTCTTCTGATTGAAGTCGAAGATGTTTCTCCCGCGGTGATGCAGGGTATTTTGATTGTCCGACGGTGATGTCAGATTTAGTTCTCCAGCGGTGATGCAGGGTACTTCGATTGTCCGACGGGGATGTCAGATTTAGTTCTCCAGCGGCGATGCAGGGTATTTCGATTGTCCGACGGTGATGTCAGATTTAGTTCTCCAGCGGTGATGTTGGGTATTTTGATTGTCTGACGGTGATGTCAGGTCGATATTTCTCCAGCTAGTTGTTGAGCAGCTAGTGTTGCAGTATTCAAAGATTTGTTCCCCGCAGAGTACCGTGTGCTCGTGCAGTTGGCAAATTTTCGGGTTTACCGATATTCAACCGTCTCGTACCTTGATTGGTTGAGAGCCGTTCGCTTCTCACCCAGTCAGGTTCAAGCCGTTTGAATAGGGGCAGCTGTTGCACCCCAAAATTTGACCAACAATTATTTATTCATTGAGTGTTTGAAAGTTGATACGTTCATCAGACAGTTCAAGAGATCCTCAGAGAAACTGGTTGAGACTAGAGTTATGTGCCTCATAGCTTGAGAGTTGTGGGAGCTCCCCAGATGATTCTGAGACTTTGAGAATGAACTAGATGTTTTGAGGAAGCCTGTGAGATGTCTTGATAGCCATCATGAAGGCCAGAGAAGTCATTATGCAAGAGTTCAGAAGATTCAACCATGAATGGTAGAATTAGGGTTTTGACTGGGTCAACCCTAGATCAGCTGAAGATTTGGAGAAGGTTGAGATCTAATCCAAAGGCCATGAGATCATGCAATGATGCATAGATATGTTATAAAGATGATTCCTAGACCAACTCATCATGATTGAGGAGTTTGAGAAGTTTCAAGTCAGGGTTTCCAAGGATTGTCAGTGAAAAACCCTAATTTGATCCCTATTTTCCAGGCAGTTTTAGCTCAAGATGTGATTGATATCTCACCTTCCCCATAACATGAATGTTGTAGAGCTTGTTCTAAGCTTTAATTTGAGTGGTGGAAGTCCTTGATAGGAGTTACAGAGCTCAAGTTATGGTTTTGACAAATTACAGGTCAGCAAAGGTGTGTGAATCTGGGTCCTTGAAAGTCACCCAACTTGCAGACAACTTTTGCCCTAGTAGGAGGATTCCTATGATTTCTTGGTCAACATGAATGTTGAAGAGCATCTTCTTAGCTTTAATTTGAGTGGTAGAAGTCCTTGATTGGATTTGTGGAACTCAACTTATGGTTTGAACAAGGCAGGGGTATTTTGGTCATTTGTCAGTTATAGGTCATTTTATCCAATGCCTAAAACTCCTATTTCCAAGCCTCAAATGGAAAAACTCAAAACATGAAAGTTGCTCAAAATGTGATTTTAAGTTTAGAAAGAAGGTCACAAATTGTTGGAAAAGCTCAATAGCATGAGATTGCATGATTGGTCAAAAATGAACTAAAAATGGCATATAAGTTTGAAAAGTTGAATTTGGAAATTGATTTGGAAGATCCACAAATCCAAAATAGGTCATACAATATATCATTTTGATTTTAAAAACCATTTTGAGAACATTGGTTTAGCTAGAATTTTGATTTGGAGCCTTAAAATGGGTGATGCTTTGAAAAGTTGTTACTTGAAAAAGAAGGCAATGTTGAAAAACCTTACACAAGCCAAAGATGAGCTTGTTTTTCACCCATCCCTTCTCAATATCTCATGTAAAGATACTCTAAGACTAAATGGCAAGGCATAAGGCATGGAATATGAGAAATTCAACTTGTCCCCACATGAGATTTTCAAGAACTTTCCACACTTTTCTAGATGATTCTAGAAGGATCCAGCTTCTTCCATCCATCATTATAAGAAGGATGATCTTCATAGTGTTCAAGGTTGGTGATAGAGAGTCAAGTCAGAGGAGAAAGAGAGAGATACATTGCCATTAAAGAGCTACCTTCACAATCAAGCAACTTGAGTTTTCTTCCATCACAAGCATCTTCCATCAACAACTCTTGCAAACAGAAGGTTGTGGATCATCCAAGGAGCATCTTGAACCAATTCCAAGGCCTGCAAGCATCCCCACGAGCCCTCACCATCATCCCTTTGACAGGTTCTTTCTTCTCCTTGTATCTCTTAAGTTAGCTAGTTTCAATTAGTTTTGTAGGCATGGAATGCGTGTATTAGGGTAGATGATCAAATACTGAAAGTTAGGGCACGATCCATGATGGTTTGTAACAGGTGCATGAATCTTTGATGTGCAGGAATGAACTGTGTGCTAGGCTTTAATCAACATGACATGGATTATAGTGATTAGGGTGGCATAGGGAACAAGATTGCAGCTTTAGTTTTGAGTTTTATTAGGATTGATCTCAGAGAAATATTTTTGAACCATGATCTTGAACCTCTCTGTTAGGAGGATCTAGGAAGAATTATGGAAAACCACACGCATGGTTGTGTTCTAGGCAATTAGTAGATCATGTTTGCCCTTGGAATCTTTTGATTTCGTTGAGTGAGTGAAGAGAACGAACCAGTTGAATCTTGGTGCATGGAACTGAGTTTTTCTGAAAACCCTAGTTTCGTTTGGGACGATGAGGGTGGTCCGTTGGATCAGTCTCAAAGTTTGACAATGTAATCAGATCTCACGGCCACGGTTAAATCTGAAGATGGAGGGAAAATTCAAAGAGAAATGAAACGCGGTCGTTTCATTAAACCGGTCCATGGGCTTATTTCGCTATCCCCACCCCCCTGTTATCTGGCCCAGTCCAAAACCAACTGGCGCGTGTGCTATTCATACCCCCCTCCCTTTATTAATTTAATTTCTTTTATATTGTTTTAATATTTTTCTGTTTTGATTAATTCATAAATAAATGATAAAAAATGATTTTTGACTTCTTCTTTTTTCTATGATTAGATGATAATGTGTAGAAAATATTAAAAATAAAAATGGGATTTTATTTTTAAATTTAGTATTTTTAATAGATTTTCCTTTTAAGTAGCTTTTATAATGTGTAGTTTGGTATCATGATTTTGCAAGAATTGTTTTAGGACCTTCCCTTAGGGTTTTTAATCCATTCTTTTTTGTGTAATTAGATATTGAACCATAGTTCCCCATAGGATTTAATTCTTGATTTTTAGATTAAATTTTGATTAGTTTAATTAGGGTAGCATTAGGGTATCCTAATTAGGGTTTAGGTTGTGCATAGGTAAAGAAATTCACTTTCTTTGATAAGTTTTGTCTTGATTTTTAGGTAGAGGCCTATGTAGATGTTATGAGTAGGTGTTGAGGACCTTTGTGAATAATTGTTAGATTTTTCCCCCTTGGTTTAGTATTTTTAGGTATTTTCTGAAGTTGCCTATTGATTTTGTCTCCCCTGTGGTTATCTGTTCATCTTTGGGGTTCATTGTGGGAAATTTGTTGAGGAGCTTGTGTTGCCTTGAAGACTTTGATGGAGAGCATCATGGAGAGAAGATTGTAGATCAAGATTCAGAGACCCAGAGCTTGGCTTGTCCCCTGTCTGTGAGGTTTGAGATCCTGAAGTTTGAAGGAAGTTCATGGTACTTTCCTGAGGAAGGCACTATGAATGACTTTCATTCTTTCTTCTCACCTCTTTCTTAAGTATCCAATGATGTTGGAGCCAACTTGTGAGTTTAATTTCTCCTGAGGAGGAATGTAAACTGATCACATGTTGTTGAGCCACATGGGATACAACTCCTAAGTGGAAGCCTCCTAGTACTTTCCTGAGGAAGGTCCTATGGGTCTATTCACTTAGTTCCATTAGTCTGTTTAGGATTTCTCAAGTATCCAATGATGTTGGAGCCAACTTGTGAGTTTAATTTCTCCTGAGGAGGAATATAAACTGATCACAGTTGTTGAGCCACATAGGATACAACTCCTAAGTGGAAGCCTCCTAGTACTTCCTGAGGAAGGTCCTATGAGTCTATTCACTTAGCTCCACTAGTTCAGATAGGATTCCCTAAATATCCAGTGATGTTGGAGCCTGCTTGTGAGTTTAATTCCTCCTGAGGAGGAATGTAAACTGATCACAGTGGTTGAGCCACATAGGATATGACTCCTGAGTATACACCTCCTAGTGCGTTCCTGAGGAAGACACTATGAGTCTGCTTACTTAGCTCCCTTTCTTTGGTAAGCTTGTTTTGAAGCTTGAAGACTGGGATTGATTTCTTTTGGTTAGGTTTTGCTTTAGAGCTTTGCTTAGATCTGATTAGATTCTGTGTTAGGGTTAGGATTAGAGAGTAGATGATTCTTTCTCAAGTGTGTTTGGTTTGCCTGATGGCATTTCATTTCCTTTTATCTGTATATTGCTTGATAGCATGTTGTTTACCCTTCAGTATGATTACTGTTATTTCATGACTGGCTTGAGGTCGAGATGAGCTTGTGGAGGCTGACACCCCACACACATTTCCTCCCTCACTTGCATTGCATGCATTTTACTGTTAAAAGCTGATGTTTTTGTCTGTTTTGGTGTATCATTGATATGATCCCTTAGGACTCTCATTTCCTCTGATGAGGATTTGATGATAGACTTTTAGGTTGAAACCTATGCATGACAACATCTAGGAGTTCCCTGTTCAAACCTCAACCATAGGATGAATCCATGGCATGATAACAGTAGGACTTGATAGTCTCCCTCCTAGTTGAGCCATTTTTAACCCGTAGTTTCCCGAACTACGTTTGCTCTGATCTTTCATACCAGATGAAAGTACGTAGGCATAGGATGCGATATCCTAGCGAGCAACCTTTCCCCATAATCCCCCGTAGTTAGGCCGAACTACGTTGACTCTGATTTCTCGTTCCAGACGGGAATACGTAGGCATAAAGCGCGATGCTTTGCCGAGTCATTTTTCTTTTCTTTTTCAGCCAGCCTTGATAGGTAGATAGATTATAACCAACCCGTCCAAGTAAGCAAACAAGCGAGGATCCCGTCGAGTACGACGGACGTGAGGGGTGCTAATACCTTCCCCTTGCGTAACCGACTCCCGAACCCAGACAATGGTTGCGATGACCTTGTCTTACCCTTTTTCGTCAGGTTTTTCCGATCGTTTCCTTTCCCGCTCCGAGGGATAAATAACGAAAGGTGGCGACTCTTCTGTCATGCCGACACCTTATTTTTCGCGCAAGCGACACCCCTTCACGTCTCCGGTGAAGTACAGAGATTCCTGTACTTCCTCCTCCTTTGGTGGGTTCTTCAGCGCATATCCGAACTGACGGACGAACAGAGATGGGTTGTAGTTGATACACCCTTTCCTTCCAATCAACGGGACGTTAGGGTACCCCGAACAACTTAAGATAAGTTCAGATCCCAGTAGGTCTCTGTCAAACCATCTAATGTCTTCGGAAGATAGCCTCATCAGGCGTTCAGACCAGCTAGCAGTGGTTGCACTTTCCACAAAGGACCCCTTCATTGGCAGATGACTTTTGAACCACATATTCAATAGAGGAGCACAGCAGTAAACAACTTTTCCCCTTCGGTTTTCGTTCTTGTAGTGCAATGAGTGGTAGAAGTCTCCGATCAACGTTGGCACTGGATTGCCAGCAGCGAATAGATGGAAAGCGTCCAGGTCTACGAAGTTGGGCAAGTTAGGGAACAACACAATCCCATAAATGCATAAAGCCAAAATAGCATTGAAAACCACCCAACATCCGTTCTTGGCATACTCCTGAGCTTTTCCAACCAAGAACTCAAGAGAGAAACCTGATACCCCAAGCCAAGAAGTCAATAACAGTTCTGCAGCGTCCATATGTAAGGCTTTGGCTAAGTCCTCCAACTTGGGCTCAGCAGCAGAGTGAATAAAGGGAACCTTGTTCTGCACCGGTAACTCAGTAAACTCCACATACTCCTCAATGGTAGGTCCTAGAGTGAAGTCAGCAAACGTAAAACATCTCAATGCGGGATCATAGAACTGCATCAAGGTGTATAGCCCGTTCATCTCATCAGCAGTGGGCTTGCAGACTAATCTCAGTAATCTCCCGTGACTCATTCTGAAGCTTCTCCTAACCTCCTCATCGGCAAGAGATATCAGACCACGCAAAGAAGTAATATCAGGTGAAGGCAGCTTATACGCAACTGTTTTCCTCAAACCAGCCATACTCAATACTCAGAAGTTTGGGCACTAGAATCGGAGGATATGCAAATGCACCTGCAGCACAAACACACGTTAATGGGATGCAATGATAATGGGTATGTAAACAATGCAATGCAAGTAACATGCAACAGGGACCATCTGCCGTAGCTGAATAGCCTGAACCATATCAAGAAGTCTCGGATAGACTCCATAGAAGTCCTCAAACCCTGGTCTCAGATAGACCTAAAACGAAGCTTCAACAATGGTCTCTGACAGACCTCAAACCATAACTCCAACTGGTCTCTGACAGACCTCAAGACTCTCAACTGGTCTCTGACAGACCTCCTAACTCTCCATAAATACCCAGGATCTCTGATCAAGAAATAACCGGTAGTCTGAAGGTCTAGTTACCTGCATAACCTCAAAC
The DNA here is from genome assembly GCA_963859935.3 of Lathyrus sativus. Classification (NCBI taxonomy): domain Eukaryota; kingdom Viridiplantae; phylum Streptophyta; class Magnoliopsida; order Fabales; family Fabaceae; genus Lathyrus; species Lathyrus sativus. The sequence goes on from CAWUDS030000772.1 coordinate 318,622, forward strand.
CCTCTCACAGGTGGATGTCCTAGTAACTGACAAAGGTATGGCATCCTATGCAGTCGTCGGTGTCACAGACTTTCAGGGTTGATGATACGATTCCCAGAAGGAGTGGCATCATCAAATCCTGAAGAGGCCTCACTTAGCCAACTTCTAAATGATCGGTTCCCGGAGTCGACAATTCAGCTGACCAACAACCCCTTCGACCCAAAGGGTAGAAAAAGAAGCCAACCAGAAGAACCTCGTCCGAGTGTAGATTTCATGAGACACTAATGCAAGCAAAGTCGGCACGCGCCCACTACTTTCTACTCTAATTCTAGGTGCACTCAAGCCCATGTCCGGCTTCTCACTCAATATCAGAACACCCGTCACACCCCAAGATACAGCAATAATAATCCATATATACAAAGCTGAAAATAAAGGTCAGAAATATAAATCCATACAAAATCCTCGACGGGAAAACAAGCGTTAGGATTGACTCTCTTAAGGGACGTTGGATCCCAAATGCATAAGAACCATCGCAGTCCTTAGCAGCCAGGGGACGTTGGGTCCCCAGCAGAGTCGCCAGCTGTCGCTACTGCGAAAATCGGCGCCGGCTGAACAGAAGAGTCGCCACCGTGCGTTATTTATCCCACGGGAGGGAAAGGAAACGCTCAGGGTAAACCTCGCACAACATGGGAAAGGTATGGTCGTCGCAACCAAAACCTGGATTCGGGAGTCGGTTATGCAAGGGGAAGGTATTAGCACCCCTCACGTCCGTCGTACTCGACGGGATCCACGCTTGTTTTCGGGTATGGATTGTTATTCTATCTAAACTATAGGTCAAGGGTTAAAAAGAAAATAAAATGAAAATAAAAATAAAAATGACTCGGCAAAGTATCGCACTTTATGCCTACGTATTCCCGCCTGGAACGAGAAATCAGAGTCAACGTAGTTCGCCTACCTACGGGGAAGGAAGGGAAGGTTGCTCGCTAGGATGTCGCATCCTATGCCTACGTACTTTCATACGGCATGAAAGATCAGAGCAAACGTAGTTCGGGCTACGCACGACACAGGCTTGTCTTGGTTGATTTTACTCCTTCTGAAAAAGGTTTCCTTGATTAGCAGTCCCAGCGGACAAAAATGACGTCTTGATGAGTTCACATTCTTTTACGGAAGAAGTGTCTTTTATTGTATTTGAAATCTTATTGTGTTTTTCTGTTTGTTTTGAGAAAGAAGAGACAGAACTCTAACCTATGGTTGCGAAGGGAAACAAACTAACCTAATGTTATCATGCATGGGTTAAGACCTAATGTCTATCATATTTCTCTCTTACACAGAGAGAAACAGAGGTCCTACGGGAACAGACGGAAACAATATCAGATATATACAGTAAAACAGTAAAATGCATGGATGCAACAATACAAGCGAGGCAAGGGAGTCCCACTCAACCCCGAACCTAGAAAACAATAGGCAAAAGTGAACAGGCTTCACTTTCAACCCAGCAGGGTAAACAGCAAACAATACAGTCAGGGAAACCAATCAATACATCAAGAAATGAAATACAGTAAAAATAAACAGCCACAGCAGCTCTACATCAATATCCATCTTCAAGTCATCTCCAATCAGCTACAAGCTTCAGTTAGCAGCAGTCTCTATCTTCACAGTCTTCAAGCAAAGATCTTGAGCACCAGTCCTTAGTCTACAATGGCTTTTCTTCAAGTCTCAGGCTCCAGGATGAATATCAGTCAACCAGATGAAGTGAACGAATGTTAGACAGTTAATTACCTACCAAGGGTGGTTCATTAACTGTTAACATTAAACAGAAAGTTTTCTCTCAAAAGTTCTATCTTTCAAATACATTCACTGATCCTTCCAAAGGAAGGAGGTGGATATTTGAAAGAGACTTTGAATCATAGAGAAAGGATAGAGGCAAACAAAGCCATCTATGTTTGTGAATCAAGTTGCTAGACTAAGCTCTTCCTAACCCTAAATCCTATAGTCTTCAACAGTCTTCTAGCAAACACAGCATCTTCAATGAATTTGAACTTGATCTTCCATCTTGAGTCTTCAATGTGCTTCATCCACAAGGTCTTCACAAGGTCCTCAATTCAATCTTCAAAGCTCCACACCCAAAGGAGAAGAAAAGAAAGCAAAACAATACAAACTATGCCCTAAGAGCCACACAAATGATCAATCAATTCAAAAATCAACCAAAAATAGCATATGGTAATAAAAATTCCTAATATAAATTCTAGGGGATCCTACTTAACTACCCTTAAGCCCCATATATTCCCCATAGGCTAACTTGTCCTAAAAACCCCAAAATAAAATGTTGAATTTCAAGCATGCCACTTAAAAGCCCTAATAAAACTATCCTAAGTTCAATTATCTAAACTAATTAAATTTTATTCTAAAAAATCTAGTAATAAATCCAGAGAGTAATACAATTCATTATTTAACATCACCAACAAGAATGAGCAAAAAAATCTATTCCTAAAGTCATGAACAAAAATGTACCAGTTCAAGTGTGAAATGAATTAAGGAAAAGAATGCATTATTTTGTAAAATATGTGGAAAATGCGAAAAAAATATAAAATGCAATTTTTATATTTTTTTAATTTTCTAGACATGCTAAGGAAAATATTAAAAAAAGAATGAGTAAAAAACATGCATTATTTATTTAGTTATGATTTTTAGAAGATGAGTGAAATAAAATGAAAATTGAAAATGAAAATAAAAGAATTATAGAGGAGGGGTGCAGATAGCATGTTGGATCAGTTCACGCGCGTGTGGGCCTGGCTGATGGGGGGGTGCGAATAGCGCATGAGCCCAAGAAGCTCACTAATCCAAACGACACCGTTTGGCTGCGTCTGGGATTTCCCTCTCTTTTTCGTTTGAACGTGGGCCGTTTGATCCCAGTCTTGGTCAAACATTTAACCTTCATCCGACGGCTCCCTTCTTTCTTCCCCACATGAAAACCCTAGCTTCATACAAACTCCCTCTTCATGAGTGAAACTTCCAGCCACCCTAGCTCTCTCATATCGCCACCATTTCCTTCGATGTAAAAACCAAACTCGATCCTCTCCTCACCCTCTACGCAGCCATGTCCATGTCTCCTCTTGAAACCACCTAGAAGGTGCAAACCGAAACCCCCAATCCATGGTTCCACCATGAAAGCTTGACATGCAACTGTAACAAACCTTGAAAATAATTGTAGCCACGTGTTCTACATGTTACACTGAGTATACTAAACTATAGCACATGCTTTTAATCTTCATATATCAACCATTCTTGACCAACCAAGAATTGACACCACATCTTGAACCTCCATGGATTGACCTTAAACTCACCATAAATGATCCTTAAGTGGTCTCTATCATGAATATCACAACAACTAACCCTAAACATGCATAATTATGGTGATTCGAATCAAAACGTATTCTTACCAATTGGATATGGTGATGATGGTTATCCCTCGTTTCAGCCCTTGCCACTTGTGCCAATTGATCCTTGGATGATGGTGATGATGCTGGTGAAGAGAATTCGTGTTTACACCTCTTGAAAATGCCAATTCGAAGCTTCACGCCACTTGGAGTGATGGAGAAGAACTCATGGTCCAGCCACGATTTGAGGTACCTTCTTCGTGCTTTTTACTCTACAACAATGGAGGATGATGATGATGATGATAGCTAGCATAAACAATGGAGTTTGGGAGAGATGGGAATCAAAATGCAATTTTGGAGTTATGAGATGAAAGTATGGTTTGCAAGCAACTAGAATCACCAACCTAACAACAAACAGCTTCATTTCCTTATATAGGGGAGGATTAACAGAATGAGAAGTTTCTAGATTGGTCCTAGAGGGATCTAGAAGCTTATGGAACTTTCATGAATTTATCATTTGATGGCATTTTGAATCATATCATATTATGCTTGCACCTTGGGTAAACTTGAGTGAAAATCTCCCCTCATGAGATATTAGGAGTGTATGCATAAAAAACCAAGTTTTCCTTGCCTTGTGTTAAGCTTTACCATGTTGCCTTATGATGTAAGAAACAAATTTACAAAGGAAGTCCAATTTTTAAACCTAAACTCAAAAATGTGGCTGAACCAATGTCTTTAAAATGATGTTGGGAATCAATTTGGTATATTGGATGACCCATATTGGCTTTGTAGATCTCTCAAACCATTTTCCAACTTGAACTTTTTCAAGTTATATGCCTTTTTAAGTCATTTTCACCACTTTTTAAAATTCCATGCTCCAAGATTTTTCAAACTTTCACACCTTCTTTTCTAGCCTTAAAATCCCATTTTTAACAACTTTGATTTTGGGAAGTTTTCCATTTGAAGCTTCCTTGTATGAGTTTTAGGCATGTGCTATGAATGACCTGTAATTCACAAATGACCAAAATACCCTTTGCTTGCCAAGACCATAAGTAGAGTTCCCCAAATCATATGAAGGCATACTATACCATTCTAGAAAGCTAAGACAATGAGGAACAACTATTATGTTGACCAGAAATTCATTTGAAATCTCCTTGAGGGGTAAAAATTGCTTGGAAGTCAAGTCACTTTCACAGACAAAACTTCAGATACCTCAGATGACCTGTAACTTGCAAGGACCATAACTTGAGTTCTATAAATCTCCTTGATGTCTTCCACCACTAAAATTAAAGGTATTGAGATCCTATACAAGTTTCATGTTGGCCAAGGATCCATTTGAAGCTTGCATTTTGACTTATCTTGCTTGGAAGTTTGACCTAAACTAGGGGATTTTACACAGAAACCCTAATTTAGAAACTCCTCTTCTCCTTGATTTCTCTTGATTTCTTCTTGGCATATCACCATATCCTCTTCTACATGTCAAATGATGAACCCCACATCTCCTCAATAGCCCTTAATGCCTTTCAATCAGTCAATTGACCTAGAGTTGACCCAAGGTTGACCCAAATGAAACCCTAGTTGACTGTCTTCATCCACAACTCTTGTGACTACACCAAAGACTTGTCTCCTTCTCCAAATGGCTTTCTAAGTCCTCCAAGATGTCTAGATACTCCCCATGCCTTCAATTCACATCTCACAACCCCCTTGTTGACCCTCAGACACCCTCAGTTAGGAGATATACTCAATGCTTGATCCACTGAATCCCCTGCTTTCAAATTCTTTTCTGATGACTTGAATGAGATTGAATTAGGATAATAACCTCTTGATAGGCCTCTAGAGATGATAACAATGATTGGTCCCCTGTTAGCTGACTTGTTATGCTTATGCTATGCAGATGAGTAACCTATGTACATGGCTCTATATGCAAATGCTAATGATATTGAAACATAGACCAAGTGAATAAGGTTGGGCAAATTTTTAGGGTGCAACAATTACGTTGAGCGTTCAGGCTCCCTTCAGTTTTGTTGGGTATCCGGACTCCGGTTATTACGTTGAGCGTTCAGGCTCCGGTCATATTCATTGGGTATCCAGACTCCGGTTTTTCCATTGAGCGTTCAGGCTCAGGTCAGTTTTGTTGGGTATCCAGACTCTGGTTATTACGTTGAGCGTTCAGGCTGCGGTCAGTTTCGTTGGGTATCCAGACTCTGGTTATTACGTTGAGCGTTCAAGCTCCGGTCAGTTTCGTTGGGTATCCAGACTCCGGTTATTACATTGAGCGTTCAGGCTCCGGTCAGTTTTGTTGGGTATCCAGACTCCGGTTTTTACGTTGAACGTTCAGGCTCCGGTCAGTTTTGTTGGGTATCCAGACTCCGGTTTTTACGTTGAACGTTCAGGCTCCGGTGAGTTTTGTTGGGTATCCATACTTCGGTTATTACGTTGAGCGTTCAGGCTCCGGTCAGTTTCGTTGGGTATCCAGACTCCGGTTATTACGTTGAGCGTTCAGGCTCCGGTCAGTTTTGTTGGGTATCCAGACTCCTGTTTTTACGTTGAACGTTCAGGCTCCGGTCAGTTTTGTTGGGTATCCAGACTCCGGTTATTACGTTGAGCGAGCAGGCTCCGGTCAGTTTCGTTGGGTATCCAGACTCCGGTTATTATGTTGAGCGTTCAGGCTCCGGTCATTTTCGTTGAGCATCCAGACTCCAGTTATTACGTTGAGCGTTCCGGCTCCGGTCAGTTTCGTTGAGTATCAAGACTCCGGTTATTACGTTGAGCGATCAGGCTCCGGTTAGTTTCGTTAGGTATCCAGATTCCTGCTATTACGTTGAGCGTTCAGGCTCCGGTCAGTTTCATTGGGTATCCAGACTCCGGTTATTACGTTGAGCGTTCAGGCTCCGGTCAGTTTCGTTTTGTATCTAGACTCTGGTTAGTTTCGTTAGGTATCCAGATTCCGGCTATTACGTTGAGCGTTCAGGCTCCGGTCAGTTTTATTGGGTATCCAGAATCCGGTTATTACGTTGAGCGTTCAGGCTCCGGTCAATTTTGTTGGGTATCCTGACTCCTGTTATTACGTTGAGCGTTTAGGCTCCGATCAGTTTCGTTGGGTATCCAGACTCCGGTTATTACGTTGAGCGTTCAGGCTCCGGTCAGTTTCGTTGGGTATCCAGACTCCGGTTATTACGTTGATCGTTCAGGCTCCGGTCAGTTTCGTTGCGTATCCAGACTCTAGTTATTACATTTGGCGTTCAGGCTCCGGTCAGTTTTGTTGGGTATCTAGACTCCGGTTATTACGTTGAGCGTTCAGGCTCCCTTCAGTTTTGTTGGGTATCCAGACTCCGGTTATTACGTTGAGCGTTCAGGCTCCGGTCAGATTCGTTGGGTATCCAGACTCTGGTTTTTCCGTTGAGCGTTCAGGCTCAGGTCAGTTTTGTTGGGTATCCAGACTCTGGTTATTACGTTGAGCGTTCAGGCTGTGGTCAGTTTCGTTGGGTATCCAGACTCTGGTTATTACGTTGAGCGTTCAAGCTCCAGTCAGTTTCGTTGGGTATCTAGACTCCGGTTATTACATTGAGCGTTCAGGCTCCGGTCAGTTTTGTTGGGTATCCAGACTCCGGTTTTTACATTGAACGTTCAGGCTCCGGTCAGTTTTGTTGGGTATCCAGACTCCGGTTTTTACGTTGAACGTTCAGGCTCCGGTGAGTTTTGTTGGGTATCCATACTTCGGTTATTATGTTGAGCGTTCAGGCTCCGGTCAGTTTCGTTGGGTATCCAGACTCTGGTTATTACATTGAGCGTTCAGGCTCCGGTCAGTTTTGTTGGGTATCCAGACTCCTATTTTTACGTTGAACGTTCAGGCTCCGGTCAGTTTTGTTGGGTATCCAGACTCCGGTTATTACGTTGAGCGAGCAGGCTCTGGTCAGTTTCGTTGGGTATCCAGACTCCGGTTATTATGTTGAGCGTTCAGGCTCCGGTCATTTTCGTTGAGCATCCAGACTCCAGTTATTACGTTGAGTGTTCCGGCTCCGGTCAGTTTCGTTGAGTATCAAGACTCCGTTTATTACGTTGAGCGATCAGGCTCCGGTTAGTTTCGTTAGGTATCCAGATTTCGGCTATTACGTTGAGCGTTCAGGATCCGGTCAGTTTCATTGGGTATCCAGACTCCGGTTATTAAGTTGAGCGTTCAGGCTCCGGTCAGTTTCGTTTTGTATCCAGACTCCGGTTATTACGTTGAGCATTCAGGCTCCGGTTAGTTTCGTTAGGTATCCAGATTCCGGCTATTACGTTGAGCGTTCAGGCTCCGGTCAGTTTCGTTTTGTATCCAGACTCCGGTTATTACGTTGAGCGTTCAAGCTCCGGTTAGTTTCGTTGAGTATCCAGATTTGGGTTATTACATTGAGCGTTCAGGCTCCGGTCAATTTTGTTGGGTATCCTGACTCCTGTTATTACGTTGAGCGTTTAGGCTCCGATCAGTTTCGTTGGGTATCCAGACTCCGGTTATTACGTTGAACGTTCAGGCTCCGGTCAGTTTCGTTGGGTATCCAGACTCCGGTTATTACGTTGATCGTTCAGGCTCCGGTCAGTTTCGTTGCGTATCCAGACTCTGGTTATTACATTTGGCGTTCAGGCTCCGGTCAGTTTTGTTGGGTATCTAGACTCCGGTTATTACGTTAAGCGTTCAGGCTCCGGTCAGTTTCGTGGAGAATCCAGACTCCAGTTATTACGTTGAGCGTTCCGGCTCCGGTCAGTTTCGTTGAGTATCCATACTCCGGTTATTACGTTGAGCGTTCAGGCTCCCTTCAGTTTTGTTGGGTATCCAGGCTCCGGTTATTACGTTGAGCGTTCAGGCTCCGGTCAGATTCGTTGGGTATCCTGACTCCGGTTTTTCCGTTGAGCGTTCAGGCTCAGGTCAGTTTTGTTGGGTATCCAGACTCCGGTTATTACGTTGAGCGTTCAGGCTGCGGTCAATTTTGTTGGGTATCCAGACTCTGGTTATTACGTTGAGCGTTCAGGCTCCGGTCAGTTTCATTGGGTCTCCAGACTACGGTTATTACGTTGAGCATTCAGGCACCGGTCAGTTTTGTTGGGTATCCAGACTTCGGTTATTACATTGAGCGTTCAAGCTCCGGTCAGTTTCGTTGGGTATCCAGACTCCAGTTTTTACGTTGAGCGTTCAGGCTCCGGTCAGTTTTGTTGGGTATCCAGACTCCGGTTTTTACGTTGAACGTTCAGGCTCCGGTCAGTTTTGTTGGGTATCCAGACTCCGGTTTTTACGTTGAACGTTCAGGCTCCGTTCAGTTTTGTTGGGTATCCATACTTCGGTTATTACGTTGAGCGTTCAGGCTCCGGTCAGTTTCGTTGGGTATCCAGACTCCGGTTATTACGTTGAGCGTTCAGGCTCCGGTCAGTTTTGTTGGGTATCCAGACTCCGGTTTTTACGTTGAACGTTCAGGCTCCAGTCAGTTTTGTTGGGTATACAGACTCCGGTTTTTACGTTGAACGTTCAGGCTCCGTTCAGTTTTGTTGGGTATCCATACTTCGGTTATTACGTTGAGCGTTCAGGCTCCGGTCAGTTTCGTTGGGTATCCAGACTCCGGTTATTACGTTGAGCGTTCAGGCTCCGGTCAGTTTTGTTGGGTATCCAGACTCCTATTTTTACGTTGAGCGTTCAGGCTCCGGTCAATTTTGTTGGGTATCCTGACTCCTGTTATTACGTTGAGCGTTTAGGCTCCGATCAGTTTCGTTGGGTATCCAGACTCCGGTTATTACGTTGAGCGTTCAGGCTCCGGTCAGTTTCGTTGGGTATCCAGACTCCGGTTATTACGTTGATCGTTCAGGCTCCGGTCAGTTTCGTTGCGTATCCAGACTCTAGTTATTACATTTGGCGTTCAGGCTCCGGTCAGTTTTGTTGGGTATCTAGACTCCGGTTATTACGTTAAGCGTTCAGGCTCCGGTCAGTTTCGTCGAGCATCCAGACTCCAGTTATTACGTTGAGCGTTCCGGCTCCGGTCAGTTTCGTTGAGTATCCAGACTCCAGTTATTACGTTGAGCGTTCAGGCTCCCTTCAGTTTTGTTGGGTATCCAGACTCCGGTTATTACGTTGAGCGTTCAGGCTCCGGTCAGATTCGTTGGGTATCCAGACTCCGGTTTTTCCGTTGAGCGTTCAGGCTAAGGTCAGTTTTGTTGGGTATCCAGACTCTGGTTATTACGTTGAGCGTTCAGGCTGCGGTCAGTTTCGTTGGGTATCCAGACTCTGGTTATTACATTGAGCGTTCAAGCTCCGGTCAGTTTCGTTGGGTATCTAGACTCCGGTTATTACATTGATCGTTCAGGCTCCGGTCAGTTTTGTTGGGTATCCAGACTCCGGTTTTTACATTGAACGTTCAGGCTCCGGTCAGTTTTGTTGGGTATCCAGACTCCGGTTTTTACGTTGAACGTTCAGGCTCCGGTGAGTTTTGTTGGGTATCCATACTTCGGTTATTACGTTGAGCGTTCAGGCTCCGGTCAGTTTCGTTGGGTATCCAGACTCTGGTTATTACGTTGAGCGTTCAGGCTCCGGTCAGTATTGTTGGGTATCCAGACTCCTATTTTTACGTTGAACGTTCAGGCTCCGGTCAGTTTTGTTGGGTATCCAGACTCCGGTTATTACGTTGAGCGAGCAGGCTCCGGTCAGTTTCGTTGGGTATCCAGACTCCGGTTATTATGTTGAGCGTTCAGGCTCCGGTCATTTTCGTTGAGCATCCAGACTCCAGTTATTACGTTGAGCGTTCCGGCTCCGGTCAGTTTCGTTGAGTATCAAGACTCCGTTTATTACGTTGAGCGATCAGGCTCCGGTTAGTTTCGTTAGGTATCCAGATTCCGGCTATTACGTTGAGCGTTCAGGATCCGGTCAGTTTCATTGGGTATCCAGACTCCGGTTATTAAGTTGAGCGTTCAGGCTCCGGTCAGTTTCGTTTTGTATCCAGACTCCGGTTATTACGTTGAGCATTCAGGCTCCGGTTAGTTTCGTTAGGTATCCAGATTCCGGCTATTACGTTGAGCGTTCAGGCTCCGGTCAATTTCGTTTTGTATCCAGACTCCGGTTATTACGTTTAGCGTTCAAGCTCCGGTTAGTTTCGTTGAGTATCCAGATTTGGGTTATTACATTGAGCGTTCAGGCTCCGGTCAATTTTGTTGGGTATCCTGACTCCTGTTATTACGTTGAGCGTTTAGGCTCCGATCAGTTTCGTTGGGTATCCAGACTCCGGTTATTACGTTGAGCGTTCAGGCTCCGGTCAGTTTCGTTGGGTATCCAGACTCCGGTTATTACGTTGATCGTTCAGGCTCCGGTCAGTTTCGTTGCGTATCCAGACTCTGGTTATTACATTTGGCGTTCAGGCTCCGGTAAGTTTTGTTGGGTATCTAGACTCCGGTTATTACGTTAAGCGTTCAGGCTCCGGTCAGTTTCGTTGAGCATCCAGACTCCAGTTATTACGTTGAGCGTTCCGGCTCCGATTATTACGTTGAGCATTCAGGCTCCGGTTATTACGTTGAGCGTTCAGGCTCCCTTCAGTTTTGTTGGGTATCCAGGCTCCGGTTATTACGTTGAGCGTTCAGGCTCCGGTCAGATTCGTTGGGTATCCAGACTCCGGTTTTTCCGTTGAGCGTTCAGGCTCAGGTCAGTTTTGTTGGGTATCCAGACTCCGGTTATTACGTTGAGCGTTCAGGCTGCGGTCAATTTTGTTGGGTATCCAGACTCTGGTTATTACGTTGAGCGTTCAGGCTCCGGTCAGTTTCATTGGGTCTCCAGACTACGGTTATTACGTTGAGCATTCAGGCACCGGTCAGTTTTGTTTGGTATCCAGACTTCGGTTATTACGTTGAGCGTTCAAGCTCCGGTCAGTTTCGTTGAGTATCCAGACTCCGGTTATTACGTTGAGCGTTCAGGCTCCCTTCAGTTTTGTTGGGTATCCAGGCTCCGGTTATTACGTTGAGCGTTCAGGCTCCGGTCAGATTCGTTGGGTATCCAGACTCCGGTTTTTCCGTTGAGCGTTCAGGCTCAGGTCAGTTTTGTTGGGTATCCAGACTCCGGTTATTACGTTGAGCGTTCAGGCTGCGGTCAATTTTGTTGGGTATCCAGACTCTGGTTATTACGTTGAGCGTTCAGGCTCCGGTCAGTTTCATTGGGTCTCCAGACTACGGTTATTACGTTGAGCATTCAGGCACCGATCAGTTTTGTTTGGTATCCAGACTTCGGTTATTACGTTGAGCGTTCAAGCTCCGGTCAGTTTCGTTGGGTATCCAGACTCCGGTTATTACGTTGAGCATTCAGGCTCCGGTCAGTTTTGTTGGGTATCCAGACCCTGGTTTTTACGTTGAACGTTCAGGCTCCGGTCAGTTTTGTTGGGTATCCAGACTCCGGTTTTTACGTTGAACGTTCAGGCTCCGTTCAGTTTTGTTGGGTATCCATACTTCGGTTATTACGTTGAGCGTTCAGGCTCCGGTCAGTTTCGTTGGGTATCCAGACTCCGGTTATTACGTTGAGCGTTCAGGCTCCGGTCAGTTTTGTTGGGTATCCAGACTCCTGTTTTTACGTTGAACGTTCAGGCTCCATTCAGTTTTGTTGGGTATCCAGACTCCGGTTATTACGTTGAGCGAGCAGGCTCCGGTCAGTTTCGTTGGGTATCCAGACTCCGGTTATTATGTTGAGCGTTCAGGCTCCGGTCATTTTCGTTGAGCATCCAGACTCCAGTTATTACTTTGAGCGTTCCGGCTCCGGTCAGTTTCGTTGAATATCAAGACTCCGGTTATTACGTTAAGCATTCAGGCTCCGGTTAGTTTCGTTAGGTATCCAGATTCCGGCTATTACGTTGAGCGTTCAGTCTTCGGTCAGTTTCATTGGGTATCCAGACTCCGGTTATTACGTTGAGCGTTCAGGCTCCGGTCAGTTTCGTTTTTTATCCAGACTCCGGTTACTACGTTGAGCGTTCAGGCTCCGGTTAGTTTCGTTGAGTATCCATATTCGGGTTATTACGTTGAGCGTTCAGGCTCCGGTCAATTTTGTTGGGTATCCTGACTCCTGTTATTACGTTGAGCGTTTAGGCTCCGATCAGTTTCGTTGGGTATCCAGACTCCGGTTATTACGGTGAGCGTTCAGGCTCCGGTCAGTTTCGTTGGGTATCCAGACTCCGGTTATTACATTGATCGTTCAGGCTCTGGTCAGTTTCGTTGCGTATCCAGACTCTGGTTATTACATTTGGCGTTCAGGCTCCGGTCAGTTTTGTTAGGTATCTAGACTCCGGTTATTAGGTTAAGCGTTCAGGCTCCGGTCAGTTTCGTTGCGCATCCAGACTCCAGTTATTACATTGAGCGTTCCGCCTCCAGTCAGTTTCGTTGAGTATCCAGACTCCGGTTATTACGTTGAGCGTTCAGGCTCCCTTCAGTTTTGTTGGGTATCCAGACTCCGGTTATTACGTTGAGCATTCAGGCTCCGGTCAGATTCGTTGGGTATCCAGACTCCGGTTTTTCCGTTGAGCGTTCAGGCTCAGGTAAGTTTTGTTGGGTATCCAGACTCCGGTTATTACGTTGAGCGTTCAGGCTGCGGTCAGTTTCGTTGGGTATCCAGACTCTGGTTATTACGTTGAGCGTTCAGGCTCCGGTCAGTTTCATTGGGTCTCCAGACTACGATTATTACGTTGAGCGTTCAGGCTCCGGTCAGTTTTGTTTGGTATCCAGACTTCGGTTATTACGTTGAGCGTTCAAGCTCCGGTCAGTTTCGTTGGGCATCCAGACTCCGGTTATTACGTTGAGCGTTCAGGCTCCGGTCAGTTTTGTTGGGTATCCAGACTCCGGTTTTCACGTTGAACGTTCAGGCTCCGGTCAGTTTTTTTAAGTATCCAGACTATGGTTATTACGTTGAGCGAACAGGCTCCGGTCAGTTTCGTTGGGTATCCAGACTCCGGTTATTAAGTTGCGCGTTCAGGCTCTGGTCAGTTTCTTTGGGTATCCAGACTCCGGTTATTACGTTGAGCGTTCAGGCTCCGGTTAGTTTCGTTGGGTATCGAGATTTCGGTTATTACGTTGAGCATTCAGGCTCCGGTCAGTTTCATTGGGTATCCAGACTCCGGTTATTACGTTCAGCGTTCAGGCTTCGGTCAGTTTCATTTTGTATCCAGACTCCAGTTATTACGTTGATTGTTCAGGCTCCAGTCAGTTTCGTTGAGTATCCAGACTCCGGTTATTACGTTGAGCGTTCAGGCTCCGGTCAATTTCGTTGGGTATCCAGACTCCGGTTATTACGTTGAGCGTTCAGGCTCCGGTCAGTTTCATTGGGTCTTCAGACTACGGTTCTTACGTTGAGCGTTCAGGCTCCGGTCAGTTTTGTTTGGTATCCAGACTTCGGTTATTACGTTGAGCGTTCAGGCTCCGGTCAATTTTGTTTGGTATCCAGACTTCGGTTATTACGTTGAGCGTTCAAGCTCCGGTCAGTTTCGTTGGGTATCCAGACTCCGGTTATTACGTTGAGCGTTCAGGCTCCGGTCAGTTTCGTTTTGTATCCAGACTCCGGTTATTACGTTGAGCGTTCAGGCTCTGGTTAGTTTCGTTGAGAATCCAGATTCGGGTTATTACGTTGAAGGTTCAGGCACCGGTCAATTTTGTTGGGTATCCTGACTCCTGTTATTACGTTGAGCGTTTAGGCTCCGATCAGTTTCGTTGGGTATCCAGACTCCGGTTATTACGTTGAGCGTTCAGGCTCCGGTCAGTTTCGTTGGGTATCCAGACTCCGGTTATTACGTTGATCGTTCAGGCTCGAGTCAGTTTCGTTGCGTATCAAGACTCTGGTTATTACATTAGGCGTTCAGGCTCCGGTCAGTTTTGTTTGGTATCCAGACTTCGGTTATTACGTTGAGCATTCAGGCTCTGCTCAGTTTCGTTGGGTATCAAGACTCCGGTTATTACGTTGAGCGTTCAGGCTCCGGTCAGTTTTGTTGGGTATCCAGACTCCGGTTTTTACGTTGAACGTTCAGGCTCCGGTCAATTTTGTTGGGTATCCAGACTCCTGTTATTACGTTGAGCGTTTAGGCTCCGATCAGTTTCGTTGGGTATCCAGACTCCGGTTATTACGTTGAGCGTTCAGGCTCCGGTCAGTTTCGTTGGGTATCCAGACTCCGGTTATTACGTTGATCGTTCAGGCTCTGGCCAGTTTCGTTGCGTATCCAGACTCTGGTTATTACATTAGGCGTTCAGGCTCCGGTCAGTTTTGTTGTGTATCTAGACTCCGGTTATTACGTTAAGCGTTCAGGCTCCGGTCAGTTTCGTTGAGTATCCAGACTCCGGTTATTACGTTAAGCGTTCAAGCTCCGTTCAGTTTTGTTGGGTATCCAGACTCCGTTTATTACGTTGAGCGTTCAGGCTCCGGTCAGATTCGTTGGGTCTCCAGACTCCGGTTATTACGTTGAGCGTTCAGGCTCCGGTCAGTTTTGTTTGGTATCCAGACTTCGGTTATTACGTTGAGCGTTCAGGCTCCGGTCAGTTTCGTTGGGTATCCAGACTCCGGTTATTACGTTGAGCGTTCAGGCTCCGGTCAGTTTTGTTGGGTATCCAGACTCCGGTATTTACGTTGAACGTTTAGGCTCCGGTCAGTCTTGTTGGGTATCCAGACTCCGGTTATTACGTTGAGCGAGCAGGCTCCGATCAGTTTCGTTGGGTATCCAGACTCCGGTTATTATGTTGAGCGTTCAGGCTCCGGTCATTTTCGTTGAGCATCCAGACTCCATATATTACGTTGAGCGTTCCGGCTCTGGTCAGTTTCGTTGAGTATCAAGACTCCGGTTATTACGTTGAGCGATCAGGCTCCGGTTAGTTTCGATAGGTATCCAGATTCCGGTTATTACGTTGAGCGATAAGGCTCCGGTCAGTTTCATTGGGTATCCAGACTCCGGTTATTACGTTGAGCATTTAGGCTCCGGTCAGTTTCGTTTTGTATCCAGACTCCGGTTATCACGTTGAGCGTTCAGGCTCCGGTTAGTTTCGTTGAGTATCAAGACTCTGGTTATTACGTTCAGCGTTCAGGCTCCGGTCAGTTTCATTTTGTATCCAGACTCTAGTTATTACGTTGATTGTTCAGGCTCCAGTCAGTTTCGTTGAGTATCCAGACTCCGGTTATTACGTTGAGAATTCAGGCTCCGGTCAGTTTCGTTGGGTATCCAGACTCCGGTTATTACGTTGAGCAATCAGGTTCCGGTCAGTTTCATTGGGTCTCCAGACTACGGTTATTACGTTGAGCGTTCAGGCTCCGGTCAGTTTTGTTTGGTATCCAGACTTCGGTTATTACGTTGAGCGTTCAGGCTCTGGTCAGTTTCGTTGGGTATCCAGACTCCGGTTATTACGTTGAGCGTTCAGGCTCCGGTCAGTTTTGTTGGGTATCCAGACTCCGGTTTTTACGTTGAACATTCAGGCTCCGGTCAGTTTTGTTGGGTATCCAGACTCTGGTTATTACGTTGAGCGAACAGGCTCCGGTTAGTTTCGTTGGGTATCCAGACTCCGGTTATTACGTTGAGCATTCAGGCTCTGGTCAGTTTCGTTGGGTATCCAGACTCCGGTTATTACGTTGAGCGTTCAGGCTCCGGTCAGTTTCGTTGAGTATCAATTCTCCGGTTATTACATTGAGCGTTCAGGCTCCGGTTAGTTTCGTTGGGTATCGAGACTCCGGTTATTACGTTGAGCGTTCAGGCTCCGGTCAATTTCATTGGGTATCCAGACTCCGGTTATTACGTTCAGCGTTCAGGCTCCGGTCAGTTTCATTTTGTATCCAGACTCCAGTTATTACGTTGATTGTTCAGGCTCCAGTCAGTTTCGTTGAGTATCTAGACTCCAGTTATTACGTTGAGCGTTCAGGCTCCGGTTAGTTTCGTTGAGTATCCAGATTCCGGTTATTACGTTGAGCGTTCAGGCTCCGGTCAATTTTGTTGGGTATCCAGACTCTTGTTATTACGTTGAGCGTTTAGGCTTCGATCAGTTTCGTTGGGTATCCAGACTCCGGTTATTACGTTGAGCGTTCAGGCTCCGGTCAGTTTCGTTGGGTATCCAGACTCCGGTTATTACGTTGATCGTTATGGCTCCGGCCAGTTTTGTTGCGTATCCAGACTCTGGTTATTACATTAGGCGTTCAGGCTCCGGTCAGTTTTGTTGGGTATCTAGACTCCGGTTATTACGTTAAGCGTTCAGGCTCCGGTCAGTTTCGTTGAGCATCCAGACTCCAGTTATTACGTTGAGCGTTCCGGCTCCGGTCAGTTTCGTTGAACATCCAGACTCCGGTTATTACGTTGAGCGTTCAGGCTCCGGTCAGTTGTTTGGTATCCAGACTTCGGTTATTACGTTGAGCGTTCAGGCTCCGGTCAGTTTCGTTGGGTATCCAGACTCCGGTTATTACGTTGAGCGTTCAGGCTCCGGTCAGTTTTGTTGAGTATCCAGACTCCAATTTTTACGTTGAACGTTCAGGCTCCGGTCAGTTTCGTTGGGTATCCAGACTTCGGTTATTACGATGAGCGTTCAGGGTCCGGTCAGTTTCGTTGGGTATCCAGACTCCGGTTATTACGTTGAGCGTTCAGGCTCCGGTCAGTTTTGTTGGGTATCCTGACTCCTGTTATTACGTTGAGCGTTTAGGCTCCGATCAGTTTCGTTGGGTATCCAGACTCCGGTTATTACGTTGAGCGTTCAGGCTCCGATCAGTTTCGTTGGGTATCCAGACTCCGATTATTACGTTGATCGTTCAGGCTCCGGTTAGTTTTTGTTGAGTATCCAGATTCGGGTTATTACGTTGAGCGTTCAGGCTCCGGTCAGTTTCGTTGAGTATCAAGACTCCGGTTATTACGTTGAGCGTTCAGGCTCTGGTTAGTTTCGTTGGGTATCGAGATTCCGGTTATTACGTTGAGCGTTCAGGCTCCGGTCAGTTTCATTGGGTATCCAGACTCCGGTTATTACGTTCAGCGTTCAGGCTCTGGTCAGTTTCGTTGGGTATCCAGAATCCGATTATTACGTTGAGCGTTCAGGCTCCGGTCAGTTTCGTCGAGTATCAAGACTCCGGTTATTACGTTGAGCGTTCAGGCTCTGGTTAGTTTCATTGGGTATCGAGATTCCGGTTATTACGTTGAGCGTTCAGGCTCCGGTCAGTTTCATTGGGTATCCAGACTCTGGTTATTACGTTCAGCGTTCATGCTCCGGTCAGTTTCATTTTGTATCCAGACTCCAGTTATTACGTTGATTGTTCAGGCTCCAGTCAGTTTCGTTGAGTATCCAGACTCCGGTTATTACGTTGAGCGTTCAGGCTCCGGTTAGTTTCGTTGAGTATCCAGATTCCGGTTATTACGTTGAGCGTTCAGGCTCCGGTCAATTTTGTTGGGTATCCAGACTCCTGTTATTACGTTGAGCGTTTAGGCTCCGATCAGTTTCGTTGGGTATCCAGACTCCGGTTATTACGTTGAGCGTTCAGGCTCCGGTCAGTTTCGTTGGGTATCCAGACTCCGGTTATTACATTGATCGTTCAGGCTCCGGCCAGTTTCGTTGCCTATCCAAACTCTGGTCATTACATTAGGCGTTCAGGCTCCGGTCAGTTTTGTTGGGTATCTAGACTTCGGTTATTACGTTAAGCGTTCAGGCTCCGGTCAGTTTCGTTGAGCATCCAGACTCCAGTTATTACGTTGAGCGTTCCGGCTCCGGTCAGTTTCGTTGAGTATCCAGACTCCGGTTATTACGTTGAGCGTTCAGGCTCCGTTCAGTTTTATTGGGTATCCAGACTCCGGTTATTACGTTGATCGTTCAGGCTCCGGTCAGATTCGTTGGGTCTCCAGACTTCGGTTATTACGTTGAGCGTTCAGGCTCCGGTCAGTTTTGTTTGGTATCCAGACTTCGGTTATTACGTTGAGCGTTCAGGCTCCGGTCAGTTTCGTTGGGTATCCAGACTCCGGTTATTACGTTGAGCGTTAAGGCTCCGGTCAGTTTTGTTGGGTATCCAGACTCCGGTTATTACGTTGAGCGTTCAGGCTCCGGTCAGTTTTGTTGGGTATCCAGACTCCGGTTTTTACGTTGAACGTTCAGGCTCCGGTCAGTTTTGTTGGGTATCCAGACTTCGGTTATTACGTTGAGCGTTCAGGGTCCGGTCAGTTTCGTTGGGTATCCAGACTCCGGTTATTACGTTGAGCGTTTAGGCTCCGGTCAGTTTTGTTGGGTATCCAGACTCCGGTTTTTACGTTGAACGTTCAGGCTCCGGTCAGTTTTGTTGGGTATCCAGACTCCGGTTATTACGTTGAGCGAGCAGGCTCCGGTCAGTTTCGTTGGGTATCCAGACTCCAGTTATTATGTTGAGCGTTCAGGCTCCGGTAATTTTCGTTGAGCATCCAGACTCCAGTTATTACGTTGAGCGTTCCGGCTCCGGTCAGTTTCGTTGAGTATCAAGACTCCGGTTATTACGTTGAGCGTTCAGGCTCCGGTTAGTTTCGTTAGGTATCCAGATTCCGGTTATTACATTGGGCGTTCAGGCTCCGGTCAGTTTCATTGGGTATCCAGACTCCGATTATTACGTTGAGCGTTCAGGCTCCAGTCAGTTTCGTTTTGTATCTAGACTCCGGTTATTACGTTGAGCGTTCAGGCTCTGGTTAGTTTCGTTGAGTATCCAGATTCGGTTTATTACGTTGAGTGTTCAGGCTCCGGTAAATTTTGTTGGGTATCCTGACTCCTGTTTTTACGTTGAGCGTTTAGGCTCGGATCAGTTTCGTTGGGTATTCAGACTCCGGTTATTACGTTGAGCGTTCAGGCTCCGGTCAGTTTCGTTGGGTATCCAGACTCCGGTTATTACGTTGAGCGTTCAGGCTCCGGTCAGTTTCGTTGCGTATCCAGACTCTGGTTATTACATTAGGCGTTCAGGCTCCGGTCAGTTTTTTTGGGTATCTAGACTCCGGTTATTACGTTAAGCGTTCAGGCTCCGATCAGTTTCGTTGAGCATCTAGACTCCAGTTATTACGTTGAGCGTTCCGGCTCCGGTCAATTTTGTTGAGTATCCAGACTCCGGTTATTACGTTGAGTGTTCAGGCTCCGTTCAGTTTTGTTGGGTATCCAGACTCCGATTATTACGTTGAGCGTTCAGGCTCCGGTCAGATTCGTTGGGTATCCAGACTCCGGTTTTTCCGTTGAGCGTTCAGGCTCAGGTCAGTTTTGTTGGGTATCCAGACTCTGGTTATTACGTTGAGCGTTCAGGCTCCGGTCAGTTTCGTTGGGTATCCAGACTCCGGTTATTATGTTGAGCGTTCAGGCTCCGGTCAGTTTCATTGGGTCTCCAGACTACGGTTATTATGTTGAGCATTCAGGCTCCGGTCAGTTTTGTTTGGTATCCAGACTTTGGTTAATACGTTGAGCGTTCAGGCTCCGGTCAGTTTCGTTGGGTATCCAGACTCCGGTTATTACGTTGAGCGTTCAGGCTCCGGTCAGTTTTGTTGGGTATCCAGACTCCGGTTTTTACGTTGAACGTTCAGGCTCCGGTCAGTTTTGTTGGGTATCCAGACTCCGGTTATCACGTTGAGCGAGCAGGCTCCGGTCAGTTTCGTTGGCTATCCAGACTCCGGTTATTACGTTCAACGTTCAGGCTCTGGTCAGTTTCGTTGGGTATCCAGAATCCGATTATTACGTTGAGCGTTCAGGCTCCGGTCAGTTTCGTTGAGTATCAAGACTCCGGTTATTACGTTGAGCGTTCAAGCTCTGGTTAGTTTCGTTGGGTATCGAGATTCCGGTTATTACGTTGAGCGTTCAGGCTCCGGTCAGTTTCATTGGGTATCCAGACTCTGGTTATTACGTTCAGCGTTCATGCTCCGGTCAGTTTCATTTTGTATCCAGACTCCAGTTATTACGTTGATTGTTCAGGCTCCAGTCAGTTTCGTTGAGTATCCAGACTCCGGTTATTACGTTGAGCGTTCAGGCTCCGGTTAGTTTCGTTGAGTATCCAGATTCCGGTTATTACGTTGAGCGTTCAGGCTCCGGTCAATTTTGTTGGGTATCCAGACTCCTGTTATTACGTTGAGCGTTTAGGCTCCGATCAGTTTCGTTGGGTATCCAGACTCCGGTTATTACGTTGAGCGTTCAGGCTCCGGTCAGTTTCGTTGGGTATCCAGACTCCGGTTATTACATTGATCGTTCAGGCTCCGGCCAGTTTCGTTGCATATCCAGACTCTGGTCATTACATTAGGTGTTCAGGCTCCGGTCAGTTTTGTTGGGTATCTAGACTTCGGTTATTACGTTAAGCGTTCAGGCTCCGGTCAGTTTCGTTGAGCATCCAGACTCCAGTTATTACGTTGAGCGTTCCGGCTCCGGTCAGTTTCGTTGAGTATCCAGACTCCGGTTATTACGTTGAGCGTTCAGGCTCCGTTCAGTTTTATTGGGTATCCAGACTCCGGTTATTGCGTTGAGCGTTCAGGCTCCGGTCAGATTCGTTGGGTCTCCAGACTCCGGTTATTACGTTGAGCGTTCAGGCTCCAGTCAGTTTTGTTTGGTATCCAGACTTCGGTTATTACGTTGAGCGTTCAGGCTCCGGTCAATTTCGTTGGGTATCCAGACTCCGGTTATTACGTTGAGCGTTCAGGCTCCGGTCAGTTTTGTTGGGTATCCAGACTCCGGTTTTTACGTTGAACGTTCAGGCTCCGGTCAGTTTTTTTGGGTATCCAGACTTCGGTTATTACGTTGAGCGTTCAAGGTCCGGTCAGTTTCGTTGGGTATCCAGACTCCGGTTATTACGTTGAGCGTTCAGGCTCCGGTCAGTTTTGTTGGGTATCCAGACTCCGGTTTTTACGTTGAACGTTCAGGCTCCGGTCAGTTTTGTTGGGTATCCAGACTCCGGTTATTACGTTGAGCGAGCAGGCTCCGGTCAGTTTCGTTGGGTATCCAGACTCCGGTTATTATGTTGAGCGTTCAGGCTCCGGTAATTTTCGTTGAGCATCCAGACTCCAGTTATTACGTTGAGCGTTCCGGCTCCGGTCAGTTTCGTTGAGTATCAAGACTCCGGTTATTACGTTGAGCGTTCAGGCTCCGGTTAGTTTCGTTAGGTATCCAGATTCCGGTTATTACATTGAGCGTTCAGGCTCCGGTCAGTTTCATTGGGTATCCAGACCCCGATTATTACGTTGAGCGTTCAGGCTCCAGTCAATTTCGTTTTGTATCCAGACTCCGGTTATTACGTTGAGCGTTCAGGCTCTGGTTAGTTTCGTTGAGTATCCAGATTCGGTTTATTACGTTGAGTGTTCAGGCTCCGGTCAATTTTGTTGGGTATCCTGACTCCTGTTATTACGTTGAGCGTTTAGGCTCGGATCAGTTTCGTTGGGTATTCAGACTCCGGTTATTACGTTGAGCGTTCAGGCTCCGGTCAGTTTCGTTGGGTATCCAGACTCCGGTTATTACGTTGAGCGTTCAGGCTCCGGTCAGTTTCGTTGCGTATCCAGACTCTGGTTATTACATTAGGCGTTCAGGCTCCGGTCAGTTTTTTTGGGTATATAGACTCCGGTTATTACGTTAAGCGTTCAGGCTCCGGTCAGTTTCGTTGAGCATCTAGACTCCAGTTATTAAGTTGAGCGTTCCGGCTCCGGTCAATTTTGTTGAGTATCCAGACTCCGGTTATTACGTTGAGCGTTCAGGCTCCGGTCAGTTTCGTTGGGTATCCAGACTCCGGTTATTACGTTGAACGTTCAGGCTCCGATCAGTTTTGTTGGGTATCCAGACTTCGGTTATTACGTTGAGCGTTCAGGCTCCGGTCAGTTTCGTTGGGTATCCAGACTCCGGTTATTACGTTGAGCGTTCAGGCTCCGGTCAGTTTCGTTGGGTATCCAGACTCCGGTTATTACGTTGAGCGTTCAGGCTCCAGTCAGTTTCGTTGAGTATCAAGACTCCGGTTATTACGTTGAGCGTTCAGGCTCCGGTTAGTTTCGTTGGGTATCGAGATTCCGGTTATTACGTTAAGCGTTCAGGCTCCGGACAGTTTCATTGGGTATCCAGACTCCGGTTATTACATTGAGCGTTCAGGCTCCGGTCAGTTTCGTTTTGTATCCAGACTACAGTTATTACGTTGATTGTTCAGGCTCCAGTCAGTTTCGTTGAGTATCCAGACTCCGGTTATTATGTTGAGCGTTCAGGCTCCGGTTAGTTTCGTTGAGTATCCAGATTCCGGTTATTACGTTGAGCGTTCAGGCTCTGGTCAATTTTGTTGGGTATCCAGACTCCTGTTATTACGTTGAGCGTTTAGGCTCCGATCAGTTTCGATTGGTATCCAGACTCTGGTTATTACATTAGGCGTTCAGGCTCCGGTTAGTTTTGTTGGGTATCTAGAATCCGGTTATTACGTTAAGCGTGTAGGCTCCGGTCAGTTTCGTTGAACATCCAGACTCTAGTTATTACATTGAGCATTCCGGCTCCGGTCAGTTTCGTTGAGTATCCAGACTCCTGTTATTACGTTGAGCGTTCAGGCTCCGTTCAGTTTTGTTGGGTATCCAGACTCCGATTATTATGTTGAGCGTTCAGGCTCCGGTCAGATTCCTTGGGTATCCAGACTCTGGTTTTTCCGTTGAGCGTTCAGGCTCAGGTCAGTTTTGTTGGGTATCCAGACTCTGGTTATTACGTTGAGCGTTCAGGCTCCGGTCAGTTTCGTTGGGTATCCAGACTCCGGTTATTATGTTGAGCGTTCAGGCTCCGGTCAGTTTCATTGGGTCTCCAGACTACGGTTATTAAGTTGAGCATTCAGGCTCCGGTCAGTTTTGTTTGGTATTCAGACTTTGGTTAATACGTTGAGCGTTCAGGCTCCGGTCAGTTTCGTTGGGTATCCAGACTCCGGTTATTACGTTGAGCGTTCAGGCTCCGATCAGTTTTGTTGGGTATCCAGACTCCGGTTTTTACGTTGAACGTTCAGGCTCCGGTCAGTTTTGTTGGGTATCCAGACTCCGGTTATCACGTTGAGCGAGCAGGCTCCGGTCAGTTTCGTTGGCTATCCAGACTCCGGTTATTACCTTGAGCGTTCAGGCTCTGGTCAGTTTCGTTGGGTATCCAAAATCCGGTTATTACGTTGAGCGTTCAGGCTCCGGTCAGTTTCGTTGAGTATCAAGACTCCGGTTATTACGTTGAGCATTCAGACTCCGGTTAGTTCCGTTGGGTATCGAGATTCCGGTTATTACGTTGAGTGTTTAGGCTCCGGTCAGTTTCATTGGGTATCCAAACTCCGGTTATTACGTTGAGCGTTCAGGCTCCGATCAGTTTCATTTTGTATCCAGACTCCAGTTATTACGTTGATTGTTCAGGCTTCAGTCAGTTTCGTTGAGTATCCAGACTCCGGTTATTACATTGAGCGTTCAGGCTCCGATCAATTTTGTTGGGTATCCAGACTCCTGTTATTACGTTGAGCGTTTAGGCTCCGATCAGTTGCGTTGGGTATCCAGACTCCGGTTATTACGTTGAGCGTTCAGGCTCCGGTCAGTTTCGTTGGGTATCCAGACTCCGGTTATTACGTTGATCGTTCAGGCTCCAGTCATTTTCGTTGCGTATCCAGACTCTGGTTATTACATTGAGCATTCCGGCTCCGGTCAGTTTTGTTGGGTATCCAGACTTCGGTTATTACATTGAGCGTTCAGGCTCCGGTCAGATTCGTTGGGTCTCCAGACTCCGGTTATTACGTTGAGCGTTCAGGCTCCGGTCAGTTTTGTTTGGTATCCAGACTTCGGTTATTACGTTGAGCGTTCAGGCTCCGGTCAGTTTCGTTGGGTATCCAGACTCCGGTTATTATGTTGAGCGTTCAGGCTCGGTCAGTTTTGTTGGGTATCCAGACTCCGGTTTTTACATTGAACGTTCAGGCTCCGATCAGTTTTGTTGGGTATCCAGACTTCGGTTATTACATTGAGCGTTCAGGCTCCGGTCAGTTTCGTTGGGTATCCAGACTCCGGTTATTACGTTGAACGTTCAGGCTCCGATCAGTTTTGTTGGGTATCCAGACTTCGGTTATTACGTTGAGCGTTCAGGCTCCGGTCAGTTTCGTTGGGTATCCAGACTCCGGTTATTACGTTGAGCGTTCAGGCTCCGGTCAGTTTCGTTGGGTATCCAGACTCCGGTTATTACGTTGAGCGTTCAGGCTCCGGTCAGTTTCGTTGAGTATCAAGACTCCGGTTATTACGTTGAGCGTTCAGGCTCCGGTTAGTTTCGTTGGGTATCGAGATTCCGGTTATTACGTTAAGCGTTCAGGCTCCGGACAGTTTCATTGGGTATCCAGACTCCGGTTATTACATTGAGCGTTCAGGCTCCGGTCAGTTTCGTTTTGTATCCAGACTACAGTTATTACGTTGATTGTTCAGGCTCTAGTCAGTTTCGTTGAGTATCCAGACTCCGGTTATTATGTTGAGCGTTCAGGCTCCGGTTAGTTTCGTTGAGTATCCAGATTCCGGTTATTACGTTGAGCGTTCAGGCTCTGGTCAATTTTGTTGGGTATCCAGACTCCTGTTATTACGTTGAGCGTTTAGGCTCCGATCAGTTTCGATTGGTATCCAGACTCTGGTTATTACATTAGGCGTTCAGGCTCCGGTTAGTTTTGTTGGGTATCTAGAATCCGGTTATTACGTTAAGCGTGTAGGCTCCGGTCAGTTTCGTTGAACATCCAGACTCTAGTTATTACATTGAGCATTCCGGCTCCGGTCAGTTTCGTTGAGTATCCAGACTCCTGTTATTACGTTGAGCGTTCAGGCTCCGTTCAGTTTTATTGGGTATCCAGACTCCGGTTATTACGTTGATCGTTCAGGCTCCGGTCAGTTTCGTTGCGTATCCAGACTCTGGTTATTACATTAAGCGTTCAGGCTCCGGTCAGTTTTGTTGGGTATCTAGACTCTGGTTATTACGTTAAGCGTTCAGGCTCCGGTCAGTTTCGTTGAGCATCTAGACTCCAGTTATTATGTTGAGCGTTCCGGCTCCGGTCAGTTTCGTTGAGTATCCAGACTCCGGTTATTACGTTGAGCGTTCAGGCTCCGTTCAGTTTTGTTGGGTATCCAGACTTCGGTTATTACATTGAGCGTTCAGGCTCCGGTCAGATTCGTTGGGTCTCCAGACTTCGGTTATTACGTTGAGCGTTCAGGCTCCGGTCAGTTTTGTTTGGTATCCAGACTTCGGTTATTACGTTGAGCGTTCAGGCTCCGGTCAGTTTCGTTGGGTATCCAGACTCCGGTTATTATGTTGAGCGTTCAGGCTCGGTCAGTTTTGTTGGGTATCCAGACTCCGGTTTTTACATTGAACGTTCAGGCTCCGATCAGTTTTGTTGGGTATCCAGACTTCGGTTATTACATTGAGCGTTCAGGCTCCGGTCAGTTTCGTTGGGTATCCAGACTCCGGTTATTACGTTGAGCGTTCAGGCTCCGGTCAGTTTTGTTGGGTATCCAGACTCCGGTTATTACGTTGAGCGAGCAGGCTCCAGTCAATTTCGTTGGGTATCCAGACTCCAGATATTACTTTGAGCGTTCAGGCTCCGGTCAGTTTCGTTGGGTATCCAGACTCCGGTTATTACGTTGAGCGTTCAGGCTCCGGTCAGTTTCGTTGAGTATCAAGACTCCGGTTATTACGTTGAGCGTTCAGGCTCCGGTTAGTTTCGTTGGGTATCGAGATTCCGGTTATTACGTTAAGCGTTCAGGCTCCGGACAGTTTCATTGGGTATCCAGACTCCGGTTATTACATTGAGCGTTCAGGCTCCGGTCAGTTTCGTTTTGTATCCAGACTACAGTTATTACGTTGATTGTTCAGGCTCCAGTCAGTTTCGTTGAGTATCCAGACTCCGGTTATTATTTTGAGCGTTCAGGCTCCGGTTAGTTTCGTTGAGTATCCAGATTCCGGTTATTACGTTGAGCGTTCAGCCTCTGGTCAATTTTGTTGGGTATCCAGACTCCTGTTATTACGTTGAGCGTTTAGGCTCCGATCAGTTTCGATTGGTATCCAGACTCTGGTTATTACATTAGGCGTTCAGGCTCCGGTTAGTTTTGTTGGGTATCTAGAATCCGGTTATTACGTTAAGCGTGTAGGCTCCGGTCAGTTTCGTTGAACATCCAGACTCTAGTTATTACATTGAGCATTCCGGCTCCGGTCAGTTTCGTTGAGTATCCAGACTCCTGTTATTACGTTGAGCGTTCAGGCTCCGTTCAGTTTTGTTGGGTATCCAGACTCCGGTTATTACGTTGATCGTTCAGGCTCCGGTCAGTTTCGTTGCGTATCCAGACTCTGGTTATTACATTAAGCGTTCAGGCTCCGGTCAGTTTTGTTGGGTATCTAGACTCTGGTTATTACGTTAAGCGTTCAGGCTCCGGTCAGTTTCGTTGAGCATCTAGACTCCAGTTATTATGTTGAGCGTTCCGGCTCCGGTCAGTTTCGTTGAGTATCCAGACTCCGGTTATTACGTTGAGCGTTCAGGCTCCGTTCAGTTTTGTTGGGTATCCAGACTTCGGTTATTACATTGAGCGTTCAGGCTCCGGTCAGATTCGTTGGGTCTCCAGACTCCGGTTATTACGTTGAGCGTTCAGGCTCCGGTCAGTTTTGTTTGGTATCCAGACTTCGGTTATTACGTTGAGCGTTCAGGCTCCGGTCAGTTTCGTTGGGTATCCAGACTCCGGTTATTACGTTGAGCATTCAGACTCCGGTGAGTTCCGTTGGGTATCGAGATTCCGGTTATTACGTTGAGTGTTCAGGCTCCGGTCAGTTTCATTGGGTATCCAAACTCCGGTTATTACGTTGAGCGTTCAGGCTCCGATCAGTTTCATTTTGTATCCAGACTCCAGTTATTACGTTGATTGTTCAGGCTTCAGTCAGTTTCGTTGAGTATGCAGACTCCGGTTATTACATTGAGCGTTCAGGCTCCGATCAATTTTGTTGGGTATCCAGACTCCTGTTATTACGTTGAGTGTTTAGGCTCCGATCAGTTGCGTTGGGTATCCAGACTCCGGTTATTACGTTGAGCGTTCAGGCTCCGGTCAGTTTCGTTGGGTATCAAGACTCCGGTTATTACGTTGAGCGTTCAAGCTCCGGTTAGTTTTGTTGGGTATCGAGATTCCGGTTATTACATTAAGCGTTCAGGCTCCGGACAGTTTCATTGGGTATCCAGACTCCGGTTATTACATTGAGCGTTCAGGCTCCGGTCAGTTTCGTTTTGTATCCAGACTCCAGTTATTACGTTGATTGTTCAGGCTCCAGTCAGTTTCGTTGAGTATCCAGACTCCGGTTATTATGTTGAGCGTTCAGGCTCCGGTTAGTTTCGTTGAGTATCCAGATTCCGGTTATGACGTTGAGCGTTCAGGCTCCGGTTAGTTTTGTTGGGTATCTAGAATCCGGTTATTACGTTAAGCGTGTAGGCTCCGGTCAGTTTCGTTGAACATCCAGACTCTAGTTATTACATTGAGCATTCCGGCTCCGGTCAGTTTCGTTGAGTATCCAGACTCCTGTTATTACGTTGAGCATTCAGGCTCCGTTCAGTTTTATTGGGTATCCAGACTCCGGTTATTACGTTGAGCGTTCAGGCTCCGGTCAGATGCGTTGGGTATCCAGACTCCGGTTTTTCCGTTGAGCGTTCCGGCTCAGGTCAGTTTTGTTGGGTATCCAGACTCCGGTTATTACGTTGAGCGTTCAGGCTCCGGTCAGTTTCGTTGGGTATCCAGACTCCGGTTATTATGTTGAGCGTTCAGGCTCCGGTCAGTTTCATTGGGTCTCCAGACTCCGGTTATTACGTTGAGCGTTCAGGCTCCGGTTAGTTTTTTTTGGTATCCAGACTTCGGTTATTACGTTGAGCGTTCAGGCTCCGGTCAGTTTCGTTGGGTATCCAGACTCCGGTTATTACGTTGAGTGTTCAGGCTCCGGTCAGTTTTGTTGGATATCCAGACTCCGGTTTTTACGTTGAACGTTCAGGCTCCGGTCAGTTTTGTTGGGTATCCAGACTCCGGTTATCACGTTGAGCGAGCAGGCTCCGGTCAGTTTCGTTGGCTATCCAGACTCCGGTTATTACCTTGAGCGTTCAGGCTCTGGTCAGTTTCGTTGGGTATCCAAAATCCGGTTATTACGTTGAGCGTTCAGGCTCCGGTCAGTTTCGTTGAGTATCAAGACTCCGGTTATTACGTTGAGCGTTCAGACTCCGGTTAGTTTCGTTGGGTATCGAGATTCCGGTTATTACGTTGAGTGTTCAGGCTCCGGTCAGTTTCATTGGGTATCCAAACTCCGGTTACTACGTTGAGCGTTCAGGCTCCGATCAGTTTCATTTTGTATCCAGACTCCAGTTATGACGTTGATTGTTCAGGCTTCAGTCAGTTTCGTTGAGTATCCAGACTCCGGCTATTACGTTGAGCGTTCAGGCTCCAGTTAGTTTCAATGAGTATCCAGATTCCGGTTATTACATTGAGCGTTCAGGCTCCGATCAATTTTGTTGGGTATCCAGACTCCTGTTATTACGTTGAGCGTTTAGGCTCCGATCAGTTGCGTTGGTTATCCAGACTCCGGTTATTATATTGAGCGTTCAGGCTCCGGTCAGATTCGTTGGGTATCCATACTCCGGTTATTACGTTGATCGTTCAGGCTCCGGTCAGTTTCGTTGCGTATCCAGACTCTGGTTATTACATTAAGCGTTCAGGCTCCGGTCAGTTTTGTTGGGTATCTAGACTCTGGTTATTACGTTAAGCGTTCAGGCTCCGGTCAGTTTCGTTGAGCATCTAGACTCCAGTTATTATGTTGAGCGTTCCGGCTCCGGTCAGTTTCGTTGAGTATCCAGACTCCGGTTATTACGTTGAGCGTTCAGGCTCCGTTCAGTTTTGTTGGGTATCCAGACTTCGGTTATTACATTGAGCGTTCAGGCTCCGGTCAGATTCGTTGGGTCTCCAGACTCCGGTTATTACGTTGAGCGTTCAGGCTCCGGTCAGTTTTGTTTGGTATCCAGACTTCGGTTATTACGTTGAGCGTTCAGGCTCCGGTCAGTTTCGTTGGGTATCCAGACTCCGGTTATTACGTTGAGCGTTCAGGCTCCGGTTAGTTTCGTTGGGTATCGAGATTCCGGTTATTACATTAAGCGTTCAGGCTCCGGACAGTTTCATTGGGTATCCAGACTCCGGTTATTACATTGAGCGTTCAGGCTCCGGTCAGTTTCGTTTTGTATCCAGACTCCAGTTATTACGTTGATTATTCAGGCTCCAGTCAGTTTCGTTGAGTATCCAGACTCCGGTTATTATGTTGAGCGTTCAGGCTCCGGTTAGTTTCGTTGAGTATCCAGATTCCGGTTATTACGTTGAGCGTTCAGGCTCTGGTCAATTTTGTTGGGTATCCAGACTCCTGTTATTACGTTGAGCGTTTAGGCTCCGATCAGTTTCGATTGGTATCCAGACTCTGGTTATTACATTAGGCGTTCAGGCTCCGGTTAGTTTTGTTGGGTATCTAGAATCCGGTTATTACGTTAAGCGTGTAGGCTCCGGTCAGTTTCGTTGAACATCCAGACTCTAGTTATTACATTGAGCATTCCGGCTCCGGTCAGTTTCGTTGAGTATCCAGACTCCTGTTATTACGTTGAGCGTTCAGGCTCCGGTCAGATTCGTTGGGTCTCCAGACTCCGGTTATTACGTTGAGCGTTCAGGCTCCGGTCAGTTTTGTTTGGTATCCAGACTTCGGTTATTACGTTGAGCGTTCAGGCTCCGGTCAGTTTCGTTGGGTATCCAGACTCCGGTTATTACGTTGAGCGTTCAGGCTCGGTCAGTTTTGTTGGGTATCCAGACTCCGGTTTTTACATTGAACGTTCAGGCTCCGATCAGTTTTGTTGGGTATCCAGACTTCGGTTATTACGTTGAGCGTTCAGGCTCCGGTCAGTTTCGTTGGGTATCCAGACTCCGGTTATTACGTTGAGCGTTCAGGCTCCGGTCAGTTTTGTTGGGTATCCAGACTCCGGTTATTACGTTGAGCGAGCAGGCTCCGGTCAATTTCGTTGGGTATCCAGACTCCAGTTATTACTTTGAGCGTTCAGGCTCCGGTCAGTTTCGTTGGGTATCCAGACTCCAGTTATTACGTTGATTGTTCAGGCTCCGGTCAGTTTCGTTGAGTATCAAGACTCCGGTTATTACGTTGAGCGTTCAGGCTCCGGTTAGTTTCGTTGGGTATCGAGATTCCGGTTATTACGTTAAGCGTTCAGGCTCCGGACAGTTTCATTGGGTATCCAGACTCCGGTTATTACATTGAGCGTTCAGGCTTCGGTCAGTTTCGTTTTGTATCCAGACTACAGTTATTACGTTGATTGTTCAGGCTCCAGTCAGTTTCGTTGAGTATCCAGACTCCGGTTATTATGTTGAGCGTTCAGGCTCCGGTTAGTTTCGTTGAGTATCCAGATTCCGGTTATTACGTTGAGTGTTCAGGCTCTGGTCAATTTTGTTGGGTATCCAGACTCCAGTTATTACGTTGAGCGTTTAGGCTCCGATCAGTTTCGATTGGTATCCAGACTCTGGTTATTACATTAGGCGTTCAGGCTCTAGTTAGTTTTGTTGGGTATCTAGAATCCGGTTATTACGTTAAGCGTGTAGGCTCCGGTCAGTTTCGTTGAACATCCAGACTCTAGTTATTACATTGAGCATTCTGGCTCCGGTCAGTTTCGTTGAGTATCCAGACTTCTGTTATTACGTTGAGCGTTCAGGCTCCGTTCAGTTTTGTTGGGTATCCAGACTCCGGTTATTACGTTGATCGTTCAGGCTCCGGTCAGTTTCGTTGCGTATCCAGACTCTGGTTATTACATTAAGCGTTCAGGCTCCGGTCAGTTTTGTTGGGTATCTAGACTCTGGTTATTACGTTAAGCGTTCAGGCTCCGGTCAGTTTCGTTGAGCATCTAGACTCCAGTTATTATGTTGAGCGTTCCGGCTCCGGTCAGTTTCGTTGAGTATCCAGACTCCGGTTATTACGTTGAGCGTTCAGGCTCCGTTCAGTTTTGTTGGGTATCCAGACTTCGGTTATTACATTGAGCGTTCAGGCTCCGGTCAGATTCGTTGGGTCTCCAGACTCCGGTTATTACGTTGAGCGTTCAGGCTCCGGTCAGTTTTGTTTGGTATCCAGACTTCGGTTATTACGTTGAGCGTTCAGGCTCCGGTCAGTTTCGTTGGGTATCCAGACTCCGGTTATTACGTTGAGCATTCAGACTCCGGTGAGTTCCGTTGGGTATCGAGATTCCGGTTATTACGTTGAGTGTTCAGGCTCCGGTCAGTTTCATTGGGTATCCAAACTCCGGTTATTACGTTGAGCGTTCAGGCTCCGATCAGTTTCATTTTGTATCCAGACTCCAGTTATTACGTTGATTGTTCAGGCTTCAGTCAGTTTCGTTGAGTATCCAGACTCCGGTTATTACATTGAGCGTTCAGGCTCCGATCAATTTTGTTGGGTATCCAGACTCCTGTTATTACGTTGAGCGTTTAGGCTCCGATCAGTTGCGTTGGGTATCCAGACTCCGGTTATTACGTTGAGCGTTCAGGCTCCGGTCAGTTTCGTTGGGTATCAAGACTCCGGTTATTACGTTGAGCGTTCAGGCTCCGGTTAGTTTTGTTGGGTATCGAGATTCCGGTTATTATGTTAAGCGTTCAGGCTCCGGACAGTTTCATTGGGTATCCAGACTCCGGTTATTACATTGAGCGTTCAGGCTCCGGTCAGTTTCGTTTTGTATCCAGACTCCAGTTATTACGTTGATTGTTCAGGCTCCAGTCAGTTTCGTTGAGTATCCAGACTCCGGTTATTATGTTGAGCGTTCAGGCTCCGGTTAGTTTCGTTGAGTATCCAGATTCCGGTTATTACGTTGAGCGTTCAGGCTCCGGTTAGTTTTGTTGGGTATCTAGAATCCGGTTATTACGTTAAGCGTGTAGGCTTCTGTCAGTTTCGTTGAACATCCAGACTCTAGTTATTACATTGAGCATTCCGGCTCCGGTCAGTTTCGTTGAGTATCCAGACTCCTGTTATTACGTTGAGCGTTCAGGCTCCGTTCAGTTTTATTGGGTATCCAGACTCCGGTTATTACGTTGAGCGTTCAGGCTCCGGTCAGATGCGTTGGGTATCCAGACTCCGGTTTTTCCGTTGAGCGTTCCGGCTCAGGTCAGTTTTGTTGGGTATCCAGACTCCGGTTATTACGTTGAGCGTTCAGGCTCCGGTCAGTTTCGTTGGGTATCCAGACTCCGGTTATTATGTTGAGCGTTCAGGCTCCGGTCAGTTTCATTGGGTCTCCAGACTCCGGTTATTACGTTGAGCGTTCAGGCTCCGGTTAGTTTTTTTTGGTATCCAGACTTCGGTTATTACGTTGAGCGTTCAGGCTCCGGTCAGTTTCGTTGGGTATCCAGACTCCGGTTATTACGTTGAGCGTTCAGGCTCCGGTCAGTTTTGTTGGATATCCAGACTCCGGTTTTTACGTTGAACGTTCAGGCTCCGGTCAGTTTTGTTGGGTATCCAGACTCCGGTTATCACGTTGAGCGAGCAGGCTCCGGTCAGTTTCGTTGGCTATCCAGACTCCGGTTATTACCTTGAGCGTTCAGGCTCTGGTCAGTTTCGTTGGGTATCCAAAATCCGGTTATTACGTTGAGCGTTCAGGCTCCGGTCAGTTTCGTTGAGTATCAAGACTCCGGTTATTACGTTGAGCGTTCAGACTCCGGTTAGTTTCGTTGGGTATCGAGATTCCGGTTATTACGTTGAGTGTTCAGGCTCCGGTCAGTTTCATTGGGTATCCAAACTCCGGTTATTACGTTGAGCGTTCAGGCGCCGATCAGTTTCATTTTGTATCCAGACTCCAGTTATGACGTTGATTGTTCAGGCTTCAGTCAGTTTCGTTGAGTATCCAGACTCCGGCTATTACGTTGAGCGTTCAGGCTCCAGTTAGTTTCAATGAGTATCCAGATTCCGGTTATTACATTGAGCGTTCAGGCTCCGATCAATTTTGTTGGGTATCCAGACTCCTGTTATTACGTTGAGCGTTTAGGCTCCGATCAGTTGCGTTGGGTATCCAGACTCCGGTTATTATATTGAGCGTTCAGGCTCCGGTCAGATTCGTTGGGTATCCAGACTCCGGTTATTACGTTGATCGTTCAGGCTCCGGTCAGTTTCGTTGCGTATCCAGACTCTGGTTATTACATTAAGCGTTCAGGCTCCGGTCAGTTTTGTTGGGTATCTAGACTCTGGTTATTACGTTAAGCGTTCAGGCTCCGGTCAGTTTCGTTGAGCATCTAGACTCCAGTTATTATGTTGAGCGTTCCGGCTCCGGTCTGTTTCGTTGAGTATCCAGACTCCGGTTATTACGTTGAGCGTTCAGGCTCCGTTCAGTTTTGTTGGGTATCCAGACTTCGGTTATTACATTGAGCGTTCAGGCTCCGGTCAAATTCGTTGGGTCTCCAGACTCCGGTTATTACGTTGAGCGTTCAGGCTCCGGTCAGTTTTGTTTGGTATCCAGACTTCGGTTATTACGTTGAGCGTTCAGGCTCCGGTCAGTTTCGTTGGGTATCCAGACTCCGGTTATTACGTTGAGGGTTCAGGCTCCGGTTAGTTTCGTTGGGTATCGAGATTCCGGTTATTACGTTAAGCGTTCAGGCTCCGGACAGTTTCATTGGGTATCCAGACTCCGGTTATTACATTGAGCGTTCAGGCTCCGGTCAGTTTCGTTTTGTATCCAGACTCCAGTTATTACGTTGATTGTTCAGGCTCCAGTCAGTTTCGTTGAGTATCCAGACTCCGGTTATTATGTTGAGCGTTCAGGCTCCGGTTAGTTTCGTTGAGTATCCAGATTCCGGTTATTACGTTGAGCGTTCAGGCTCTGGTCAATTTTGTTGGGTATCCAGACTCCTGTTATTACGTTGAGCGTTTAGGCTCCGATCAGTTTCGATTGGTATCCAGACTCTGGTTATTACATTAGGCGTTCAGGCTCCGGTTAGTTTTGTTGGGTATCTAGAATCCGGTTATTACGTTAAGCGTGTAGGCTCCGGTCAGTTTCGTTGAACATCCAGACTCTAGTTATTACATTGAGCATTCCGGCTCCAGTCAGTTTCGTTGAGTATCCAGACTCCTGTTATTACGTTGAGCGTTCAGGCTCCGGTCAGATTCGTTGGGTCTCCAGACTCAGGTTATTACGTTGAGCGTTCAGGCTCCGGTCAGTTTTGTTTGGTATCCAGACTTCGGTTATTACGTTGAGCGTTCAGGCTCCGGTCAGTTTCATTGGGTATCCAGACTCCGGTTATTACGTTGAGCGTTCAGGCTCGGTCAGTTTTGTTGGGTATCCAGACTCCGGTTTTTACATTGAACGTTCAGGCTCCGATCAGTTTTGTT
This sequence comes from Lathyrus sativus, assembly GCA_963859935.3. NCBI lineage: Eukaryota > Viridiplantae > Streptophyta > Magnoliopsida > Fabales > Fabaceae > Lathyrus > Lathyrus sativus. The sequence continues at coordinate 353,286 of CAWUDS030000772.1, forward strand.
GGGTATCCAGACTTCGGTTATTACGTTGAGCGTTCAGGCTCCGGTCAGTTTCGTTGGGTATCCAGACTCCGGTTATTACGTTGAGCGTTCAGGCTCCGGTCAGTTTTGTTGGGTATCCAGACTCCGGTTATTACGTTGAGCGAGCAGGCTCCGGTCAATTTCGTTGGGTATCCAGACTCCAGTTATTACTTTGAGCGTTCAGGCTCCGGTCAGTTTCGTTGGGTATCCAGACTCCAGTTATTACGTTGATTGTTCAGGCTCCGGTCAGTTTCGTTGAGTATCAAGACTCCGGTTATTACGTTGAGCGTTCAGGCTCCGGTTAGTTTCGTTGGGTATCGAGATTCCGGTTATTACGTTAAGCGTTCAGGCTCCGGACAGTTTCATTGGGTATCCAGACTCCGGTTATTACATTGAGCGTTCAGGCTTCGGTCAGTTTCGTTTTGTATCCAGACTACAGTTATTACGTTGATTGTTCAGGCTCCAGTCAGTTTCGTTGAGTATCCAGACTCCGGTTATTATGTTGAGCGTTCAGGCTCCGGTTAGTTTCGTTGAGTATCCAGATTCCGGTTATTACGTTGAGTGTTCAGGCTCTGGTCAATTTTGTTGGGTATCCAGACTCCTGTTATTACGTTGAGCGTTTAGGCTCCGATCAGTTTCGATTGGTATCCAGACTCTGGTTATTACATTAGGCGTTCAGGCTCTGGTTAGTTTTGTTGGGTATCTAGAATCCGGTTATTACGTTAAGCGTGTAGGCTCCGGTCAGTTTCGTTGAACATCCAGACTCTAGTTATTACATTGAGCATTCTGGCTCCGGTCAGTTTCGTTGAGTATCCAGACTTCTGTTATTACGTTGAGCGTTCAGGCTCCGTTCAGTTTTGTTGGGTATCCAGACTCCGGTTATTACGTTGATCGTTCAGGCTCCAGTCAGTTTCGTTGCGTATCCATACTCTGGTTATTACATTAAGCGTTCAGGCTCCGGTCAGTTTTGTTGGGTATCTAGACTCTGGTTATTACGTTAAGCGTTCAGGCTCCGGTCAGTTTCGATGAGCATCTAGACTCCAGTTATTATGTTGAGCGTTCCGGCTCCGGTCAGTTTCGTTGAGTATCCAGACTCCGGTTATTACGTTGAGCGTTCAGGCTCCGTTCAGTTTTGTTGGGTATCCAGACTTCGGTTATTACATTGAGCGTTCAGGCTCCGGTCAGATTCGTTGGGTCTCCAGACTCCGGTTATTACGTTGAGCGTTCAGGCTCCGGTCAGTTTTGTTTGGTATCCAGACTTCGGTTATTACGTTGAGCGTTCAGGCTCCGGTCAGTTTCGTTGGGTATCCAGACTCCGGTTATTACGTTGAGCGTTCAGGCTCGGTCAGTTTTGTTGGGTATCCAGACTCCGGTTTTTACATTGAACGTTCAGGCTCCGGTCAGTTTTGTTGGGTATCCAGACTTCGGTTATTACGTTGAGCGTTCAGGCTCCGGTCAGTTTCGTTGGGTATCCAGACTCCGGTTATTACATTGAGCGTTCAGGCTCCGGTCAGTTTCGTTTTGTATCCAGACTCCAGTTATTACGTTGATTGTTCAGGCTCCAGTCAGTTTCGTTGAGTATCCAGACTCCGGTTATTATGTTGAGCGTTCAGGCTCCGGTTAGTTTCGTTGAGTATCCAGATTCCGGTTATTACGTTGAGCATTCAGGCTCTGGTCAATTTTGTTGGGTATCCAGACTCCTATTATTACGTTGAGCGTTTAGGCTCCGATCAGTTTCGATTGGTATCCAGACTCTGGTTATTACATTAGGCGTTCAGGCTCCGGTTAGTTTTGTTGGGTATCTAGAATCCGGTTATTACGTTAAGCGTGTAGGCTCCGGTCAGTTTCGTTGAACATCCAGACTCTAGTTATTACATTGAGCATTCCGGCTCCGGTCAGTTTCGTTGAGTATCCAGACTCCTGTTATTACGTTGAGCGTTCAGGCTCCGTTCAGTTTTGTTGGGTATCCAGACTCCGGCTATTACGTTGAGCGTTCAGGCTCCGGTCAAATGCGTTGGGTATCCAGACTCCGGTTTTTCCGTTGAGCGTTCCGGCTCAGGTCAGTTTTTTTGGGTATCCAGACTCCGGTTATTACGTTGAGCGTTCAGGCTCCGGTCAGTTTCGTTGGGTATCCAGACTCCGGTTATTACGTTGAGCGTTCAGGCTCCGGTCAGTTTCATTGGGTCTCCAGACTCCGGTTATTACGTTCAGCGTTCAGGCTCCGGTCAGTTTTGTTTGGTATCCAGACTTCGGTTATTACGTTGAGCGTTCAGGCTCCGGTCAGTTTCGTTGGGTATCCAGACTCCGGTTATTACGTTGAGCGTTCAGGCTCCGGTCCGTTTTGTTGGGTATCCAGACTCCGGTTTTTACGTTGAACTTTCAGGCTTCGGTCAGTTTTGTTGGGTATCCAGACTCCGGTTATTACGTTGAGCGAGCAGGCTCCGGTCAGTTTCGTTGGGTATCCAGACTCCGGTTATTACGTTGAGCGTTCAGGCTCTGGTCAGTTTCGTTGGGTATCCAGACTCCAGTTATTACGTTGAGCGTTCAGGCTTCGGTCAGTTTCGTTGAGTATCAAGACTCCGGTTATTACGTTGAGCATTCAGGCTCCGGTTAGTTTCGTTGGGTATCGAGATTCCGGTTATTACGTTGAGCGTTCAGGCTCCGGTCAGTTTCATTGGATATCCAGACTCCGGTTATTACGTTGAGCGTTCAGGCTCCGGTCAGTTTCGTTTTGTATCCAGACTCCAGTTATTACGTTGATTGTTCAGGCTCCAGTCAGTTTCGTTGAGTATCCAGACTCCGGTTATTACGTTGAGCGTTCAGGCTCCGGTTAGTTTCGTTGAGTATCCAGATTCCGGTTATTACGTTGAGCGTTCAGGCTCCGTTCAATTTTTTTGGTATCCAGAATCTTGTTATTATGTTGAGCGTTTAGGCTCCGATCAGTTTCGTTGGGTATCCAGACTCCGGTTATTACGTTGAGCGTTCAGGATCCGGTCAGTTTCGTTGGGTTTCCAGACTCCGGTTATTACGTTGATCGTTCAGGCTCCGGTCAGTTTCGTTGCGTATCCAGACTCTGGTTATTACATTAGGCGTTCAGGCTCCGGTCAGTTTTGTTGGGTATCTAGACTCCGGTTATTACGTTAAACGTTCAAGCTCCGGTCAGTTTCGTTGAGCATCCAAACTCCAGTTATTACGTTGAGCGTTCCGGCTCCGGTCAGTTTCGTTGAGTATCCAGACTCCGGTTATTACGTTGAGCGTTCAGGCTCCGTTCAGTTTTGTTGGGTATCCAGACTCTGGTTATTACGTTGAGCGTTCAGGCTCCGGTCAGATTCGTTGGGTATCCAGACTCCGGTTTTTCCGTTGAGCGTTCCGGCTCAGGTCAGTTTTGTTGGGTATCCAGACTCCGGTTATTACGTTGAGCGTTAGGCTCCGGTCAGTTTCGTTGGGTATCCAGACTCCGGTTATTACGTTGAGCGTTCAGGCTCCGGTCAGTTTCATTGGGTCTCCAAACTCCGTTTATTACGTTGAGCGTTCAGGCTCCGTTCAGTTTTGTTTGGTATCCAGACTTCGGTTATTACGTTGAGCGTTCAGGCTCCGGTCAGTTTCGTTGGGTATCCAGACTCCGGTTATTACGTTGAGCGTTCAGGCTCCCGTCAGTTTTGTTGGGTATCCAGACTCCGGTTTTTACGTTGAACGTTCAGGCTCCTGTCAGTTTTGTTGGGTATCCAGACTCGGGTTTTTACATTGAGCAAGCAGGCTCCGGTCAGTTTCGTTGGGTATCCAGACTCCGGTTATTACGTTGAGCGTTCAGGCTCCGGTCAGTTTCATTGGGTATCCAGACTCCGGTTATTACGTTGAGCGTTCAGGCTCTGGTCAGTTTCGTTGAGTATCAAGACTTCGGTTATTACGTTGAGCGTTCAGGCTCCGGTTAGTTTCGGTGGGTATCGAGATTCCGGTTATTACGTTGAGCGTTCAAGCTCCGGTCAATTTCATTGGGTATCCAGACTCCGGTTATTACGTTAAGCGTTCAGGCTCCGGTCAGTTTCGTTGAGCATCTAGACTCCAGTTATTATGTTGAGCGTTCCGGCTCCGGTCAGTTTCGTTGAGTATCCAGACTCCGGTTATTACGTTGAGCGTTCAGGCTCCGTTCAGTTTTGTTGGGTATCCAGACTTCGGTTATTACATTGAGCGTTCAGGCTCCGGTCAGATTCGTTGGGTCTCCAGACTCCGGTTATTACGTTGAGCGTTCAGGCTCCGGTCAGTTTTGTTTGGTATCCAGACTTCGGTTATTACGTTGAGCGTTCAGGCTCCGGTCAGTTTCGTTGGGTATCCAGACTCCGGTTATTACGTTGAGCGTTCAGGCTCGGTCAGTTTTGTTGGGTATCCAGACTCCGGTTTTTACATTGAACGTTCAGGCTCCGATCAGTTTTGTTGTGTATCCAGACTTCGGTTATTATGTTGAGCGTTCAGGCTCCGGTCAGTTTCGTTGGGTATCCAGACTCCGGTTATTACGTTGAGCGTTCAGGCTCCGGTCAGTTTTGTTGGGTATCCAGACTCCGGTTATTACGTTGAGCGAGCAGGCTCCGGTCAATTTCGTTGGGTATCCAGACTCCAGTTATTACGTTGAGCGTTCAGGCTCCGGTCAGTTTCGTTGGGTATCCAGACTCCGGTTATTACGTTGTGCGTTCAGGCTCCGGTCAGTTTCGTTGAGTATCAAGACTCCGGTTATTACGTTGAGCGTTCAGGCTCCGGTTAGTTTCGTTGGGTATCGAGATTCCGGTTATTACGTTAAGCGTTCAGGCTCCGGACAGTTTCATTGGGTATCCAGACTCCGGTTATTACATTGAGCGTTCAGGCTCCGGTCAGTTTCGTTTTGTATCCAGACTCCAGTTATTACGTTGATTGTTCAGGCTCCAGTCAGTTTCGTTGAGTATCCAGACTCCGGTTATTATGTTGAGCGTTCAGGCTCCGGTTAGTTTCGTTGAGTATCCAGATTCCGGTTATTACGTTGAGCGTTCAGGCTCTGGTCAATTTTGTTGGGTATCCAGACTCCTGTTATTACGTTGAGCGTTTAGGCTCCGATCAGTTTTGATTGGTATCCAGACTCTGGTTATTACATTAGGCGTTCAGGCTCCGGTTAGTTTTGTTGGGTATCTAGAATCCGGTTATTACGTTAAGCGTGTAGGCTCCGGTCAGTTTCGTTGAACATCCAGACTCTAGTTATTACATTGAGCATTCCGGCTCCGGTCAGTTTCGTTGAGTATCAAGACTCCTGTTATTACGTTGAGCGTTCAGGCTCCGGTCAGATTCGTTGGGTCTCCAGACTCCGGTTATTACGTTGAGCGTTCAGGCTCCGGTCAGTTTTGTTTAGTATCCAGACTTCGGTTATTACGTTGAGCGTTCAGGCTCCGGTCAGTTTCGTTGGGTATCCAGACTCCGGTTATTACGTTGAGCGTTCAGGCTCGGTCAGTTTTGTTGGGTATCCAGACTCCGGTTTTTACATTGAACGTTCAGGCTCCGATCAGTTTTGTTGGGTATCCAGACTTCGGTTATTACGTTGAGCGTTCAGGCTCCGGTCAGTTTCGTTGGGTATCCAGACTCCGGTTATTACGTTGAGCGTTCAGGCTCCGGTCAGTTTTGTTGGGTATCCAGACTCCGGTTATTACGTTGAGCGAGCAGGCTCCGGTCAATTTCGTTGGGTATCCAGACTCCAGTTATTACTTTGAGCGTTCAGGCTCCGGTCAGTTTCGTTGGGTATCCAGACTCCGGTTATTACGTTGAGCGTTCAGGCTCCGGTCAGTTTCGTTGAGTATCAAGACTCCGGTTATTACATTGAGCGTTCAGGCTCCGGTTAGTTTCGTTGGGTATCGAGATTCCGGTTATTACGTTAAGCGTTCAGGCTCCGGACAGTTTCATTGGGTATCCAGACTCCGGTTATTACATTTAGTGTTCAGGCTTCGGTCAGTTTCGTTTTGTATCCAGACTACAGTTATTACGTTGATTGTTCAGGCTCCAGTCAGTTTCGTTGAGTATCCAGACTCCGGTTATTATGTTGAGCGTTCAGGCTCCGGTTAGTTTCGTTGAGTATCCAGATTCCGGTTATTACGTTGAGTGTTCAGGCTCTGGTCAATTTTGTTGGGTATCCAGACTCCTGTTATTACGTTGAGCGTTTAGGCTCCGATCAGTTTCGATTGGTATCCAGACTCTGGTTATTACATTAGGCGTTCAGGCTCTGGTTAGTTTTGTTGGGTATCTAGAATCCGGTTATTACGTTAAGCGTGTAGGCTCCGGTCAGTTTCGTTGAACATCCAGACTCTAGTTATTACATTGAGCATTCTGGCTCCGGTCAGTTTCGTTGAGTATCCAGACTCCTGTTATTACGTTGACCGTTCAGGCTCCGTTCAGTTTTGTTGGGTATCCAGACTCCGGTTATTACGTTGATCGTTCAGGCTCCGGTCAGTTTCGTTGCGTATCCAGACTCTGGTTATTACATTAAGCGTTCAGGCTCCGGTCAGTTTTGTTGGGTATCTAGACTCTGGTTATTACGTTAAGCGTTCAGGCTCCGGTCAGTTTCGATGAGCATCTAGACTCCAGTTATTATGTTGAGCGTTCCGGCTCCGGTCAGTTTCGTTGAGTATCCAGACTCCGGTTATTACGTTGAGCGTTCAGGCTCCGTTCAGTTTTGTTGGGTATCCAGACTTCGGTTATTACATTGAGCGTTCAGGCTCCGGTCAGATTCGTTGGGTCTCCAGACTCCGGTTATTACGTTGAGCGTTCAGGCTCCGGTCAGTTTTGTTTGGTATCCAGACTTCGGTTATTACGTTGAGCGTTCAGGCTCCGGTCAGTTTCGTTGGGTATCCAGACTCCGGTTATTACGTTGAGCGTTCAGGCTCGGTCAGTTTTGTTGGGTATCCAGACTCCGGTTTTTACATTGAACGTTCAGGCTCCGGTCAGTTTTGTTGGGTATCCAGACTTCGGTTATTACGTTGAGCGTTCAGGCTCCGGTCAGTTTCGTTGGGTATCCAGACTCCGGTTATTACATTGAGCGTTCAGGCTCCGGTCAGTTTCGTTTTGTATCCAGACTCCAGTTATTACGTTGATTGTTCAGGCTCCAGTCAGTTTCGTTGAGTATCCAGACTCCGGTTATTATGTTGAGCGTCCAGGCTCCGGTTAGTTTCGTTGAGTATCCAGATTCCGGTTATTACGTTGAGCATTCAGGCTCTGGTCAATTTTGTTGGGTATCCAGACTCCTATTATTACGTTGAGCGTTTAGGCTCCGATCAGTTTCGATTGGTATCCAGACTCTGGTTATTACATTAGGCGTTCAGGCTCCGGTTAGTTTTGTTGGGTATCTAGAATCCGGTTATTACGTTAAGCGTGTAGGCTCCGGTCAGTTTCGTTGAACATCCAGACTCTAGTTATTACATTGAGCATTCCGGCTCCGGTCAGTTTCGTTGAGTATCCAGACTCCTGTTATTACGTTGAGCGTTCAGGCTCCGTTCAGTTTTGTTGGGTATCCAGACTCCGGTTATTACGTTGAGCGTTCAGGCTCCGGTCAAATGCGTTGGGTATCCAGACTCCGGTTTTTCCGTTGAGCGTTCCGGCTCAGGTCAGTTTTGTTGGGTATCCAGACTCCGGTTATTACGTTGAGCGTTCAGGCTCCGGTCAGTTTCGTTGGGTATCCAGACTCCGGTTATTACGTTGAGCGTTCAGGCTCCGGTCAGTTTCATTGGGTCTCCAGACTCCGGTTATTACGTTGAGCGTTCAGGCTCCGGTCAGTTTTGTTTGGTATCCAGACTCCGGTTATTACGTTGAGCGTTCAGGCTCCGGTCAGTTTCGTTGGGTATCCAGACTCCGGTTATTACGTTGAGCGTTCAGGCTCCGGTCCGTTTTGTTGGGTATCCAGACTCCGGTTTTTACGTTGAACTTTCAGGCTTCGGTCAGTTTTGTTGGGTATCCAGACTCCGGTTATTACGTTGAGCGAGCAGGCTCCGGTCAGTTTCGTTGGGTATCCAGACTCCGGTTATTACGTTGAGCGTTCAGGCTCTGGTCAGTTTCGTTGGGTATCCAGACTCCAGTTATTACGTTGAGCGTTCAGGCTCCGGTCAGTTTCGTTGAGTATCAAGACTCCGGTTATTACGTTGAGCATTCAGGCTCCGGTTAGTTTCGTTGGGTATCGAGATTCCGGTTATTACGTTGAGCGTTCAGGCTCCGGTCAGTTTCATTGGATATCCAGACTCCGGTTATTACGTTGAGCGTTCAGGCTCCGGTCAGTTTCGTTTTGTATCCAGACTCCAGTTATTACGTTGATTGTTCAGGCTCCAGTCAATTTCGTTGAGTATCCAGACTCCGGTTATTACGTTGAGCGTTCAGGCTCCGGTTAGTTTCGTTGAGTATCCAGATTCCGGTTATTACGTTGAGCGTTCAGGCTCCGTTCAATTTTTTTGGTATCCAGACTCTTGTTATTACGTTGAGCGTTTAGGCTCCGATCAGTTTCGTTGGGTATCCAGACTCCGGTTATTACGTTGAGCGTTCAGGATCCGGTCAGTTTCGTTGGGTATCCAGACTCCGGTTATTACGTTGATCGTTCAGGCTCCGGTCAGTTTCGTTGCGTATCCAGACTCTGGTTATTACATTAGGCGTTCAGGCTCCGGTCAGTTTTGTTGGGTATCTAGACTCCGGTTATTACGTTAAACTTTCAGGCTCCGGTCAGTTTCGTTGAGCATCCAGACTCCAGTTATTACGTTGAGCGTTCCGGCTCCGGTCAGTTTCGTTGAGTATCCAGACTCCGGTTATTACGTTGAGCGTTCAGGCTCCGTTCAGTTTTGTTGGGTATCCAGACTCCGGTTATTACGTTGAGCGTTCAGGCTCCGGTCAGATTCGTTGGGTATCCAGACTCCGGTTTTTCCGTTGAGCGTTCCGGCTCAGGTCAGTTTTGTTGGGTATCCAGACTCCGGTTATTACGTTGAGCGTTAGGCTCCGGTCAGTTTCGTTGGGTATCCAGACTCCGGTTATTACGTTGAGCGTTCAGGCTCCGGTCAGTTTCATTGGGTCTCCAAACTCCGTTTATTACGTTGAGCGTTCAGGCTCCGGTCAGTTTTGTTTGGTATCCAGACTTCGGTTATTACGTTGAGCGTTCAGGCTCCGGTCAGTTTCGTTGGGTATCCAGACTCCGGTTATTACGTTGAGCGTTCAGGCTCCCGTCAGTTTTGTTGGGTATCCAGACTCCGGTTTTTACGTTGAACGTTCAGGCTCCTGTCAGTTTTGTTGGGTATCCAGACTCCGGTTATTAAGTTGAGCAAGCAGGCTCCGGTCAGTTTCGTTGGGTATCCAGACTCCGGTTATTACGTTGAGCGTTCAGGCTCCGGTCAGTTTCATTGGGTATCCAGACTCCGGTTATTACGTTGAGCGTTCAGGCTCTGGTCAGTTTCGTTGAGTATCAAGACTTCGGTTATTACGTTGAGCGTTCAGGCTCCGGTTAGTTTCGGTGGGTATCGAGATTCCGGTTATTACGTTGAGCGTTGAAGCTCCGGTCAATTTCATTGGGTATCCAGACTCCGGTTATTACGTTGAGCGTTCAGGTTCCGGTCAGTTTCGTTTTGTATCCAGACTCCAGTTATTACGTTGATTGTTCAGGCTCCGATCAGTTTCGTTTGGTATCCAGACTCTGGTTATTACGGAAGTCTGGATACCAAACGAAACTGACCGGAGCCTAAACACTCAATGTAATAACCGGAGTCTAGATACCCAACGAAACTGACCGGAGCCTGAACGCTCAACATAATAACCGGAGTCTGGATACCCAACGAAACTGACCGGAGCCTGAACGCTCAACGTAATAACCGGAGTCTGGATACCCAACAAAACTGACCGGAGCCTGAACGCTCACGTAAAAACCGGAGTCTGGATACCCAACGAAACTGACCGAAGCCTGAACGCTCAACGTAATAACTGGAGTCTGGATACACAACGAAACTTACCGGAGCCTGAACGCTCAACGTAATAACCGGAGTCTGGATACGCAATAAAACTGACTGGAGCCTGAACGCTCAACGTAAAAACCGGAGTCTGGATACCCAACGAAACTGACCGGAGCCTGAACGCTCAACGTAATTACCGGAGTCTGGATATCGAACGAAACTGACCGAAGCTTGAACGCTCAACGTAATAACCGGAGTCTGGATACCCAACGAAACTGACCGGAGCCTGAACGCTTAAAGTAAAAACCAGAGTCTGGATACCCAACGAAACTGACCGGAGCCTGAACGCTCAACGTAATAACCGGAGTCTGGATACCCAACGAAACTGACCGGAGCCTGAACGCTTAACGGAATAACCGGAGTCTGGATACCCAACAAAACTGACCGGAGCCTGAACGCTCAACTTAAAAACCGGAGTCTGGATACCCAACGAAACTGACCGGAGCCTGAACGCTCAACGTAATAACCGGAGTCTGGATATCGAACGAAACTGACCGAAGCCAGAACGCTCAACGTAATAACCGGAGTCTGGATACCCAACGAAACTGACCGGAGCCTGAACGCTTAAAGTAAAAACCAGAGTCTGGATACCCAACGAAACTGACCGGAGCCTGAACGCTCAACGTAATAACCGGAGTCTGGATACCCAACGAAACTGACCGGAGCCTGAACGCTTAACGTAATAACCGGAGTCTGGATACCCAACAAAACTGACCGGAGCCTGAACGCTCAACGTAAAAACCGGAGTCTGGATACCCAACGAAACTAACCGGAGCCTGAACGCTCAACGTAATAGCTGGAGTCTGGATACACAACGAAACTGACCGGAGCCTGAACGCTCAATGTAATAACCGGAGTCTGGATACCCAATAAAACTGACCGGTGCCTGAACGCTCAACGTAAAAACCGGAGTCTGGATACCCAACGAAACTGACCGGAGCCTGAGCGCTCAACGTAATAACCGGAGTCTGGATACCCAACGAAACTGATCGGAGCCTGAACGCTCAACGTAATAACCGGAGTCTGGATACCGAACGAAACTGATCGGAGTCTGAACGCTCAACGTAATAACCGGAGTCTGGATACCCAACGAAACTGACCGGAGCCTGAACGCTCAAAGTAAAAACCAGAGTCTGGATACCCAACGAAACTAACCGGAGCCTGAACGCTCAACGTAATAACCGGAATCTGGATACCCAACGAAACTGACCGGAGCCTGAACGCTTAACGTAATAACCGGAGTCTGGATACCCAACAAAACTGACCGGAGCCTGAACGCTCAACGTAAAAACCAGAGTCTGGATACCCAACAAAACTGACCGGAGCCTGAACTCTCAACGTAAAAATCGGAGTCTGGATACCCAACGAAACTGACCGGGGCCTGAATGCTCAACGTAATAACTGAAGTCTGGATACCAAACGAAACTGACCGGAGCCTAAACACTCAATGTAATAACCGGAGTCTGGATACCCAACGAAACTGACCGGAGCCTGAACGCTCAACATAATAACCGGAGTCTGGATACCCAACGAAACTGACCGGAGCCTGAACGCTCAACGTAATAACCGGAGTCTGGATACCCAACAAAACTGACCGGAGCCTGAACGCTCACGTAAAAACCGGAGGCTGGATACCCAACGAAACTGATCGGAGCCTGAACGCTCAACGTAATAACTGGAGTCTGGATACACAACGAAACTGACCGGAGCCTAAACGCTCAACGTAATAACCGGAGTCTGGATACCCAATAAAACTGACTGGAGCCTGAACGCTCAACGTAAAAACCGGAGTCTGGATACCCAACGAAACTGACCGGAGCCTGAACGCTCAACGTAATAACCGGAGTCTGGATATCGAACAAAACTGACCGGAGCCTGAACGCTCAACGTAATAACCGGAGTCTGGATACCCAACGAAACTGACCGGAGCCTGAACGCTTAAAGTAAAAACCAGAGTCTGGATACCCAACGAAACTGACCGGAGCCTGAACGCTCAACGTAAAAACCGGAGTCTGGATACCCAACGAAACTGACTGGAGCCTGAACGCTCAACGTAATAACTGGAGTCTGGATACACAACGAAACTGACCGGAGCCTGAACGCTCAATGTAATAACCGGAGTCTGGATACCCAACAAAACTGACCGGTGCCTGAACGCTCAACGTAAAAACCGGAGTCTGGATACCCAACGAAACTGACCGGAGCCTAAACGCTCAACGTAATAACTGGAGTCTGGATACACAACGAAACTGACCGGAGGCTGAACGCTCAACGTAATAACCGGAGTCTGGATACTCAACAAAACTGACCGGAGCCTGAACGCTCAACGTAAAAACCGGAGTCTGGATACCCAACGAAACTGACCGGAGCCTGAACGCTCAACGTTATAACTGGAGTCTGGATACCCAACGAAATTGACCGAAGCCTGAACGCTCAACATAATAACCGGAGTCTGGATACCCAACGAAACTGACCGGAGCCTGAACGCTCAACGTAATAACCGGAGTCTGGATACCTAACGAAACTGACCGGAGCCTGAACGCTCAAAGTAAAAACCAGAGTCTGGATACCCAACGAAACTAACCGGAGCCTGAACGCTCAACGTAATAACCGGAATCTGGATACCCAACGAAACTGACCGGAGCCTGAACGCTTAACGTAATAACCGGAGTCTGGATACCCAACAAAACTAACCGGAGCCTGAACGCTCAACGTAAAAACCAGAGTCTGGATACCAAACAAAACTGACCGGAGCCTGAACGCTCAACGTAAAAATCGGAGTCTGGATACCCAACGAAACTGACCGGGGCCTGAATGCTCAACGTAATAACTGAAGTCTGGATACCAAACGAAACTGACCGGAGCCTAAACACTCAATTTAATAACCGGAGTCTGGATACCCAACGAAACTGACCGGAGCCTGAACGCTCAACATAATAACCGGAGTCTGGATACCCAACGAAACTGACCGGAGCCTGAATGCTCAACGTAATAACCGGAGTCTGGATACCCAACAAAACTGAGCAGAGCCTGAACGCTCACGTAAAAACCGGAGTCTGGATACCCAACAAAACTGACCGGAGCCTGAACGCTCAACGTAATAACTGGAGTCTGGATACACAACGAAACTGACCGGAGCCTGAACGCTCAACGTAATAACCGGAGACTGGATACCCAATAAAAATGACTGGAGCCTGAACGCTCAACGTAAAAACCGGAGTCTGGATACCCAACGAAACTGACCGGAGCCTGAACGCTCAACGTAATAACCGGAGTCTGGATATCGAACGAAACTGACCGGAGCCTGAACGCTCAACGTAATAACCGGAGTCTGGATACCCAACGAAACTGACCGGAGCCTGAACGCTTAAAGTAAAAACCAGAGTCTGGATACCCAACGAAACTGACCGTAGCCTGAACGCTCAACGTAATAACCGGAGTCTGGATACCCAACGAAACTGACCGGAGCCTGAACGCTTAACGGAATAACCGGAGTCTGGATACCCAACAAAACTGACCGGAGCCTGAACGCTCAACTTAAAAACCGGAGTCTGGATACCCAACGAAACTGACCGGAGCCTGAACGCTCAACGTAATAACTGGAGTCTGGATACACAATGAAACTGACCGGAGCCTGAACGTTCAACGTAATAACCGGAGTCTGGATACCCAATAAAACTGACCGGAGCCTGAATGCTCAACGTAAAAACCGGAGTCTGGATACCCAACGAAACTGACCGGAGCCTGAACGCTCAACGTAATAACCGGAGTCTAGATACACAACGAAATTGACCGGAGCCTGAACGCTCAACGTAACAACCGGAGTCTGGACACCCAACGAAACTAACCGGAGCCTGAACGTTCAACGTAATAACCGGAGTCTGGATACCCAACAAAACTGACCGGAGCCTGAACGCTCAATGTAATAACCGGAATCTGGATACACAACGAAACTGATCGGAGCTTGAACGCTCAACGTAATAACCGGAATCTGGATACCCAACGAAACTGACCGGAGCCTGAACGCTTAACGTAATAACCGGAGTCTGGATACCCAAAAAAAAACTGACCGGAGCCTGAACGCTCAACGTAAAAACCAGAGTCTGGATACCCAACAAAACTGACCGGAGCCTGAACGCTCAACGTAAAAATCGGAGTCTGGATACCCAACGAAACTGACCGGGGCCTGAATGGTCAACGTAATAACTGAAGTCTGGATACCAAACGAAACTGACCGGAGCCTAAACACTCAATGTAATAACCGGAGTCTGGATACCCAACGAAACTGACCGGAGCCTGAACGCTCAACATAATAACCGGAGTCTGGATACCCAACGAAACTGACCGGAGCCTGAACACTCAATGTAATAACCGGAGTCTGGATACCCAATAAAACTGACCGGAGCCTGAACGCTCAACGTAAAAACCGGAGTCTGGATACCCAACGAAACTGACCGGAGCCTGAACGCTCAACGTAATAACTGGAGTCTGGATACACAACGAAACTGACCAGAGCCTGAACGTTCAACGTAATAACCGGAGTCTGGATACCCAATAAAACTGACCGGAGCCTGAACGCTCAACGTAAAAACCGGAGTCTGGATACCCAACGAAACTGACCGGAGCCTGAAGGCTCAACGTAATAACCGGAGTCTGGATACACAACGAAATTGACCGGAGCCTGAACGCTCAACGTAACAACCGGAGTCTGGACACCCAACGAAACTAACCGGAGCCTGAACGTTCAACATAATAACCGGAGTCTGGATACCCAACAAATGTGACCGGAGCCTAAACGCTCAACGTAATAACCGGAATCTGGATACACAACGAAACTGATCGGAGCTTGAACGCTCAACGTAATAACCGAAGTTCGGATACCCAAAGAAACTGACCGGAGCCTGAACGCTCAACATAATAATCGGAGTCTGGATACCCAACAAAACTGACCGGAGCCTGAACGTTCAACGTAATAACCGGAATCTGGATACACAATGAAACTGACTTGAGCCTGAACCATCAATGTAATAACCGAAGTCTGGATACGCACCGAAACTGACCGGAGCCAGACCGCTCAAAGTAATAACCGAAGTCTGGATACACAACGAAACTGAACGAAGACTGAACACTCAACGTAATAACCGGAGTCTAGATACCCAACGACACTGACCGGAGCCTGCTCGCTCAACGTAATAACCGGAGTCTGGATACCTAGCAAAACTGACCGGAGCCCGAACGCTCAACGTAAAAACCAGAGTCTGGATACCGAACAAAACTGACCGGAGCCGGAACGCTGAACATAAAAACCGGAGTCTGGATACCCAACGAAACTGACCGGAGCCTGAACGCTCAACGTAATAACCGGAGTCTGGATACCCAACGAAACTGACCGGAGCCTGAACGCTCAACGTAATAACCGGAGTCTGGATACCCAAAGAAACTGACCGGAGCCTGAACGCTCAAAGTAAAAACCAGAGTCTGGATACCCAACGAAACTGACCGGAGCCTGAACGCTCAACGTAATAACCGGAGTCTGGATACCCAACGAAACTGACCGGAGCCTGAACGCTTAACGTAATAACCGGAGTCTGGATACCCAACAAAACTGACAGGAGCCTGAACGCTCAACGTAAAAATCGGAGTCTGGATACCCAACGAAACTGACCGGGGCCTGAATGCTCAACGTAAAAATCGGAGTCTGGATACCAAACGAAACTGACCGGGGCCTGAATGCTCAACGTAATAACTGAAGTCTGGATACCAAATGAAACTGACCGGAGCCTGAACGCTCAATGTAATAACCGGAGTATGGATCCAACGAAACTGACCGGAGCCTGAACGCTCAACATAATAACCGGAGTCTGGATACCCAACGAAACTGACCGGAGCCTGAACGCTCAACGTAATAACCGGAGTCTGGATACCCAACAAAACTGACCGGAGCCTGAACGCTCACGTAAAAACCGGAGTCTGGATACCCAACGAAACTGATCGGAGCCTGAACGCTCAACGTAATAACTGGAGTCTGGATACACAACGAAACTGACCGGAGCCTAAACGCTCAACGTAATAACCGGAGTCTGGATACCCAATAAAACTGACTGGAGCCTGAACGCTCAACGTAAAAACCGGAGTCTGGATACCCAACGAAACTGACCGGAGCCTGAACGCTCAACGTAATAACCGGAGTCTGGATATCGAACGAAACTGACCGGAGCCTGAACGCTCAACGTAATAACCGGAGTCTGGATACCCAACGAAACTGACCGGAGCCTGAACGCTTAAAGTAAAAACCAGAGTCTGGATACCCAACGAAACTGACCGGAGCCTGAACGCTCAACGTAAAAACCGGAGTCTGGATACCCAACGAAACTGACTGGAGCCTGAACGCTCAACGTAATAACTGGAGTTTGGATACACAACGAAACTGACCGGAGCCTGAACGCTCAATGTAATAACCGGAGTCTGGATACCCAACAAAACTGACCGGTGCCTGAACGCTCAACGTAAAAACCGGAGTCTGGATACCCAACGAAACTGACCGGAGCCTAAACGCTCAATGTAATAACTGGAGTCTGGATACACAACGAAACTGACCGGAGGCTGAACGCTCAACGTAAAAACCGGAGTCTGGATACCAAACGAAACTGACCGGAGCCTGAACGCTCAACGTAATAACCGGAGTCTGGATACCCAACGAAACTGACCGGAGCCTGAACGCTCAACATAATAACCGGAGTCTGGATACCCAACGAAACTGACCGGAGCCTGAACGCTCAACGTAATAACCGGAGTCTGGATACCCAACGGAACTGACCGGAGCCTAAACGCTCAAAGTAAAAACCAGAGTCTAGATACCCAACGAAACTAACCGGAGCCTGAACGCTCAACGTAATAACCGGAATCTGGATACCCAACGAAACTGACCGGAGCCAGAACGCTTAACGTAATAACCGGAGTCTGGATACCCAACAAAACTGACCGGAGCCTGAACGCTCAACGTAAAAACCAGAGTCTGGATACCCAACAAAACTGACCGGAGCCTGAACGCTCAACGTAAAAATCGGAGTCTGGATACCCAACGAAACTGACCGGGGCCTGAATGCTCAACGTAATAACTGAAGTCTGGATACCAAACGAAACTGACCGGAGCCTAAACACTCAATGTAATAACCGGAGTCTGGATACCCAACGAAACTGACCGGAGCCTGAATGCTCAACATAATAACCGGAGTCTGGATACCCAACGAAACTGACCGGAGCCTGAATCCTCAACGTAATAACCGGAGTCTGGATACCCAACAAAACTGACCAGAGCCTGAACGCTCACGTAAAAACCGGAGTCTGGATACCCAACGAAACTGACCGGAGCCTGAACGCTCAACGTAATAACTGGAGTCTGGATACACAACGAAACTGACCAGAGCCTGAACGCTCAACGTAATAACCGGAGACTGGATACCCAATAAAACTGACTGGAGCCTGAACGCTCAACGTAAAAACCGGAGTCTGGATACCCAACGAAACTGACCAGAGCCTGAACGCTCAACGTAATAACCGGAGTCTGGATATCGAACGAAACTGACCGGAGCCTGAACGCTCAACGTAATAACCGGAGTCAGGATACCCAACGAAACTGACCGGAGCCTGAACGCTTAAAGTAAAAACCAGAGTCTGGATACCCAACGAAACTGACCGGAGCCTGAACGCTCAACGTAATAACCGGAGTCTGGATACCCAACGAAACTGACCGGAGCCTGAACGCTTAACGTAATAACCGGAGTCTGGATACCCAATAAAACTGACCGGAGCCTGAACGCTCAACTTAAAAACCGGAGTCTGGATACCCAACGAAACTGACCGGAGCCTGAACGCTCAACGTAATAACTGGAGTTTGGATACACAACGAAACTGACCGGAGCCTGAACGTTCAACGTAATAACCGGAGTCTGGATACCCAATAAAACTGACCGGAGCCTGAACGCTCAACGTAAAAACCGGAGTCTGGATACCCAACGAAACTGACCGGAGCCTGAACGCTCAACGTAATAACCGGAGTCTAGATACACAACGAAATTGAACGGAGCCTGAACGCTCAACGTAACAACCGGAGTCTGGACACCCAACGAAACTAACCGGAGCCTGAACGTTCAACGTAATAACCGGAGTCTGGATACCCAACAAAACTAACCGGAGCCTGAACGCTCAACGTAATAACCGGAATCTGGATACACAACGAAACTGATCGGAGCTTGAACGCTCAACGTAATAACCGGAATCTGGATACCCAACGAAACTGACCGGAGCCTGAACGCTTAACGTAATAACCGGAGTCTGGATACCCAACAAAACTGACCGGAGCCTGAACGCTCAACGTAAAAACCAGAGTCTGGATACCCAACAAAACTGACCGGAGCCTGAACGCTCAACGTAAAAATCGGAGTCTGGATACCCAACGAAACTGACCGGGGCCTGAATGCTCAACGTAATAACTGAAGTCTGGATACCAAACGAAACTGACCGGAGCCTAAACACTCAATGTAATAACCGGAGTCTGGATACCCAACGAAACTGACCGGAGCCTGAACGCTCAACATAATAACCGGAGTCTGGATACCCAACGAAACTGACCGGAGCCTGAACGCTCAACGTAATAACCGGAGTCTGGATACCCAACAAATTTGACCGGAGCCTGAACGCTCACGTAAAAACCGGAGTCTGGATACCCAACGAAACTGATCGGAGCCTGAACGCTCAACGTAATAACTGGAGTCTGGATACACAACGAAACTGACCGGAGCCTGAACGCTCAACGTAATAACCGGAGTCTGGATACCCAACGAAACTGACCGGAGCCAGAACGCTTAACGTAATAACCGGAGTCTGGATACCCAACAAAACTGACCGGAGCCTGAACGCTCAACGTAAAAACCAGAGTCTGGATACCCAACAAAACTGACCGGAGCCTGAACGCTCAACGTAAAAATCGGAGTCTGGATACCCAACGAAACTGACCGGGGCCTGAATGCTCAACGTAATAACTGAAGTCTGGATACCAAACGAAACTGACCGGAGCCTAAACACTCAATGTAATAATCGGAGTCTGGATACCCAACGAAACTGACCGGAGCCTGAACGCTCAACATAATAACCGGAGTCTGGATACCCAACGAAACTGACCGGAGCCTGAATCCTCAACGTAATAACCGGAGTCTGGATACCCAACAAAACTGACCAGAGCCTGAACGCTCACGTAAAAACCGGAGTCTGGATACCCAACGAAACTGACCGGAGCCTGAACGCTCAACGTAATAACTGGAGTCTGGATACACAACGAAACTGACCAGAGCCTGAACGCTCAACGTAATAACCGGAGACTGGATACCCAATAAAACTGACTGGAGCCTGAACGCTCAACGTAAAAACCGGAGTCTGGATACCCAACGAAACTGACCAGAGCCTGAACGCTCAACGTAATAACCGGAGTCTGGATATCGAACGAAACTGACCGGAGCCTGAACGCTCAACGTAATAACCGGAGTCTGGATACCCAACGAAACTGACCGTAGCCTGAACGCTTAAAGTAAAAACCAGAGTCTGGATACCCAACGAAATTGACCGGAGCCTGAACGCTCAACGTAACAACCGGAGTCTGGACACCCAACGAAACTAACCGGAGCATGAACGTTCAACATAATAACCGGAGTCTGGATACCCAACAAATGTGACCGGAGCCTGAACGCTCAACGTAATAACCGGAATCTGGATACACAACGAAACTGATCGGAGCTTGAACGCTCAACGTAATAACCAAAGTTCGGATACCCAAAGAAACTGACCGGAGCCTGAACGCTCAACATAATAATCGGAGTCTGGATACCCAACAAAACTGACCGGAGCCTGAACGTTCAACGTAATAACCGGAATCTGGATACACAATGAAACTGACTTGAGCCTGAACCATCAATGTAATAACCGAAGTCTGGATACGCACCGAAACTGACCGGAGCCAGACCGCTCAAAGTAATAACCGAAGTCTGGATACACAACGAAACTGAACGAAGACTGAACACTCAACGTAATAACCGGAGTCTAGATACCCAACGACACTGACCGGAGCCTGCTCGCTCAACGTAATAACCGGAGTCTGGATACCCAGCAAAACTGACCGGAGCCCGAACGCTCAACGTAAAAACCAGAGTCTGGATACCCAACAAAACTGACCGGAGCCGGAACGCTGAACATAAAAACCGGAGTCTGGATACCCAACGAAACTGACCGGAGCCTGAACGCTCAACGTAATAACCGGAGTCTGGATACCCAACGAAACTGACCGGAGCCTGAACGCTCAACGTAATAACCGGAGTCTGGATACCCAAAGAAACTGACCGGAGCCTGAACGCTCAAAGTAAAAACCAGAGTCTGGATACCCAACGAAACTGACCGGAGCCTGAACGCTCAACGTAATAACCGGAGTCTGGATACCCAACGAAACTGACCGGAGCCTGAACGCTTAACGTAATAACCGGAGTCTGGATACCCAACAAAACTGACAGGAGCCTGAACGCTCAACGTAAAAATCGGAGTCTGGATACCCAACGAAACTGACCGGGGCCTGAATGCTCAACGTAAAAATCGGAGTCTGGATACCAAACAAAACTGACCGGGGCCTGAATGCTCAACGTAATAACTGAAGTCTGGATACCAAATGAACTTGACCGGAGCCTGAACGCTCAATGTAATAACCGGAGTATGGATCCAACGAAACTGACCGGAGCCTGAACGCTCAACATAATAACCGGAGTCTGGATACCCAACGAAACTGACCGGAGCCTGAACGCTCAACGTAATAACCGGAGTCTGGATACCCAACAAA
The DNA here is from genome assembly GCA_963859935.3 of Lathyrus sativus. NCBI lineage: Eukaryota > Viridiplantae > Streptophyta > Magnoliopsida > Fabales > Fabaceae > Lathyrus > Lathyrus sativus. The sequence goes on from CAWUDS030000772.1 coordinate 374,160, forward strand.
ACTGACCGGAGCCTGAACGCTCACGTAAAAACCGGAGTCTGGATACCCAACGAAACTGATCGGAGCCTGAACGCTCAACGTAATAACTGGAGTCTGGATACACAACGAAACTGACCGGAGCCTAAACGCTCAACGTAATAACCGGAGTCTGGATACCCAATAAAACTGACTGGAGCCTGAACGCTCAACGTAAAAACCGGAGTCTGGATACCCAACGAAACTTACCGGAGCCTGAACGCTCAACGTAATAACCGGAGTCTGGATATCGAACGAAACTGACCGGAGCCTGAACGCTCAACGTAATAACCGGAGTCTGGATACCCAACGAAACTGACCGGAGCCTGAACGCTTAAAGTAAAAACCAGAGTCTGGATACCCAACGAAACTGACCGGAGCCTGAACGCTCAACGTAAAAACCGGAGTCTGGATACCCAACGAAACTGACTGGAGCCTGAACGCTCAACGTAATAACTGGAGTTTGGATACACAACGAAACTGACCGGAGCCTGAACGCTCAATGTAATAACCGGAGTCTGAATACCCAACAAAACTGACCGGAGCCTGAACGTTCAACGTAATAACCGGAATCTGGATACACAATGAAACTGACTTGAGCCTGAACCATCAATGTAATAACCGAAGTCTGGATACGCACCGAAACTGACCGGAGCCAGACCGCTCAAAGTAATAACCGAAGTCTGGATACACAACGAAACTGAACGAAGACTGAACACTCAACGTAATAACCGGAGTCTAGATACCCAACGACACTGACCGGAGCCTGCTCGCTCAACGTAATAACCGGAGTCTGGATACCCAGCAAAACTGACCGGAGCCCGAACGCTCAACGTAAAAACCAGAGTCTGGATACCCAACAAAACTGACCGGAGCCGGAACGCTGAACATAAAAACCGGGGTCTGGATACCCAACGAAACTGACCGGAGCCTGAACGCTCAACGTAATAACCGGAGTCTGGATACCCAACGAAACTGACCGGAGCCTGAACGCTCAACGTAATAACCGGAGTCTGGATACCCAAAGAAACTGACCGGAGCCTGAACGCTCAAAGTAAAAACCAGAGTCTGGATACCCAACGAAACTGACCGGAGCCTGAACGCTCAACGTAATAACCGGAGTCTGGATACCCAACGAAACTGACCGGAGCCTGAACGCTTAACGTAATAACCGGAGTCTGGATACCCAACAAAACTGACAGGAGCCTGAACGCTCAACGTAAAAATCGGAGTCTGGATACCCAACGAAACTGACCGGGGCCTGAATGCTCAACGTAAAAATCGGAGTCTGGATACCAAACGAAACTGACCGGGGCCTGAATGCTCAACGTAATAACTGAAGTCTGGATACCAAATGAACTTGACCGGAGCCTGAACGCTCAATGTAATAACCGGAGTATGGATCCAACGAAACTGACCGGAGCCTGAACGCTCAACATAATAACCGGAGTCTGGATACCCAACGAAACTGACCGGAGCCTGAACGCTCAACGTAATAACCGGAGTCTGGATACCCAACAAAACTGACCGGAGCCTGAACGCTCACGTAAAAACCGGAGTCTGGATACCCAACGAAACTGATCGGAGCCTGAACGCTCAACGTAATAACTGGAGTCTGGATACACAACGAAACTGACCGGAGCCTAAACGCTCAACGTAATAACCGGAGTCTGGATACCCAATAAAACTGACTGGAGCCTGAACGCTCAACGTAAAAACCGGAGTCTGGATACCCAACGAAACTTACCGGAGCCTGAACGCTCAACGTAATAACCGGAGTCTGGATATCGAACGAAACTGACCGGAGCCTGAACGCTCAACGTAATAACCGGAGTCTGGATACCCAACGAAACTGACCGGAGCCTGAACGCTTAAAGTAAAAACCAGAGTCTGGATACCCAACGAAACTGACCGGAGCCTGAACGCTCAACGTAAAAACCGGAGTCTGGATACCCAACGAAACTGACTGGAGCCTGAACGCTCAACGTAATAACTGGAGTTTGGATACACAACGAAACTGACCGGAGCCTGAACGCTCAATGTAATAACCGGAGTCTGAATACCCAACAAAACTGACCGGAGCCTGAACGTTCAACGTAATAACCGGAATCTGGATACACAATGAAACTGACTTGAGCCTGAACCATCAATGTAATAACCGAAGTCTGGATACGCACCGAAACTGACCGGAGCCAGACCGCTCAAAGTAATAACCGAAGTCTGGATACACAACGAAACTGAACGAAGACTGAACACTCAACGTAATAACCGGAGTCTAGATACCCAACGACACTGACCGGAGCCTGTTCGCTCAACGTAATAACCGGAGTCTGGATACCCAGCAAAACTGACCGGAGCCCGAACGCTCAACGTAAAAACCAGAGTCTGGATACCCAACAAAACTGACCGGAGCCGGAACGCTGAACATAAAAACCGGAGTCTGGATACCCAACGAAACTGACCGGAGCCTGAACGCTCAATGTAATAACCGGAGTCTGGATACCCAACGAAACTGACCGGAGCCTGAACGCTCAACGTAATAACCGGAGTCTGGATACCCAAAGAAACTGACCGGAGCCTGAACGCTCAAAGTAAAAACCAGAGTCTGGATACCCAACGAAACTGACCGGAGCCTGAACGCTCAACGTAATAACCGGAGTCTGGATACCCAACGAAACTGACCGGAGCCTGAACGCTTAACGTAATAACCGGAGTCTGGATACCCAACAAAACTGACAGGAGCCTGAACGCTCAACGTAAAAATCGGAGTCTGGATACCCAACGAAACTGACCGGGGCCTGAATGCTCAACGTAAAAATCGGAGTCTGGATACCAAACGAAACTGACCGGGGCCTGAATGCTCAACGTAATAACTGAAGTCTGGATACCAAATGAAACTGACCGGAGCCTGAACGCTCAATGTAATAACCGGAGTATGGATCCAACGAAACTGACCGGAGCCTGAACGCTCAACATAATAACCGGAGTCTGGATACCCAACGAAACTGACCGGAGCCTGAACGCTTAACGTAATAACCGGAGTCTGGATACCCAACAAAACTGACCGGAGCCTGAACGCTCACGTAAAAACCGGAGTCTGGATACCCAACGAAACTGATCGGAGCCTGAACGCTCAACGTAATAACTGGAGTCTGGATACACAACGAAACTGACCGGAGCCTAAACGCTCAACGTAATAACCGGAGTCTGGATACCCAATAAAACTGACTGGAGCCTGAACGCTCAACGTAAAAACCGGAGTCTGGATACCCAACGAAACTGACCGGAGCCTGAACGCTCAACGTAATAACCGGAGTCTGGATATCGAACGAAACTGACCGGAGCCTGAACGCTCAACGTAATAACCGGAGTCTGGATACCCAACGAAACTGACCGGAGCCTGAACGCTTAAAGTAAAAACCAGAGTCTGGATACCCAACGAAACTGACCGGAGCCTGAACGCTCAACGTAAAAACCGGAGTCTGGATACCCAACGAAACTGACTGGAGCCTGAACGCTCAACGTAATAACTGGAGTTTGGATACACAACGAAACTGACCGGAGCCTGAACGCTCAATGTAATAACCGGAGTCTGGATACCCAACAAAACTGACCGGTGCCTGAACGCTCAACGTAAAAACCGGAGTCTGGATACCCAACGAAACTGACCGGAGCCTAAACGCTCAACGTAATAACTGGAGTCTGGATACACAACGAAACTGACCGGAGGCTGAACGCTCAACGTAATAACCGGAGTCTGGATACTCAACAAAACTGACCGGAGCCTGAACGCTCAATGTAAAAACCGGAGTCTGGATACCCAACGAAACTGACCGGAGCCTGAACGCTCAACATAATAACCGGAGTCTGGATACCCAACGAAACTGACCGGAGCCTGAACGCTCAACGTAATAACCGGAGTCTGGATACCCAACGGAACTGACCGGAGCCTGAACGCTCAAAGTAAAAACCAGAGTCTGGATACCCAACGAAACTAACCGGAGCCTGAACGCTCAACGTAATAACCGGAATCTGGATACCCAACGAAACTGACCGGAGCCTGAACGCTTAACGTAATAACCAGAGTCTGGATACCCAACAAAACTGACCGGAGCCTGAACGCTCAACGTAAAAACCAGAGTCTGGATACCCAACAAAACTGACCGGAGCCTGAACGCTCAACGTAAAAATCGGAGTCTGGATACCCAACGAAACTGACCGGGGCCTGAATGCTCAACGTAATAACTGAAGTCTGGATACCAAACGAAACTGACCGGAGCCTAAACACTCAATGTAATAACCGGAGTCTGGATACCCAACGAAACTGACCGGAGCCTGAACGCTCAACATAATAACCGGAGTCTGGATACCCAACGAAACTGACCGGAGCCTGAATCCTCAATGTAATAACCGGAGTCTGGATACCCAACAAAACTGACCAGAGCCTGAACGCTCACGTAAAAACCGGAGTCTGGATACCCAACGAAACTGACCGGAGCCTGAACGCTCAACGTAATAACTGGAGTCTGGATACACAACAAAACTGACCAGAGCCTGAACGCTCAACGTAATAACCGGAGACTGGATACCCAATAAAACTGACTGGAGCCTGAACGCTCAACGTAAAAACCGGAGTCTGGATACCCAACGAAACTGACCAGAGCCTGAATGCTCAACGTAATAACCGGAGTCTGGATATCGAACGAAACTGACCGGAGCCTGAACGCTCAACGTAATAACCGGAGTCAGGATACCCAACGAAACTGACCGGAGCCTGAACGCTTAAAGTAAAAACCAGAGTCTGGATACCCAACGAAACTGACCGGAGCCTGAACGCTCAACGTAATAACCGGAGTCTGGATACCCAACGAAACTGACCGGAGCCTGAACGCTCAACTTAAAAACCGGAGTCTGGATACCCAACGAAACTGACCGGAGCCTGAACGCTCAACGTAATAACTGGAGTTTGGATACACAACGAAACTGACCGGAGCCTGAACGTTCAACGTAATAACTGGAGTCTGGATACCCAATAAAACTGACCGGAGCCTGAACGCTCAACGTAAAAACCGGAGTCTGGATACCCAACGAAACTGACCGGAGCCTGAACGCTCAACGTAATAACCGGAGTCTAGATACACAACGAAATTGAACGGAGCCTGAACGCTCAACGTAACAACCGGAGTCTGGACACCCAACGAAACTAACCGGAGCCTGAACGTTCAACGTAATAACCGGAGTCTGGATACCCAACAAAACTGACCGGAGCCTGAACGCTCAACGTAATAACCGGAATCTGGATACACAACGAAACTGATCGGAGCTTGAACGCTCAACGTAATAACCGGAATCTGGATACCCAACGAAACTGACCGGAGCCTGAACGCTTAACGTAATAACCGGAGTCTGGATACCCAACAAAACAGACCGGAGCCTGAACGCTCAACGTAAAAACCAGAGTCTAAATACCCAACAAAACTGACCGGAGCCTGAACGCTCAACGTAAAAATCGGAGTCTGGATACCCAACGAAACTGACCGGGGCCTGAATGCTCAACGTAATAACTGAAGTCTGGATACCAAACGAAACTGACCGGAGCCTAAACACTCAATGTAATAACCGGAGTCTGGATACCCAACGAAACTGACCGGAGCCTGAACGCTCAACATAATAACCGGAGTCTGGATACCCAACGAAACTGACCGGAGCCTGAACGCTCAACGTAATAACCGGAGTCTGGATACCCAACAAAACTGACCGGAGCCTGAACGCTCACGTAAAAACCGGAGTCTGGATACCCAACGAAACTGATCGGAGCCTGAACGCTCAACGTAATAACTGGAGTCTGGATACACAACGAAACTGACCGGAGCCTGAACGCTCAACGTAATAACCGGAGTCTGGATACCCAATAAAACTGACTGGAGCCTGAATTCTCAACGTAAAAACCGGAGTCTGGATACCCAACGAAACTGACCGGAGCCTGAACGCTCAACGTAATAACCGAAGTCTGGATATCGAACGAAACTGACCGGAGCCTGAACGCTCAACGTAATAACCGGAGTCTGGATACCCAACGAAACTGACCGGAGCCTGAACGCTCAACTTAAAAACCGGAGTCTGGATACCCAACGAAACTGACCGGAGCCTGAACGCTCAACGTAATAACTGGAGTTTGGATACACAACGAAACTGACCGGAGCCTAAACGTTCAACGTAATAACTGGAGTCTGGATACCCAATAAAACTGACCGGAGCCTGAACGCTCAACGTAAAAACCGGAGTCTGGATACCCAACGAAACTGACCGGAGCCTGAACGCTCAACGTAATAACCGGAGTCTAGATACACAACGAAATTGAACGGAGCCTGAACGCTCAACGTAACAACCGGAGTCTGGACACCCAACGAAACTAACCGGAGCCTGAACGTTCAACGTAATAACCGGAGTCTGGATACCCAACAAAACTGACCGGAGCCTGAACGCTCAACGTAATAACCGGAATCTGGATACACAACGAAACTGATCGGAGCTTGAACGCTCAACGTAATAACCGGAATCTGGATACCCAACGAAACTGACCGGAGCCTGAACGCTTAACGTAATAACCGGAGTCTGGATACCCAACAAAACAGACCGGAGCCTGAACGCTCAACGTAAAAACCAGAGTCTAAATACCCAACAAAACTGACCGGAGCCTGAACGCTCAACGTAAAAATCGGAGTCTGGATACCCAACGAAACTGACCGGGGCCTGAATGCTCAACGTAATAACTGAAGTCTGGATACCAAACGAAACTGACCGGAGCCTAAACACTCAATGTAATAACCGGAGTCTGGATACCCAACGAAACTGACCGGAGCCTGAACGCTCAACATAATAACCGGAGTCTGGATACCCAACGAAACTGACCGGAGCCTGAACGCTCAACGTAATAACCGGAGTCTGGATACCCAACAAAACTGACCGGAGCCTGAACGCTCACGTAAAAACCGGAGTCTGGATACCCAACGAAACTGATCGGAGCCTGAACGCTCAACGTAATAACTGGAGTCTGGATACACAACGAAACTGACCGGAGCCTGAACGCTCAACGTAATAACCGGAGTCTGGATACCCAATAAAACTGACTGGAGCCTGAATTCTCAACGTAAAAACCGGAGTCTGGATACCCAACGAAACTGACCGGAGCCTGAACGCTCAACGTAATAACCGAAGTCTGGATATCGAACGAAACTGACCGGAGCCTGAACGCTCAACGTAATAACCGGAGTCTGGATACCCAACGAAACTGACCGGAGCCTGAACGCTCAACTTAAAAACCGGAGTCTGGATACCCAACGAAACTGACCGGAGCCTGAACGCTCAACGTAATAACTGGAGTTTGGATACACAACGAAACTGACCGGAGCCTGAACGTTCAACGTAATAACTGGAGTCTGGATACCCAATAAAACTGACCGGAGCCTGAACGCTCAACGTAAAAACCGGAGTCTGGATACCCAACGAAACTGACCGGAGCCTGAACGCTCAACGTAATAACCGGAGTCTAGATACACAACGAAATTGAACGGAGCCTGAACGCTCAACGTAACAACCGGAGTCTGGACACCCAACGAAACTAACCGGAGCCTGAACGTTCAACGTAATAACCGGAGTCTGGATACCCAACAAAACTGACCGGAGCCTGAACGCTCAACGTAATAACCGGAATCTGGATACACAACGAAACTGATCGGAGCTTGAACGCTCAACGTAATAACCGGAATCTGGATACCCAACGAAACTGACCGGAGCCTGAACGCTTAACGTAATAACCGGAGTCTGGATACCCAACAAAACAGACCGGAGCCTGAACGCTCAACGTAAAAACCAGAGTCTAAATACCCAACAAAACTGACCGGAGCCTGAACGCTCAACGTAAAAATCGGAGTCTGGATACCCAACGAAACTGACCGGGGCCTGAATGCTCAACGTAATAACTGAAGTCTGGATACCAAACGAAACTGACCGGAGCCTAAACACTCAATGTAATAACCGGAGTCTGGATACCCAACGAAACTGACCGGAGCCTGAACGCTCAACATAATAACCGGAGTCTGGATACCCAACGAAACTGACCGGAGCCTGAACGCTCAACGTAATAACCGGAGTCTGGATACCCAACAAAACTGACCGGAGCCTGAACGCTCACGTAAAAACCGGAGTCTGGATACCCAACGAAACTGATCGGAGCCTGAACGCTCAACGTAATAACTGGAGTCTGGATACACAACGAAACTGACCGGAGCCTGAACGCTCAACGTAATAACCGGAGTCTGGATACCCAATAAAACTGACTGGAGCCTGAATTCTCAACGTAAAAACCGGAGTCTGGATACCCAACGAAACTGACCGGAGCCTGAACGCTCAACGTAATAACCGAAGTCTGGATATCGAACGAAACTGACCGGAGCCTGAACGCTCAACGTAATAACCGGAGTCTGGATACCCAACGAAACTGACTAGAGCCTGAACGCTTAAAGTAAAAACCAGAGTCTGGATACCCAACGAAACTGACCGGAGCCTGAACGCTCAACGTAATAACCGGAGTCTGGATACCTAACGAAACTGACCAGAGCCTGAACGCTTAACGTAATAACCGGAGTCTGGATACCCAACAAAACTGACCGGAGCCTGAACGCTCAACGTAAAAACCAGAGTCTGGATACCCAACAAAACTGACCGGAACCTGAACGCTCAACGTAAAAATCGGAGTCTGGATACCCAACGAAACTGACCGGGGCCTGAATGCTCAACGTAATAACTGAAGTCTGGATACCAAACGAAACTGACCGGAGCCTAAACACTCAATGTAATAACCGGAGTCTGGATACCCAACGAAACTGACCGGAGCCTGAACGCTCAACATAATAACCGGAGTCTGGATACCCAACGAAACTGACCGGAGCCTGAATCCTCAACGTAATAACCGGAGTCTGGATACCCAACAAAACTGACCAGAGCCTGAACGCTCACGTAAAAACCGGAGTCTGGATACCCAACGAAACTGACCGGAGCCTGAACGCTCAACGTAATAACTGGAGTCTGGATACACAACGAAACTGACCGGAGCCTGAACGCTCAACGTAATAACCGGAGACTGGATACCCAATAAAACTGACCAGAGCCTGAACGCTCAACGTAAAAACCGGAGTCTGGATACCCAACGAAACTGACCAGAGCCTGAACGCTCAACGTAATAACCGGAGTCTGGATATCGAACGAAACTGACCGGAGCCTGAACGCTCAACGTAATAACCGGAGTCAGGATACCCAACGAAACTGACCGGAGCCTGAACGCTTAAAGTAAAAACCAGAGTCTGGATACCCAACGAAACTGACCGGAGCCTGAACGCTCAACGTAATAACCGGAGTCTGGATACCCAACGAAACTGACAGGAGCCTGAACGCTTAACGTAATAACCGGAGTCTGGATACCCAACAAAACTGACCGGAGCCTGAACGCTCAACTTAAAAACCGGAGTCTGGATACCCAACGAAACTGACCGGAGCCTGAACGCTCAACGTAATAACTGGAGTCTGGATACACAACGAAACTGACCGGAGCCTGAACGTTCAACGTAATAACCGGAGTCTGGATACCCAATAAAACTGACCGGAGCCTGAACGCTCAACGTAAAAACCGGAGTCTGGATACCCAACGAAACTGACCGGAGCCTGAACGCTCAACGTAATAACCGGAGTCTAGATACACAACGAAATTGACCGGAGCCTGAACGCTCAATGTAACAACCGGAGTCTGGACACCCAACGAAACTAACCGGAGCCTGAACGTTCAACGTAATAACCGGAGTCTGGATACCCAACAAAACTGACCGGAGCCTGAACGCTCAACGTAATAACCGGAATCTGGATACACAACGAAACTGATCGGAGCTTGAACGCTCAACGTAATAACCGGAATCTGGATACCCAACGAAACTGACCGGAGCCTGAACGCTTAACGTAATAACCGGAGTCTGGATACCCAACAAAACTGACCGGAGCCTGAACGCTCAACGTAAAAACCAGAGTCTGGATACCCAACAAAACTGACCGGAGCCTGAACGCTCAACGTAAAAATCGGAGTCTGGATACCCAACGAAACTGACCGGGGCCTGAATGCTCAACGTAATAACTGAAGTCTGGATACCAAACGAAACTGACCGGAGCCTAAACACTCAATGTAATAACCGGAGTCTGGATACCCAACGAAACTGACCGGAGCCTGAACGCTCAACATAATAACCGGAGTCTGGATACCCAACGAAACTGACCGGAGCCTGAACGCTCAACGTAATAACCGGAGTCTGGATACCCAACAAAACTGACCGGAGCCTGAACGCTCACGTAAAAACCGGATTCTGGATACCCAACGAAACTGATCGGAGCCTGAACGCTCAACGTAATAACTGGAGTCTGGATACACAACGAAACTGACCGGAGCCTGAACGCTCAACGTAATAACCGGAGTCTGGATACCCAATAAAACTGACTGGAGCCTGAATTCTCAACGTAAAAACCGGAGTCTGGATACCCAACGAAACTGACCGGAGCCTGAACGCTCAACGTAATAACCGGAGTCTGGATATCGAACGAAACTGACCGGAGCCTGAACGCTCAACGTAATAACCAGAGTCTGGATACCCAACGAAACTGACCGGAGCCTGAACGCTCAACGTAATAACCGGAGTCTGGATACCCAACGAAACTGACCAGAGCCTGAACGCTTAACGTAATAACCGGAGTCTGGATACCCAACAAAACTGACCGGAGCCTGAACGCTCAACGTAAAAACCAGAGTCTGGATACCCAACAAAACTGACCGGAGCCTGAACGCTCAACGTAAAAATCGGAGTCTGGATACCCAACGAAACTGACCGGGGCCTGAATGGTCAACGTAATAACTGAAGTCTGGATACCAAACGAAACTGACCGGAGCCTAAACACTCAATGTAATAACCGGAGTCTGGATACCCAACGAAACTGACCGGAGCCTGAATGCTCAACATAATAACCGGAGTCTGGATACCCAACGAAACTGACCGGAGCCTGAACACTCAATGTAATAACCGGAGTCTGGATACCCAACAAAACTGACCGGAGCCTGAACGCTCAACGTAAAAACCGGAGTCTGGATACCCAACGAAACTGACCGGAGCCTGAACGCTCAACGTAATAACTGGAGTCTGGATACACAACGAAACTGACCGGAGCCTGAACATTCAACGTAATAACCGGAGTCTGGATACCCAATAAAACTGACCGGAGCCTGAACGCTCAACGTAAAAACCGGAGTCTGGATACCCAACGAAACTGACCAGAGCCTGAACGCTCAACGTAATAACCGGAGTCTGGATATCGAACGAAACTGACCGGAGCCTGAACGCTCAACGTAATAACCGGAGTCAGGATACCCAACGAAACTGACCGGAGCCTGAACGCTTAAAGTAAAAACCAGAGTCTGGATACCCAACGAAACTGACCGGAGCCTGAACGCTCAACGTAATAACCGGAGTCTGGATACCCAACGAAACTGACAGGAGCCTGAACGCTTAACGTAATAACCGGAGTCTGGATACCCAACAAAACTGACCGGAGCCTGAACGCTCAACTTAAAAACCGGAGTCTGGATACCCAACGAAACTGACCGGAGCCTGAACGCTCAACGTAATAACTGGAGTCTGGATACACAACGAAACTGACCGGAGCCTGAACGTTCAACGTAATAACCGGAGTCTGGATACCCAATAAAACTGACCGGAGCCTGAACGCTCAACGTAAAAACCGGAGTCTGGATACCCAACGAAACTGACCGGAGCCTGAACGCTCAACGTAATAACCGGAGTCTAGATACACAACGAAATTGACCGGAGCCTGAACGCTCAATGTAACAACCGGAGTCTGGACACCCAACGAAACTAACCGGAGCCTGAACGTTCAACGTAATAACCGGAGTCTGGATACCCAACAAAACTGACCGGAGCCTGAACGCTCAACGTAATAACCGGAATCTGGATACACAACGAAACTGATCGGAGCTTGAACGCTCAACGTAATAACCGGAATCTGGATACCCAACGAAACTGACCGGAGCCTGAACGCTTAACGTAATAACCGGAGTCTGGATACCCAACAAAACTGACCGGAGCCTGAACGCTCAACGTAAAAACCAGAGTCTGGATACCCAACAAAACTGACCGGAGCCTGAACGCTCAACGTAAAAATCGGAGTCTGGATACCCAACGAAACTGACCGGGGCCTGAATGCTCAACGTAATAACTGAAGTCTGGATACCAAACGAAACTGACCGGAGCCTAAACACTCAATGTAATAACCGGAGTCTGGATACCCAACGAAACTGACCGGAGCCTGAACGCTCAACATAATAACCGGAGTCTGGATACCCAACGAAACTGACCGGAGCCTGAACGCTCAACGTAATAACCGGAGTCTGGATACCCAACAAAACTGACCGGAGCCTGAACGCTCACGTAAAAACCGGATTCTGGATACCCAACGAAACTGATCGGAGCCTGAACGCTCAACGTAATAACTGGAGTCTGGATACACAACGAAACTGACCGGAGCCTGAACGCTCAACGTAATAACCGGAGTCTGGATACCCAATAAAACTGACTGGAGCCTGAATTCTCAACGTAAAAACCGGAGTCTGGATACCCAACGAAACTGACCGGAGCCTGAACGCTCAACGTAATAACCGGAGTCTGGATATCGAACGAAACTGACCGGAGCCTGAACGCTCAACGTAATAACCCGAGTCTGGATACCCAACGAAACTGACCGGAGCCTGAACGCTTAAAGTAAAAACCAGAGTCTGGATACCCAACGAAACTGACCGGAGCCTGAACGCTCAACGTAATAACCGGAGTCTGGATACCCAACGAAACTGACCAGAGCCTGAACGCTTAACGTAATAACCGGAGTCTGGATACCCAACAAAACTGACCGGAGCCTGAACGCTCAACGTAAAAACCAGAGTCTGGATACCCAACAAAACTGACCGGAGCCTGAACGCTCAACGTAAAAATCGGAGTCTGGATACCCAACGAAACTGACCGGGGCCTGAATGGTCAACGTAATAACTGAAGTCTGGATACCAAACGAAACTGACCGGAGCCTAAACACTCAATGTAATAACCGGAGTCTGGATACCCAACGAAACTGACCGGAGCCTGAATGCTCAACATAATAACCGGAGTCTGGATACCCAACGAAACTGACCGGAGCCTGAACACTCAATGTAATAACCGGAGTCTGGATACCCAACAAAACTGACCGGAGCCTGAACGCTCAACGTAAAAACCGGAGTCTGGATACCCAACGAAACTGACCGGAGCCTGAACGCTCAACGTAATAACTGGAGTCTGGATACACAACGAAACTGACCGGAGCCTGAACATTCAACGTAATAACCGGAGTCTGGATACCCAATAAAACTGACCGGAGCCTAAACGCTCAACGTAAAAACCGGAGTCTGGATACCCAACGAAACTGACCGGAGCCTGAAGGCTCAACGTAATAACCGGAGTCTGGATACACAACGAAATTGACCGGAGCCTGAATGCTCAACGTAACAACCGGAGTCTGGACACCCAACGAAACTAACCGGAGCCTGAACGTTCAACGTAATAACCGGAGTCTGGATACCCAACAAAACTGACCGGAGCCTGAACGCTCAACGTAATAACCGGAATCTGGATACACAACGAAACTGATCGGAGCTTGAACGCTCAACGTAATAACCAAAGTTCGGATACCCAACGAAACTGACCGGAGCCTGAACGCTCAACATAATAATCGGAGTCTGGATACCCAACAAAACTGACCGGAGCCTGAACGTTCAACGTAATAACCGAAATCTGGATACACAATGAAACTGACTTGAGCCTGAACCATCAATGTAATAACCGAAGTCTGGATACGCACCGAAACTGACCGGAGCCAGACCGCTCAAAGTAATAACCGAAGTCTGGATACACAACGAAACTGAACGAAGACTGAACACTCAACGTAATAACCGGAGTCTAGATACCCAACGACACTGACCGGAGCCTGCTCGCTCAACGTAATAACCGGAGTCTGGATACCCAGCAAAACTGACCGGAGCCCGAACGCTCAACGTAAAAACCAGGGTCTGGATACCCAACAAAACTGACCGGAGCCTGAACGCTCAACATAAAAACCGGAGTCTGGATACCCAACGAAACTGACCGGAGCCTGAACGCTCAACGTAATAACTGGAGTCTGGATACCCAACAAAACTGACCGGAGCCTGAACGCTCAACGTAATAACCGGAGTCTGGATACCCAAAGAAACGGACCGGAGCCTGAACGCTCAAAGTAAAAACCAGAGTCTGGATACCCAACGAAACTGACCGGAGCCTGAACGCTCAACGTAATAACCGGAGTCTGGATACCCAACGAAACTGACCGGAGCCTGAACGCTCAACGTAATAACCGGAGTCTGGATACCCAACAAAACTGACAGGAGCCTGAACGCTCAACGTAAAAATCGGAGACTGGATACCCAACGAAACTGACCGGGGCCTGAATGCTCAACGTAAAAATCGGAGTCTGGATACCAAACGAAACTGACCGGGGCCTGAATGCTCAACGTAATAACTGAAGTCTTGATACCAAACGAAACTGACCGGAGCCTGAACGCTCAATGTAATAACCGGAGTATGGATCCAATGAAACTGACCGGAGCCTGAACGCTCAACATAATAACAGGGGTCTGGATACCCAACGAAACTGACCGGAGCCTGAACGCTCAACGTAATAACCGGAGTCTGGATACCCAACAAAACTGACCGGAGCCTGAACGCTCAACGTAAAAACCGGAGTCTGGATACCCAACGAAACTGACCGGAGCCTGAACGCTCAACGTAATAACTGGAGTCTGGATACACAACGAAACTGACCGGAGCCTGAACGCTCAATGTAATAACCGGAGTCTGGATACCCAACAAAACGGGTCGGTGCCTGAACGCTCAACGTAAAAACCGGATTCTGGATACCCAACGAAACTGACTGGAGCCTAAACGCTCAACGTAATAACTGGAGTCTGGATACACAACGAAACTGACCGGAGGCTGAACGCTCAACGTAATAACCGGAGTCCGGATACTCAACAAAACTGACCGGAGCCTGAACGCTCAACGTAAAAACCGGAGTCTGGATACCCAATGAAACTGACCGGAGCCTGAACGCTCAACGTAATAACTGGAGTCTGGATACACAACGAAACTGACCGGAGCCTGAACGCTCAACGTAATAACCGGAATCTGGATACACAACGAAACTGATCGGAGCTTGAACGCTCAACGTAATAACCGGAATCTGGATACCCAACGAAACTGACCGGAGCCTGAACGCTTAACGTAATAACCGGAGTCTGGATACCCAACAAAACTGACCGGAGCCTGAACGCTCAACGTAAAAACCAGAGTCTGGATACCCAACAAAACTGACCGGAGCCTGAACGCTCAACATAAAAATCGAAGTCTGGATACCCAAAGAAACTGACCGGGGCCTGAATGCTCAACGTAATAACTGAAGTCTGGATACCAAACAAAACTGACCGGAGCCTAAACACTCAATGTAATAACCGCAGTCTGGATACCCAACGAAACTGACCGGAGCCTGAACGCTCAACATAATAACCGGAGTCTGGATACCCAACGAAACTGACCGGAGCCTGAACGCTCAACGTAAT
Source organism: Lathyrus sativus (assembly GCA_963859935.3). NCBI lineage: Eukaryota > Viridiplantae > Streptophyta > Magnoliopsida > Fabales > Fabaceae > Lathyrus > Lathyrus sativus. Next base: position 389,959 of record CAWUDS030000772.1, read on the forward strand.
AACCGGAGTCTGGATACCCAACAAAACTGACCGGAGCCTGAACTCTCACGTAAAAACCGGAGTCTGGATACCCAACGAAACTGATCGGAGCCTGAATGCTCAACGTAATAACTGGAGTCTGGATACACAACGAAACTGACCGGAGCCTGAACGCTCAACGTAATAACCGGAGTCTGGATACCCAATAAAACTGACTGGAGCCTGAACGCTCAACGTAAAAACCGGAGTCTGGATACCCAACGAAACTGACCGGAGCCTGAACGCTCAACGTAATAACCGGAGTCTGGATATCGAACGAAACTGACCGGAGCCTGAACGCTCAACGTAATAACTGGAGTCTGGATACCCAACGAAACTGACCGGAGACTGAACGCTTAAAGTAAAAACCAGAGTCTGGATACCCAACGAAATTGACCGGAGCCTGAACGCTCAACGTAATAACCGGAGTCTGGATACCCAACGAAACTGACCGGAGCCTGAACGCTTAACGTAATAACCAGAGTCTGGATACCCAACAAAACTGACCGGAGCCTGAACGCTCAACGTAAAAACCAGAGTCTGGATACCCAACAAAACTGACCGGAGCCTGAACGCTCAACGTAAAAATCGGAGTCTGGATACCCAACGAAACTGACCGGGGCCTGAATGGTCAACGTAATAACTGAAGTCTGGATACCAAACGAAACTGACCGGAGCCTAAACAGTCAATGTAATAACCGGAGTCTGGATACCCAACGAAACTGACCGGAGCCTGAATGCTCAACATAATAACCGGAGTCTGGATACCCAACGAAACTGACCGGAGCCTGAACACTCAATGTAATAACCGGAGTCTGGATACCCAACAAAACTGACCGGAGCCTGAACGCTCAACGTAAAAACCGGAGTCTGGATACCCAACGAAACTGACCGGAGCGTGAACGCTCAACGTAATAACTGGAGTCTGGATACACAACGAAACTGATCGGAGCCTGAACGTTCAACGTAATAACCGGAGCCTGGATACCCAATAAAACTGACCGGAGCCTAAACGCTCAACGTAAAAACCGGAGTCTGGATACCCAACGAAACTGACCGGAGCCTGAAGGCTCAACGTAATAACCGGAGTCTGGATACACAACGAAATTGACCGGAGCCTGAACGCTCAACGTAACAACCGGAGTCTGGACACCCAACGAAACTAACCGGAGCCTGAACGTTCAACGTAATAACCGGAGTCTGGATACCCAACAAAACTGACCGGAGCCTGAACGCTCAACGTAATAACCGGAATCTGGATACACAACGAAACTGATCGGAGCTTGAACGCTCAACGTAATAACCAAAGTTCGGATACCCAACGAAACTGACCAGAGCCTGAACGCTCAACATAATAATCGGAGTCTGGATACCCAACAAAACAGACCGGAGCCTGAACGTTCAACGTAATAACCGGAATCTGGATACACAATGAAACTGACTTGAGCCTGAACCATCAATGTAATAACCGAAGTCTGGATACGCACCGAAACTGACCGGAGCCAGACCGCTCAAAGTAATAACCGAAGTCTGGATACACAACGAAACTGAACGAAGACTGAACACTCAACGTAATAACCGGAGTCTAGATACCCAACGACACTGACCGGAGCCTGCTCGCTCAACGTAATAACCGGAGTCTGGATACCCAGCAAAACTGACCGGAGCCCGAACGCTCAACGTAAAAACCAGAGTCTGGATACCCAACAAAACTGACCGGAGCCTGAACGCTCAACATAAAAACCGGAGTCTGGATACCCAACGAAACTGACCGGAGCCTGAACGCTCAACGTAATAACTGGAGTCTGGATACCCAACGAAACTGACCGGAGCCTGAACGCTCAACGTAATAACCGGAGTCTGGATACCCAAAGAAACTGACCGGAGCCTGAACGCTCAAAGTAAAAACCAGAGTCTGGATACCCAACGAAACTGACCGGAGCCTGAACGCTCAACGTAATAACCGGAGTCTGGATACCCAACGAAACTGACCGGAGCCTGAACGCTCAACGTAATAACCGGAGTCTGGATACCCAACAAAACTGACAGGAGCCTGAACGCTCAACGTAAAAATCGGAGACTGGATACCCAACGAAACTGACCGGGGCCTGAATGCTCAACGTAAAAATCGGAGTCTGGATACCAAACGAAACTGACCGGGGCCTGAATGCTCAACGTAATAACTGAAGTCTGGATACCAAACGAAACTGACCGGAGCCTGAACGCTCAATGTAATAACCGGAGTATGGATCCAACGAAACTGACCGGAGCCTGAACGCTCAACATAATAACAGGGGTCTGGATACCCAACGAAACTGACCGGAGCCTGAACGCTCAACGTAATAACCGGAGTCTGGATACCCAACAAAACTGACCGGAGCCTGAACGCTCAACGTAAAAACCGGAGTCTGGATACCCAACGAAACTGACCGGAGCCTGAACGCTCAACGTAATAACTGGAGTCTGGATACACAACGAAACTGACCGGAGCCTGAACGCTCAATGTAATAACCGGAGTCTGGATACCCAACAAAACGGGCCGGTGCCTGAACGCTCAACGTAAAAACCGGAGTCTGGATACCCAACGAAACTGACTGGAGCCTAAACGCTCAACGTAATAACTAGAGTCTGGATACACAACGAAATTGACCGGAGGCTGAACGCTCAACGTAATAACCGGAGTCTGGATACTCAACAAAACTGACCGGAGCCTGAACGCTCAACGTAAAAACCGGAGTCTGGATACCCAATGAAACTGACCGGAGCCTGAACGCTCAACGTAATAACTGGAGTCTGGATACACAACGAAACTGACCGGAGCCTGAACGCTCAACGTAATAACCGGAATCTGGATACACAACGAAACTGATCGGAGCTTGAACGCTCAACGTAATAACCGGAATCTGGATACCCAACGAAACTGACCGGAGCCTGAACGCTTAACGTAATAACCGGAGTCTGGATACCCAACAAAACTGACCGGAGCCTGAACGCTCAACGTAAAAACCAGAGTCTGGATACCCAACAAAACTGACCGGAGCCTGAACGCTCAACATAAAAATCGAAGTCTGGATACCCAACGAAACTGACCGGGGCCTGAATGCTCAACGTAATAACTGAAGTCTGGATACCAAACAAAACTGACCGGAGCCTAAACACTCAATGTAATAACCGCAGTCTGGATACCCAACGAAACTGACCGGAGCCTGAACGCTCAACATAATAACCGGAGTCTGGATACCCAACGAAACTGACCGGAGCCTGAACGCTCAACGTAATAACCGGAGTCTGGATACCCAACAAAACTGACCGGAGCCTGAACGCTCACGTAAAAACCGGAGTCTGGATACCCAACGAAACTGATCGGAGCCTGAACGCTCAACGTAATAACTGGAGTCTGGATACACAACGAAACTGACCGGAGCCTGAACGCTCAACATTATAACCGGAGTCTGGATACCCAATAAAACTGACTGGAGCCTGAACGCTCAACGTAAAAACCGGAGTCTGGATACCCAACGAAACTGACCGGAGCCTGAACGCTCAACGTAATAACCGGAGTCTGGATATCGAACGAAACTGACCGGAGCCTGAACGCTCAACGTAATAACTGGAGTCTGGATACCCAACGAAACTGACCGGAGACTGAACGCTTAAAGTAAAAACCAGAGTCTGGATACCCAACGAAATTGACCGGAGCCTGAACGCTCAACGTAATAACCGGAGTCTGGATACCCAACGAAACTGACCGGAGCCTGAACGCTTAACGTAATAACCAGAGTCTGGATACCCAACAAAACTGACCGGAGCCTGAACGCTCAACGTAAAAACCAGAGTCTGGATACCCAACAAAACTGACCGGAGCCTGAACGCTCAACGTAAAAATCGGAGTCTGGATACCCAACGAAACTGACCGGGGCCTGAATGGTCAACGTAATAACTGAAGTCTGGATACCAAACGAAACTGACCGGAGCCTAAACACTCAATGTAATAACCGGAGTCTGGATACCCAACGAAACTGACCGGAGCCTGAAAGCTCAACATAATAACCGGAGTCTGGATACCCAACGAAACTGACCGGAGCCTGAACACTCAATGTAATAACCGGAGTCTGGATACCCAACAAAACTGACCGGAGCCTGAACGCTCAACGTAAAAACCGGAGTCTGGATACCCAACGAAACTGACCGGAGCGTGAACGCTCAACGTAATAACCGGAGTCTGGATACACAACGAAACTGATCGGAGCCTGAACGTTCAACGTAATAACCGGAGCCTGGATACCCAATAAAACTGACCGGAGCCTGAACGCTCAACGTAAAAACCGGAGTCTGGATACCCAACGAAACTGACCGGAGCCTGAAGGCTCAACGTAATAACCGGAGTCTGGATACACAACGAAATTGACCGGAGCCTGAACGCTCAACGTAACAACCGGAGTCTGGACACCCAACGAAACTAACCGGAGCCTGAACGTTCAACGTAATAACCGGAGTCTGGATACCCAACAAAACTGACCGGAGCCTGAACGCTCAACGTAATAACCGGAATCTGGATACACAACGAAACTGATCGGAGCTTGAACGCTCAATGTAATAACCGAAGTTCGGATACCCAACGAAACTGACCGGAGCCTGAACGCTCAACATAATAATCGGAGTCTGGATACCCAACAAAACTGACCGGAGCCTGAACGTTCAACGTAATAACCGGAATCTGGATACGCACCGAAACTGACCGGAGCCAGACCGCTCAAACTAATAACCGAAGTCTGGATACACAACGAAACTGAACGAAGACTGAACACTCAACGTAATAACCGGAGTCTAGATACCCAACGACACTGACCGGAGCCTGCTCGCTCAACGTAATAACCGGAGTCTGGATACCCAGCAAAACTGACCGGAGCCCGAACGCTCAACGTAAAAACCAGAGTCTGGATACCCAACAAAACTGACCGGAGCCGGAACGCTGAACATAAAAACCGGAGTCTGGATACCCAACGAAACTGACCGGAGCCTGAACGCTCAACGTAATAACCGGAGTCTGGATACCCAACGAAACTGACCGTAGCCTGAACGCTCAACGTAATAACCGGAGTCTGGATACCCAAAGAAACTGACCGGAGCCTGAACGCTCAAAGTAAAAACCAGAGTCTGGATACCCAACGAAACTGACCGGAGCTTGAACGCTCAACGTAATAACCGGAGTCTGGATACCCAACGAAACTGACCGGAGCCTGAACGCTTAACGTAATAACCGGAGTCTGGATACCCAACAAAACTGACAGGAGCCTGAACGCTCAACGTAAAAATCGGAGTCTGGATACCCAACGAAACTGACCGGGGCCTGAATGCTCAACGTAAAAATCGGAGTCTGGATACCAAACGAAACTGACCGGGGCCTGAATGCTCAACGTAATAACTGAAGTCTGGATACCAAACGAAACTGACCGGAGCCTGAACGCTCAATGTAATAACCGGAGTATGGATCCAACGAAACTGACCGGAGCCTGAACGCTCAACATAATAACAGGGGTCTGGATACCCAACGAAACTGACCGGAGCCTGAACGCTCTACGTAATAACCGGAGTCTGGATACCCAACAAAACTGACCGAAGCCTGAACGCTCAACGTAAAAACCAGAGTCTGGATACCCAACGAAACTGACCGGAGCCTGAACGCTCAACGTAATAACTGGAGTCTGGATACACAACGAAACTGACCGGAGCCTGAACGCTCAATGTAATAACCGGAGTCTGGATACCCAACAAAACTGACCGGTGCCTGAACGCTCAACGTAAAAACCGGAGTCTGGATACCCAACGAAACTGACCGGAGCCTAAACGCTCAACGTAATAACTGGAGTCTGGATACACAACGAAACTGACCGGAGGCTGAACGCTCAACGTAATAACCGGAGTCTGGATACTCAACAAAACTGACCGGAGCCTGAACGCTCAACGTAAAAACCGGAGTCTGGATACCCAATGAAACTGACCGGAGCCTGAACGCTCAACGTAATAACTGGAGTCTGGATACACAACGAAACTGACCGGAGCCTGAACGCTCAACGTAATAACCGGAGTGTGGATACCCAATAAAACTGACCGGAGCATGAACGCTCAACGTAAAAACCGGAGTCTGGATACCCAACGAAACTGACCGGAGCCTGAACGCTCAACGTAATAACTGGAGTCTGGATACACAACGAAACTGACCGGAGCCTGAACGCTCAATGTAATAACCGGAGTCTAGATACCCAACAAAACTGACCGGTGCCTGAACGCTCAACGTAAAAACCGGAGTCTGGATACCCAACGAAACTGACCGGAGCCTAAACGCTCAATGTAATAACTGGAGTCTGGATACACAACGAAACTGACCGGAGCCTGAACGCTCAACGTAATAACCGGAGTCTGGATACTCAACAAAACTGACCGGATCCTGAACGCTCAACGTAAAAACCGGAGTCTGGATACCCAACGAAACTGACCGGAGCCTGAACGCTCAATGTAATAACTGGAGTCTGGATACACAACGAAACTGACCGGAGCCTGAACGCTCAACGTAATAACCGGAGTCTGGATACCCAATAAAACTGACCGGAGCCTGAACGCTCAATGTAAAAACCGGAGTCTGGATACCCAACGAAACTGACCGGAGCCTGAACGCTCAACGTAATAACCAGAGTCTGGATACACAACAAAATTGACCGGAGCCTGAATGCTCAACGTAATAACCGGAGTCTGGATACTCAACGAAACTGACCGGAGCCTGAACGCACAACGTAATAACTGGAGTCTGGATGCTCAACGAAAATGACCGGAGCCTGAACGCTCAACGTAATAACCGGAGTCTGGACACCCAACGAAACTGAACGGAGTCTGAACGTTCAACGTAATAACCGGAGTCTGGATACCCAACGAAACTGACCGGAGCCTGAACGCTCAACGTAATAACCGGAATCTGGATACACAACGAAACTGATCGGAGCTTGAACGCTCAACGTAATAACCGAAGTTCGGATACCCTACGAAACTGACCGGAGCCTGAACGTTCAACGTAATAACCGGAGTCTGGATACCCAACAAAACTGACCGGAGCCTGACCGTTCAACGTAATAACCAGAATCTGGATACACAACGAAACTGACTGGAGCCTGAACCATCAATGTAATAACCGAAGTGTGGATACGCAACGAAACTGAACGGAGCCTGAACGCTCAACGTAATAACCGGAGTCTAGATACACAACGAAACTGACCAGAGCCTGAACGCTCAACGTTATAACCGGAGTCTGGATACCCAACGAAACTGACTGGAACCTGCTCGCTCAATGTAATAACCGGAGTCTGGATACCCAGCGAAAATGACCGGAGCCTGAACCCTCAACGTAATAACCGGAGTCTGGATACCCAACAAAACTGAATGGAGCCTGAACGTTCAACGTAAAAACCGGAGTCTGGATACCCAAAAAAACTGACCAGAGCCTGAACGCTCAACGTAAAAACCGGAGCCTGGATACCCAACGAAACTGACCGGAGCCTGAATGCTCAACGTAATAATCGGAGTCTGGATACCCAACGAAACTGATCGGAGCCTGAACGCTCAAAGTAAAAACCAGAGTCTGGATACCCAACGAAACTGACCGGAGCCTGAACGCTCAACGTAATAACCAGAGTCTGGATACCCAACGAAACTGACCGGAGCCTGAACGCTCAATGTAATAATCGGAGTCTGGATACCCAACGAAACTGACCGGAGCCTGAACGCTCAAAGTAAAAACCAGAGTCTGGATACCCAACGAAACTGACCGGAGCCTGAACGCTCAACATAATAACCGGAGTCTGGATACCCAACGAAACTGACCGGAGCCTGAACGCTTAACGTAATAACCGGAGTCTGGATACCCAACAAAACTGACCGGAGCCTGAACGCTCAACGTAAAAACCAGAGTCTGGATACCCAACAAAACTGACCGGAGCCTGAACGCTCAACGTAAAAATCGGAGTCTGGATACCCAAAGAAACTGACCGGGGCCTGAATGCTCAACGTAATAACTGAAGTCTGGATACAAAACGAAACATACCGGAGCCTAAACACTCAATGTAATAACCGGAGTCTGGATACCCAACGAAACTGACCGGAGCCTGAACGCTCAACGTAATAACCTGAGTCTGGATACTCAACGAAACTGACCGGAGCCTGAACGCTCAACGTAAAAACCGGAATCTGGATACCCAACGAAACTGACCGGAGCCTGAACGCTCAACGTAATAACCGGAGCCTGGATACACAACGAAATTGACCGGAGCCTGAATGCTCAACGTAATAACCGGAGTCTGGATACTCAACAAAACTGACCAGAGCCTGAACGCACAACGTAATAACTGGAGTCTGGATGCACAACGAAAATGACCGGAGCCTGAACGCTCAACGTAATAACCGGAGTCTGGACACCCAATGAAACTGACCGGAGCCTGAACGTTCAACGTAATAACCGGAGTCTGGATACCCAACGAAACTGACCGGAGCCTGAACGCTCAACGTAATAACCAGAATCTGGATACACAACGAAACTGACCGGAGCGTGAACGCTCAACGTAATAACTGAAGTTCGGATACCCAACGAAATTGACCGGAGCCTGAACGCCAACGTAATAACCAGAGTCTGGTTACCCAACAAAATTGACCGGAGCCTGAACGTTCAGCATAATAACCGGAATCTAGATACACAACGAAACTGACTGGAGCCTGAACCATCAATGTAATAACCGAAGTCTGGATACGCAACAAAACTGACCAGAGCTAGATCGCTCAAAGTAATAACCGAAGTCTGGATACACAACGAAACTGAACGGAGCCTGAACGCTCAACGTAATAACCGGAGTCTAGATACCCAACGAAACTGACCGGAGCCTGAACGCTCACCGTAATAACCGGAGTCTGGATACCCAGCAAAACTGACCGGAGCCTGAATGCTCAACGTAAAAACCGGAGTCTGGATACCCAACGAAACTGACCGGAGCCTGAACGCTCAACGTAAAAACCAGAGTCTGGATACCCAACGAAACTAACCGGAGCCTTAACGCTCAACGTAATAACACGAGTCTGGATACCCAACGAAACTGACCGGAGCCGGAACGCTCAACGTAATAACCGGAGTCTGGATACCCAACGAAACTGACCGGAGCCTGAACACTTATAGTAAAAACCAGAGTCTGGATACCCAACGAAACTGACCGGAGCCTGAACGCTCAACGTAATAACCGGAGTCTGGATACCCAACGAAACTGACCGGAGCCTAAAAGCTTAACGTAATAACCGGAGTCTGGATACCCAAAAAAACTGACCGGAGCCTGAACGCTCAATGTAATAACCGTAGTCTGGATACCTAACGAAACTGACCGGAGCCTGAACGCTCAACGTAATAACCAGAGTCTGGATACCCAACGAAACTGACCGGAGCCTGAACGCTCAACGTAATAACCGGAGTCTGGATACCCAACAAAACTGACCGGAGCCTGAACGCTCAACGTAAAAACCGGAGTCTGGATACCCAACGAAACTGACCGGGGCCTGAACTCTCAACGTAATAACTAGAGTCTGGATACACAACGAAACTGACCGGAGCCTGAACGTTCAACGTAATAACCGGAGTCTGGATACCCTACGAAACTGAACGGAGCCTGAACGCTCAACGTAATAACCGGAGTCTGGATACTCAACGAAACTGACCAGAGCCTGAACGCACAACGTAATAACTGGAGTCTGGATGCTCAACGAAACTTATTGGAGCCTGAACGCTCACCGTAATAACCGGAGTCTGGACACCCAACGAAACTGACCGGAGCCTGAACGTTCAACGTAATAACCGGAGTCTGGATACCCAACGAAACTGACCGGAGCCTGAATGCTCAACGTAATAACCGGAGTCTGGATACCCAACGAAACTGACCGGAGCCTGAATGCTCAACGTAATAACCGGAGTCTGGATACCCTACGAAAGTGAACGGAGCCTGAACGCTCAACGTAATAACCGGAGTATGGATACCAAACAAAACTGACTGGAGCCTGAACGCTCAACGTAAAAACCGGAGTCTGGATACCCAACGAAACTGACCGGAGCCTGAACATTCAACGTAATAACCGAAGTCTGGATACCCGACGAAACAGACCGGAGCCTGCTCGCTCAACGTAATAACCGGAGTCTGGATACCCAACGAAACTGACCGGAGCCTGAACGCTCAACGTAATAACCGGAGTCTGGATACCCAAAGAAACTGACTGGAGCCTGAACGCTCAACGTAATAACCGGAGTCTGAATACCCAACGAAACGGACCGGAGCCTGAACGCTCAATGTAATAACCGGAGTCTGGATACCCAACGAAATTGACCGGAGCCTGAACCCTCTACGTAATAACCGGAGTCTGGATACCCAACAAAACTGACTGGAGCCTGAACGTTCAACGTAAAAACCGGAGTCTGGATACCCAAAAAAATTGACCAGAGCCTGAACGCTCAACGTAAAAACCGGAGTCTGGATACCCAACGAAACTGACCGGAGCCTGAACGCTCAACGTAATAATCGGAGTCTGGATACCCAACAAAAGTGACTGGAGCCTGAACGTTCAACGTAAAAACCTTAGTCTGGATACCAGAAAAAACTGACCAGAGCCTGAACGCTCAACGTAAAAACCGGAGTCTGGATACCCAACGAAACTGACCGGAGCCTGAACGCTCAACGTAAAAACCAGAGTCTGGATACCCAACGAAACTGACCGGAGCCTGAAGGCTCACCGTAATAACCGGAGTCTGGACACCCAACGAAACTGACCGGAGCCTGAACGTTCAACGTAATAACCGGAGTCTGGATACTATCCGAAACTGACTGGAGCCTGAAAGATCAACGTGATAACCGGAGTCTGGATACACAATGAAATTGATCAGAGCTTGATCGCTCAACGTAATAACCGGAGTCTGGATACACAACGAAACTGACCGGAGCCTGAACGCTCAACGTAATAACCGGAGTCTGGATACCCAACGAAACTGACCGGAGCCTGAATGCTCAACGTAAAAACCAGAGTCTGGATACCCAACGAAACTGACCGGAGCCTGAACGCTCAACGTAATAACCGGAGTCTGGATACCCAACGAAACTGACCAGAGCCAGAACGCTTAACGTAATAACCGGAGTCTGGATACCCAACAAATCTGACCGGAGCCTGAACGCTCAACGTAAAAACCAGAGTCTGGATACCCAACAAAACTGACCGGAGCCTGAACGCTCAACGTAAAAATCGGAGTCTGGATACCCAACGAAACTGACCGGAGCCTGAACGCTCAACGTAATAACTGAAGTCTGGATACCAAACGAAACTGACCGGAGCCTGAACACTCAACGTAAAAACCATAGTCTGGATACCCAACGAAATTGACCGGAGCCTGAACGCTCAACGTAATAACCGGAGTCTAGATACACAACGAAACTGATCGGAGCTTGAACGCTCAACATAATAACCGAAGTTCGGATACCCAACGAAACTGACCGGAGCCTGAACGCTCAACATAATAACCGGAGTCTGGATACCCAACAAAACTGACCGGAGCCTGAACGTTCAACGTAATAACCCAACGGAGTCTGGATACCCAACGAAACTGACTAGAGCCTGAACCATCAATGTAATAACCGAAGTCTGGATACGCAACGAAACTGACCGGAGCCAGATCGCTCAAAGTAATAACCGAAGTCTTGATACACAACGAAACTGAACAGAGCCTGAACGCTCAACGTAATAACCGGAGTCTAGATACCCAACGAAACTGACCGGAGCCTGAACGCTCAATGTAATAACCGGAGTCTAGATACCCAACGAAACTGACCGGAGCCTGCTCGCTCAACGTAATAACCGGAGTCTGGATACCCAGCAAAACTGACCAGAGCCTGAACGCTCAACGTAAAAACCGGAGTCTGGATACCCAACAAAATTGACCGGAGCCTAAACGCTCAACATAAAAACCGGAGTCTAGATACGCAATGAAATTGAACGGAGCCTGAACGCTCAATGTAATAACCGGAGTCTGGATACTCAACGAAACTGACCAGAGCCAGAATGCACAATGTAATAACTCGAGTCTGGATACACAATGAAATTGATCAGAGCTTGATCGCTCAACATAATAACCGGAGTCTGGATACACAACGAAACTGACCGGAGCCTGAACGCTCAATGTAATAACCGGAGTCTGGATACCCAACGAAACTGACCGGAGCCTGAATGCTCAACGTAAAAACCAGAGTCTGGATACCCAACGAAACTTACCGGAGCCTGAACGCTCAACGTAATAACCGGAGTCTGGATACCCTACGAAACTGAACGGAGCCTGCTCGCTCAACGTAATAACCAGAGTCTGGATACCCAACGAAACTGACCGGAGCCTGAACGCTCAACGTAATAACCGGAGTTCGGATACCCAACGAAACTGACCGGAGCCTGAACGCTCAACATAATAACCGGAGTCTGGATACCCAACAAAACTGACCGGAGCCTGAACGTTCAACGTAATAACCGGAATCTGGATACACAACGAAACTGACTAGAGCCTGAACCATCAATGTAATAACTGAAGTCTGGATACGCAACGAAACTGACCGGAGCCAGATCGCTCAAAGTAATAACCGAAGTCTTGATACACAATGAAACTGAACGGAGCCTGAACGCTCAACGTAATAACCAGAGTCTAGATACCCAACGAAACTGACCGGAGCCTGAACGCTCAACGTAATAACCGGAGTCTAGATACCCAACGAAACTGACCGGAGCCTGCTCGCTCAACGTAATAACCGGAGTCTGGATACCCAGCAAAACTGACCAGAGCCTGAATGCTCAACGTAAAAACCGGAGTCTGGATACCCAACAAAACTGACCGGAGCCTGAACGCTCAACGTAATAACCGGAATCTGGATACACAATGAAACTGACTAGAGCCTGAACCATCAATGTAATAACCGAAGTCTGGATACGCAACGAAACTGACCGGAGCCAGATCGCTCAAAGTAATAACCGAAGTCTTGATACACAACGAAACTGAACGGAGCCTGAACGCTCAACGTAATAACCGGAGTCTAGATACCCAACGAAACTGACCGGAGCCTGAACGCTCAACGTAATAACCGGAGTCTAGATACCCAACGAAACTGACCGGAGCCTGCTCGCTCAACGTAATAACCGGAGTCTGGATACCCAGCAAAACTGACCAGAGCCTGAACGCTCAACGTAAAAACCGGAGTCTGGATACCCAACAAAATTGACCGGAGCCTGAACGCTCAACATAAAAACCGGAGTCTAGATACGCAATGAAATTGAACGGAGCCTGAACGCTCAATGTAATAACCGGAGTCTGGATACTCAACGAAACTGACCAGAGCCTGAATGCACAATGTAATAACTCGAGTCTGGATACACAATGAAATTGATCAGAGCTTGATCGCTCAACGTAATAACCGGAGTCTGGATACACAACGAAACTGACCGGAGCCTGAACGCTCAATGTAATAACCGGAGTCTGGATACCCAACGAAACTGACCGGAGCCTGAATGCTCAACGTAAAAACCAGAGTCTGGATACCCAACGAAACTTACCGGAGCCTGAACGCCCAACGTAATAACCGGAGTCTGGATACCCTACGAAACTGAACGGAGCCTGCTCGCTCAATGTAATAACCAGAGTCTGGATACCCAACGAAACTGACCGGAGCCTGAACGCTCAACGTAATAACCGGAGTTCGGATACCCAACGAAACTGACCGGAGCCTGAACGCTCAACATAATAACCGGAGTCTGGATACCCAACAAAACTGACCGGAGCCTGAACGTTCAACGTAATAACCGGAATCTGGATACACAACGAAACTGACTAGACCCTGAACCATCAATGTAATAACCGAAGTCTGGATACGAAACGAAACTGACCGGAGCCAGATCGCTCAAAGTAATAACCGAAGTCTTGATACACAACGAAACTGAACGGAGCCTGAACGCTCAACGTAATAACCGGAGTCTGGATACCCAACAAAACTGACCGGAGCCTGAACGTTCAACGTAATAACCGAAATCTGGATACACAACGAAACTGACTAGAGCCTGAACCATCAATGTAATAACCGAAGTCTGGATACGCAACGAAACTGACCGGAGCCAGATCGCTCAAAGTAATAACCGAAGTCTTGATACACAATGAAACTGAACGGAGCCTGAACGCTCAACGTAATAACCGGAGTCTAGATACCCAACGAAACTGACCGGAGCCTGAACGCTCAACGTAATAACCGGAGTCTAGATACCCAACGAAACTGACCGGAGCCTGCTCGCTCAACGTAATAACCGGAGTCTGGATACCCAGCAAAACTGACCAGAGCCTGAACGCTCAACGTAAAAACCGGAGTCTGGATACCCAACAAAACTGACCGGAGCCTGAACGCTCAACATAAAAACCGGAGTCTAGATACGCAATGAAACTGAACGGAGCCTGAACGCTCAGTGTAATAACCGGAGTCTGGATACCCAACGAAACTGACCGGAGCCTGAACGCTCAACGTAATAATCGGAGTCTGGATACCCAACGAAATTGACCAGGGCCTGAAGGCTCAACGTAATAACCGGAATCTGGATACTCAACAAAACTGACCAGAGCCTGAACGCTCAACGTAATAACCGGAGTCTGGATACCCAACGAAACTGACCGGAGCCTGAACGCTCAACGTAATAACCGAAGTCTGGATACCCAACGAAACTGACCGGAGCCTGAACGCTCAACGTAATAACCGGAGTCTGGATACCCTACGAAACTGAACGGAGCCTGCTCGCTCAACGTAATAATCGGAGTCTGGATACCCAACGAAACTGACCGGAGCCTGAAAACTCAACGTAATAACCGGAGTCTGGATACCCAAAGAAACTGACTTGAGCCTGAACGCTCAACGTAATAACCGGAGTCTTAATACCCAACGAAACGGACGGGAGCCTGAACGCTCAATGTAATAACCATAGTCTGGATAACCAACGAAACTGATCGGAGCCTGAACCCTCAATATAATAACCGGAGTCTGGATACCCAACAAAAGTGACTGGAGCCTGAACGTTCAACGTAAAAACCTGAGTCTGGATACCAGAAAAAACTGACCAGAGCCTGAACGCTCAACGTAAAAACCGGAGTCTGGATACCCAACGAAACTGACCGGAGCCTAAACGCTCAACGTAATAATCGGAGTCTGGATACCCAACGAAATTGACCGGAGCCTGAAGGCTCACCGTAATAACCGGAGTCAGGACACCCAACGAAACTGACCGGAGCCTGAACGCTCAACGTAATAACCGGAGTCTGGATACCCTACGAAACTGAACGGAGCCTGCTCGCTCAACGTAATAACCAGAGTCTGGATACCCAACGAAACTGACCGGAGCCTGAACGCTCAACGTAATAACCGGAGTTCGGATACCCAACGAAACTGACCGGAGCCTGAAAGCTCAACATAATAACCGGAGTCTGGATACCCAACAAAACTGACCGAAGCCTGAACGTTCAACGTAATAACCGGAATCTGGATACACAACGAAACTGACTAGACCCTGAACCATCAATGTAATAACCGAAGTCTGGATACGAAACGAAACTAACCGGAGCCAGATCGCTCAAAGTAATAACCCAAGTCTTGATACACAACGAAACTGAACGGAGCCTGAACGCTCAACGTAATAACCGGAGTCTGGATACCCAACAAAACTGACCGGAGCCTGAACGTTCAACGTAATAACCGGAATCTGGATACACAACGAAACTGACTAGAGCCTGAACCATCAATGTAATAACCGAAGTCTGGATACGCAACGAAACTGACCGGAGCCAGATCGCTCAAAGTAATAACCGAAGTCTTGATACACAATGAAACTGAACGGAGCCTGAACGCTCAACGTAATAACCGGAGTCTAGATACCCAACGAAACTGACCGGAGCCTGAACGCTCAACGTAATAACCGGAGTCTAGATACCCAACGAAATTGACCGGAGCCTGCTCGCTCAACGTAATAACCGGAGTCTGGATACCCAGCAAATCTGACCAGAGCCTGAACGCTCAACGTAAAAACCGAAGTCTGGATACCCAACAAAACTGACCGGAGCCTGAACGCTCAACATAAAAACCGGAGTCTAGATACGCAATGAAACTGAACGGAGCCTGAACGCTCAACGTAAAAACCGGAGTCTGGATACCCAACGAAACTGACCGGAGCCTGAACGCTCAACGTAATAATCGGAGTTTGGATACCCAACGAAATTGACCGAGCCTGAAGGCTCACCGTAATAACCGGAGTCTGGACACCCAACGAAACTGACCGGAGCCTGAACGTTCAACGTAATAACCGGAGTCTGGATACTATCCGAAACTGACTGGAGCCTGAAAGATCAACGTGATAACCGGAGTCTGGATACACAATGAAATTGATCAGAGCTTGATCGCTCAACGTAATAACCGGAGTCTGGATACACAACGAAACTGACCGGAGCCTGAACGCTCAACGTAATAACCGGAGTCTGGATACCCAACGAAACTGACCGGAGCCTGAATGCTCAACGTAAAAACCAGAGTCTGGATACCCAAAGAAACTGACCGGAGCTTGAACGCTCAACGTAATAACCGGAGTCTGGATACCCAACGAAACTGACCAGAGCCAGAACGCTTAACGTAATAACCGGAGTCTGGATACCCAACAAAACTGACCGGAGCCTGAACGCTCAACGTAAAAACCAGAGTCTGGATACCCAACAAAGCTGACCGGAGCCTGAACGCTCAACGTAAAAATCGGAGTCTGGATACCCAACGAAACTGACCGGAGCCTGAACGCTCAACGTAATAACTGAAGTCTGGATACCAAACGAAACTGACCGGAGCCTGAACACTCAACGTAAAAACCAGAGTCTGGATACCCAACGAAATTGACCGGAGCCTTAACGCTCAACGTAATAACCGGAGTCTGGATACACAACGAAACTGACCGGAGCCTGAACGCTCAACGTAATAACCGGAGTCTGGATACCCAACGAAACTGAATGGAGCCTGAACGCTCAACGTAATAACCGGAGTCTGGATACTCAATGAAACTGACTGGAGCCTGAACGCACAACGTAATAACTGGAGTCTGGATGCTCAACGAAAATGATCAGAGCCTGAACGCTCAACGTTATAACCGGAGTCTGGACACCCAACGAAACTGACCGGAGCGTGAACGTTCAACGTAATAACCGGAGTCTGGATACCCAACGAAACTGACCGGAGCCTGAACGCTCAACGTAATAACTGGAGTCTGGATACCCAACGAAACTGTCCAGAGCCTGAACGCTCAATGTAATAACTGGAGTCTCGATACCCAACGAAACTGACAGGAGCCTGAATACTCAACGTAATAACCGAAGTCTGGATACCCTATGAAACTAAAAGGAGCCTGAACGCTCAACATAATAACCAGAGTATGGATACCCAACAAAAATGACTAGAGCCTGAACGCTCAACATAAAAACCGGAGCCTGGATACCCAACGAAACTGACCGGAGCCTGAACACTCAACGTAATAACCGATGTCTGGATACCCAACGAAACTGACCGGAGCCTGCTCGCTCAATGTAATAACCGGAGTCTGGATACCCAACGAAAATGACCGGAGCCTGAACAATAAACGTAATAACGGAGTTTGGATACCCAAAGAAACTGAATGGAGCCTGAACGCTCAATGTAATAACCGGAGTCTATATACCCAACGAAATGGACCGGAGCCTGAACGCTCAATGTAATAACCGGAGTCTGGATACCCAATGAAACTGACCGGAGCCTGAACGCTCAACGTAATAACCGGAGTCTAGATACCCAACGAGACTGACCGGAGCCTGAACGCTCAACGTAATAACCGGAGTCTAGATACCCAACGAAATTAACCGAGCCTGCTCGCTCAACGTAATAACCGGAGTCTGGATACCCAGCAAAACTGACCAGAGCCTGAACGCTCAACATAAAATTCGGAGTCTGGATACCCAACAAAACTGACCGGAGCCTGAACGCTCAACATAAAAACCGGAGTCTAGATACCCAATGAAACTGAACGGAGCCTGAACGCTCAATGTAATAACCGGAGTCTGCATACTCAACGAAACTGACCAGAGCCTGAATGCACAATGTAATAACTGGAGTCTGGATACACAATGAAATTGATCAGAGCTTGATCGCTCAACGTAATAACCGGAGTCTGGATACACAACGAAACTGACCGGAGCCTGAACGCTCAACGTAATAACCGGAGTCTGGATACCCAACGAAACTGACCGGAGCCTGAATGCTCAACGTAAAAACCAGAGTCTGATACCCAACGAAACTGACCGGAGCCTGAACGCTCAACGTAATAACCGGAGTCTGGATACCCAACGAAACTGACCAGAGCCAGAACGCTTAACGTAATAACCGGAGTCTGGATACCCAAAAAAAATGACCGGAGCCTGAACGCTCAATGTAAAAACCAGAGTCTGGATACCCAACAAAACTGACCGGAGCCTGAATGCTCAACGTAAAAATCGGAGTCTGGATACCCAACGAAACTAACCGGAGCCTGAACGCTCAACGTAATAACTGAGGTCTGGATACCAAACGAAACTGACCGGAGCCTGAACACTCAACGTAAAAACCGGAGTCTGGATACCCAACGAAATTGACCGGAGCCTGAACGCTCAACGTAATAACCGGAGTCTGGATACACAAAGAAACTGACTGGAGCCTGAACGCTCAACGTAATAACCGGAGTCTGGATACCCAACGAAACTGAACGGAGCCTGAACGCTCAACGTAATAACCGGAGTCTGGATACTCAACGAAACTGACCCGAGCCTGAACGCACAACGTAATAACTGGAGTCTGGATGCTCAACGAAAATGATCAGAGCCTGAACGCTCAACGTAATAACCGGAGTCTAGACACCCAACGAAACTGACCGGAGCCTGAACGTTCAACGTAATAACCGGAGTCTGGATACCCAACGAAACTGACCGGAGCCTGAACGCTCAACGTAATAACCGGAGTCTGGATACCCAACGAAACTGTCCAGAGCCTGAACGCTCAACGTAATAATTGGAGTCTGGATACCCAACGAAACTGACAGGAGCCTGAACGCTCAACGTAATAACCGAAGTCTGGATACCCTATGAAACTGAAAGGAGCCTGAACGCTCAACATAATAACCAGAGTATGGATACCCAACAAAACTGACTAGAGCCTGAATGCTCAACGTAAAAACCGGAGTCAGTATACCCAACGAAACTGACCGGAGCCTGAACACTCAACGTAATAACCGAAGTCTGGATACCCAACGAAACTGACCGGAGCCTGCTCGCTCAACGTAATAACCGGAGTCTGGATACCCAACGAAAATGACCGGAGCCTGAACACTAAACGTAATAACGGAGTCTGGATACCCAAAGAAACTGACTGGAGCCTGAACGCTCAATGTAATAATCGGAGTCTGGATACCCAACGAAACGGACCGGAGCCTGAACGCTCAATGTAATAACCGGAGTCTGGATACCCAACGAAACTGACCGGAGCCTGAACGCTCAACGTAATAACCGGAATCTGGATACACAACGAAACTGATAAGAGCCTGAACGCTCAACGTAATAACCGGAGTCTGGATACTATCCGAAACTGACTAGAGCCTGAAAGATCAACGTGATAACCGGAGTCTGGATACACAATGAAATTGATCAGAGCTTGATCGCTCAACGTAATAACCGGAGTCTGGATACACAACGAAACTGACCGGAGCCTGAATGCTCAACGTAATAACCGGAGTCTGGATACCCAACGAAACTGACCGGAGCCTGAATGCTCAACGTAAAAACCAGAGTCTGGATACCCAACGAAACTGACCGGAGCCTGAATGCTCAACGTAATAACTGGAGTCTGGATACCCAACGAAACTGACCAGAGCCAGAACGCTTAACGTAATAACCGGAGTCTGGATACCCAACAAAAATGACCGGAGCCTGAACGCTCAACGTAAAAACCAGAGTCTGGATACCCAACAAAACTGACTGGAGCCTGAACGCTCAACGTAAAAATCAGAGTCTGGATACCCAACGAAACTGACCGGAGCCTGAACGCTCAACGTAATAACTGAAGTCTGGATACCAAACGAAACTGACCGGAGCCTGAACACTCAACGTAAAAACCGGAGTCTGGATACCCAACGAAATTGACCGGAGCCTGAACGCTCAACGTAATAACCGGAGTCTGGATACACAGCGAAACTGACCGGAGCCTGAACGCTCAACGTAATAACCGGAGTCTGGATACCCAACGAAACTGAACGGAGCCTGAACGCTCAACGTAATAACCGGAGTCTGGATACTCAACGAAACTGACCGGAGCCTGAACGCACAACGTAATAACTGGAGTCTGGATGCTCAACGAAAATGATCAGAGCCTGAACGCTCAACGTAATAACCGGAGTCTGGACACCCAACGAAACTGACCGGAGCCTGAACGTTCAACGTAATAACCGGAGTCTGGATACCCAACGGAACTGACCGGAGCCTGAACGCTCAACGTAATAACCGGAGTCTGGATACCCAACGAAACTGTCCAAAGCCTGAACGCTCAACGTAATAACTGGAGTCTGGATACCCAACGAAACTGACAGGAGCCTGAACGCTCAACGTAATAACCGAAGTCTGGATACCCTATGAAACTGAAAGGAGCCTGAACGCTCAACATAATAACCAGAGTATGGATACCCAACAAAACTGACTAGAGCCTGAATGCTCAACGTAAAAACCGGAGTCTGGATACCCAACGACACTGACCGGAGCCTGAACACTCAACGTAATAACCGAAGTCTGGATACCCAACGAAACTGACCGGAGCCTGCTCGCTCAACGTAATAACCGGAGTCTGGATACCCAACGAAAATGACCGGAGCCTGAACACTAAACATAATAACGGAGTCTGGATACCCAAAGAAACTGACTGGAGCCTGAACGCTCAATGTAATAACCGGAGTCTAGATACCCAACGAAACGGACCGGAGCCTGAACGCTCAATGTAATAACCAGAGTCTGGATACCCAACGAAACTGACCGGAGCCTGAACGCTCAACGTAATAACCGGAATCTGGATACACAACGAAACTGATCGGAGCTTGAATGCTCAACGTAATAACCGAAGTTCGGATACCCAACGAAACTGACCGGAGCCTGAACGCTCAACATAATAACCGGAGTCTGTATACCCAACAAAACTGACCGGAGCCTTAACGTTCAACGTAATAACCGGAATCTGGATACAAAACGAAACTGACTGGAGCCTGAACCATCAATGTACTAACCGAAGTCTGGATACGCAAAGAAACTGACCGGAGCCAGATCGCTCAAAGTAATAACCGAAGTCTTGATACACAACGAAACTGAACGGAGCCTGAACGCTCAACGTAATAACCGGAGTCTAGATACCCAACGAAACTAACCGGAGCCTGCTCGCTCAACGTAATAACCGGAGTCTGGATACCCAGCAAAACTGACCAGAGCCTGAACGCTCAACGTAAAAACCGGAGTCTGGATACCCAACAAAACTGACCGGAGCCTGAACGCTCAACATAAAAACCGGAGTCTAGATACGCAATGAAACTGAACGGAGCCTGAACGCTCAATGTAATAACCGGAGTCTGGATACTCAACGAAACTGACCAGAGCCTGAATGCACAATGTAATAACTGGAGTCTGGATGCTCAACGAAAATGACAGGAGCCTGAACGCTCAACGTAATAACCGGAGTCTGGACACCCAAAGAAACTGACCGGAGCCTGAACGTTCAACGTAATAACCGGAGTCTGGATACTATCCGAAACTGACTGGAGCCTGAAAGATCAACGTGATAACCGGAGTCTGGATACACAATGAAATTGATCAGAGCTTGATCGCTCAACGTAATAACCGGAGTCAGGATACACAACGAAACTGACCGGAGCCTGAATGCTCAACGTAATAACCGGAGTCTGGATACCCAACGAAACTGACCGGAGCCTGAATGCTCAACGTAAAAACCAGAGTCTGGATACCCAACGAAACTGACCGGAGCCTGAATGCTCAACGTAATAACTGGAGTCTGGATACCCAACGAAACTGACCAGAGCCAGAACGCTTAACGTAATAACCGGAGTCTGGATACCCAACAAAAATGACCGGAGCCTGAACGCTCAACGTAAAAACCAGAGTCTGGATACCCAACAAAACTGACTGGAGCCTGAACGCTCAACGTAAAAATCAGAGTCTGGATACCCAACGAAACTGACCGGAGCCTGAACGCTCAACGTAATAACTGAAGTCTGGATACCAAACGAAACTGACCGGAGCCTGAACACTCAACGTAAAAACCGGAGTCTGGATACCCAACGAAATTGACCGGAGCCTGAACGCTCAACGTAATAACCGGAGTCTGGATACACAGCGAAACTGACCGGAGCCTGAACGCTCAACGTAATAACCGGAGTCTGGATACCCAACAAAACTGACCGGAGCCTGAACGCTCAACATAAAAACCGGAGTCTAGATACGCAATGAAACTGAACGGAGCCTGAACGCTCAATGTAATAACCGGAGTCTGGATACTCAACGAAACTGACCAGAGCCTGAATGCACAATGTAATAACTGGAGTCTGGATGCTCAACGAAAATGACAGGAGCCTGAACGCTCAACGTAATAACCGGAGTCTGGACACCCAAAGAAACTGACCGGAGCCTGAACGTTCAACGTAATAACCGGAGTCTGGATACTATCCGAAACTGACTGGAGCCTGAAAGATCAACGTGATAACCGGAGTCTGGATACACAATGAAATTGATCAGAGCTTGATCGCTCAACGTAATAACCGGAGTCAGGATACACAACGAAACTGACCGGAGCCTGAATGCTCAACGTAATAACCGGAGTCTGGATACCCAACGAAACTGACCGGAGCCTGAATGCTCAACGTAAAAACCAGAGTCTGGATACCCAACGAAACTGACCGGAGCCTGAATGCTCAACGTAATAACTGGAGTCTGGATACCCAACGAAACTGACCAGAGCCAGAACGCTTAACGTAATAACCGGAGTCTGGATACCCAACAAAAATGACCGGAGCCTGAACGCTCAACGTAAAAACCAGAGTCTGGATACCCAACAAAACTGACTGGAGCCTGAACGCTCAACGTAAAAATCAGAGTCTGGATACCCAACGAAACTGACCGGAGCCTGAACGCTCAACGTAATAACTGAAGTCTGGATACCAAACGAAACTGACCGGAGCCTGAACACTCAACGTAAAAACCGGAGTCTGGATACCCAACGAAATTGACCGGAGCCTGAACGCTCAACGTAATAACCGGAGTCTGGATACACAGCGAAACTGACCGGAGCCTGAACGCTCAACGTAATAACCGGAGTCTGGATACCCAACGAAAATGAACGGAGCCTGAACGCTCAATGTAATAACCGGAGTCTGGATACTCAACGAAACTGACCGGAGCCTGAACGCACAACGTAATAACTGGAGTCTGGATGCTCAACGAAAATGATCAGAGCCTGAACGCTCAACGTAATAACCGGAGTCTGGACACCCAACGAAACTGACCGGAGCCTGAACGTTCAACGTAATAACCGGAGTCTGGATACCCAACGGAACTGACCGGAGCCTGAACGCTCAACGTAATAACCGGAGTCTGGATACCCAACGAAACTGTCCAAAGCCTGAACGCTCAACGTAATAACTGGAGTCTGGATACCCAACGAAACTGACAGGAGCCTGAACGCTCAACGTAATAACCGAAGTCTGGATACCCTATGAAACTGAAAGGAGCCTGAACGCTCAACATAATAACCAGAGTATGGATACCCAACAAAACTGACTAGAGCCTGAATGCTCAACGTAAAAACCGGAGTCTGGATACCCAACGACACTGACCGGAGCCTGAACACTCAACGTAATAACCGAAGTCTGGATACCCAACGAAACTGACCGGAGCCTGCTCGCTCAACGTAATAACCGGAGTCTGGATACCCAACGAAAATGACCGGAGCCTGAACACTAAACATAATAACGGAGTCTGGATACCCAAAGAAACTGACTGGAGCCTGAACGCTCAATGTAATAACCGGAGTCTAGATACCCAACGAAACGGACCGGAGCCTGAACGCTCAATGTAATAACCAGAGTCTGGATACCCAACGAAACTGACCGGAGCCTGAACGCTCAACGTAATAACCGGAATCTGGATACACAACGAAACTGATCGGAGCTTGAATGTTCAACGTAATAACCGAAGTTCGGATACCCAATGAAACTGACCGGAGCCTGAACGCTCAACATAATAACCGGAGTCTGGATACCCAACAAAACTGACCGGAGCCTGAACGTTCAACGTAATAACCGGAATCTGGATACAAAACGAAACTGACTGGAGCCTGAACCATCAATGTACTAACCGAAGTCTGGATACGCAAAGAAACTGACCGGAGCCAGATCGCTCAAAGTAATAACCGAAGTCTTGATACACAACGAAACTGAACGGAGCCTGAACGCTCAACGTAATAACCGGAGTCTAGATACCCAACGAAACTAACCGGAGCCTGCTCTCTCAACGTAATAACCGGAGTCTGGATACCCAGCAAAACTGACCAGAGCCTGAACGCTCAACGTAAAAACCGGAGTCTGGATACCCAACAAAACTGACCGGAGCCTGAACGCTCAACATAAAAACCGGAGTCTAGATACGCAATGAAACTGAACGGAGCCTGAACGCTCAATGTAATAACCGGAGTCTGGATACTCAACGAAACTGACCAGAGCCTGAATGCACAATGTAATAACTGGAGTCTGGATGCTCAACGAAAATGACAGGAGCCTGAACGCTCAACGTAATAACCGGAGTCTGGACACCCAAAGAAACTGACCGGAGCCTGAACGTTCAACGTAATAACCGGAGTCTGGATACTATCCGAAACTGACTGGAGCCTGAAAGATCAACGTGATAACCGGAGTCTGGATACACAATGAAATTGATCAGAGCTTGATCGCTCAACGTAATAACCGGAGTCAGGATACACAACGAAACTGACCGGAGCCTGAATGCTCAACGTAATAACCGGAGTCTGGATACCCAACGAAACTGACCGGAGCCTGAATGCTCAACGTAAAAACCAGAGTCTGGATACCCAACGAAACTGACCGGAGCCTGAACAATCAACGTAATAACCGGAGTCTGGATACCCAACGAAACTGACCAGAGCCAGAACACTTAACGTAATAACCGGAGTCTGGATACCCAACAAAACTGACCGGAGCCTGAACGCTCAACGTAAAAACCAGAGTCTGGATACCCAACAAAACTGACCGGAGCCTGAACGCTCAACGTAAAAATCGGAGTCTGGATACCCAACGAAACTTACCGGAGCCTGAACGCTCAACGTAATAACTGAAGTCTGGATACTAAACGAAACTGACCGGAGCCTGAACACTCAACGTAAAAACCGGAGTCTGGATACCCAACGAAATTGACCGGAGCCTGAACGCTCAACGTAATAACCGGAGTCTGGATACACAACGAAACTGACCGGAGCCTGAACGCTCAACGTAATAACCGGAGTCTGGATACCCAACGAAACTGAACGGAGCCTGAACGCTCAACGTAATAACCGGAGTCTGGATACTCAACGAAACTGACCGGAGCCTGAACGCACAACATAATAACTGGAGTCTGGATGCTCAACGAAAATTATCAGAGCCTGAACTCTCAACGTAATAACCGGAGTCTGGACACCCAACGAAACTGACCGGAGCCTGAACGTTCAACGTAATAACCGGAGTCTGGATACCCAACGAAAGTGACCGGAGCCTGAACGCTCAACGTAATAACCGGAGTCTGGATACCCAACGAAACTGTCCAGAGCCTGAACGCTCAATGTAATAACTAGAGTCTGGAATCCAACGAAACTGACAGGAGCCTGAACGCTCAACGTAATAACTGAAGTCTGGATACCCTATGAAACTGAAAGGAGCCTGAACGCTCAACATAATAACTAGAGTATGGATACCCAACAAATCTGACTAGAGCCTGAACGCTTAACGTAAAAACCGGAGTCTGGATACCCAACGAAACTGACCGGAGCCTGAACACTCAACGTAATAACCGGAGTCTGGATACCCAACGAAAATGACCGGAGCCGGAACACTAAACGTAATAACGGAGTCTGGATACCCAAAGAAACTGATTGGAGCCTGAACGCTCAATGTAATAACCGGAGTCTGGATACCCAACGAAATGGACCGGAGCCTGAACGCTCAATGTAATAACCAGAGTCTGGATACCCAACGAAACTAACCGGAGCCTGAACGCTCAACGTAATAACCGAAATCTGGATACACAACGAAACTGATCGGAGCTTGAACGCTCAACTTAATAACCGAAGTTCGGATACCCAACGAAACTGACCGGAGCCTGAACGCTCAACATCATAACCGGAGTCTGGATACCCAACAAAACTGACCGGAGCCTGAACGTTAAACGTAATAACCGGAATCTGGATACACAACGAAACTGACTGGAGCCTGAACCATCAATGTAATAACCGAAGTCTGGATACGCAACGAAACTGACCGGAGCCAAATCGCTCAAAGTAATAACCGAAGTCTTGATACACAACGAAACTGAACGGAGCCTGAACGCTCAACGTAATAACCGGAGTCTAGATACCCAACGAAACTGACCGGAGCCTGAACGCTCAACGTAATAACCGGAGTCTAGATACCCAAAGAAAGTGACCGGAGCCTGCTCGCTCAACGTAATAACCGGAGTCTGGATACCCAGCAAAACTGACCGGAGCCTGAACGCTCAACGTAAAAACCGGAGTCTAGATACCCAACAAAACTGACCGGAGCCTGAACGCTCAACATAAAAACCGGAGTCTAGATACGCAATGAAACTGAACGGAGCCTGAACGCTCAATGTAATAACCGGAGTCTGGATACTCAACGAAACTGACCGGAGCCTGATGCACAATGTAATAACTGGAGTCTGGATGCTCAATGAAAATGACAGGAGCCAGAACGCTCAACGTAATAACCGGAGTCTGGACACCCAATGAAACTGACCGGAGCCTGAACGTTCAACGTAATAACCGGAGTCTGGATACCCAACGAAACTGACCGGAGCCTGAACGCTCAACGTAATAACCGGAATCTGGATACACAACGAAACTGACCGGAGCTTGAACGCTCAACGTAATAACCAAAGTTCGGATACCCAATCAAACTGACCGGAGCTTGAACGCTCAACATAATAACTAGAGTCTAGATACCCAACGAAATTGACCAGAGCCTGAACGTTCAACGTAATAACCAAAATCTGGATACACAACGAAACTGACCGGAGCCTGAACGATCAATGTAATAATCAAAGTCTGGATACGCAACGAAACTGACTGGAGCCAAATCGCTCAACGTAATAACCGAAGTCTAGATACACAACGAAACTGATCGGAGCCTGAACGCTCAACGTAATAACCGGAGTCTAGATACCCAACGAAGTTGACTGGAGCCTACTCGCTCAACGTAATAACCGGAGTCTGGATACCCAACGAAACTGACCGGAGCCTGAACGCTCAACGTAATAACCGGAGTCTGGATACTCAACGAAACTGACCAGAGCCTGAACGCACAACGTAATAACCGAAGTCTGGATGCGCAACGAAAATGACCGGAGCCTGAACGCTCAACGTAATAACCGGAGTCTGGACACCCAACAAAACTGACCGGAGCCTGAACATTCAACGTAATAACCGGAGTCTGGATACCCAACGAAACTGACCGGAGCCTGAACGCTCAACGTAATAACCAGAGTCTGGATACCCAACGAAACTGACCGGAGCTTGGACGCTCAATGTAATAACTGAAGTCTGGATACCAAACGAAACTGACCAGAGCTTGAACGCTCAACGTAATAACCGGAGTCTGGATACCCAACGAAACTGACCGGAGCCTGAACGCTTAACGTAGTAACCGGGGTCTGGATACCCAACGAAACTGACCGGAGCCTGAACGCTCAATGTAATAACCGGAGTCTGGATACCCAACGAAACTGACCGGAGCCTGAACGCTCAACGTAAAAACCAGAGTCCGGATACCCAACGAAACTGACCGGAGCCTTAACGCTCAACGTAATAACCGGAGTCTGGATACCCAACGAAACTGACCGGAGCCTGAACACTTAACGTAATAACCGGAGTCTGGATACCCAACAAAACTGATCGGAGCCTGAACGCTCAACGTAAAAACCAGAGTCTAGATACCCAACAAAACTGACCGGAGCCTGAACGCCCAACGTAAAAATCAGAGTTTGGATACCCAACGAAACTGACCAGAGCCTGAACGCTCAACATAATAACTGAAGTCTGCATACCAAACGAAACTGACCGGAGCCTGAACACTCAATGTAATAACCAGAGTCTGGATACCCAACGAAACTGACCGGAGCCTGAACGCTCAACATAATAACCGGAGTCTGGATACCCAACGAAACTGACTGGAGCCTGACCGCTCAACATAATAACCGGAGTCTGGATACCCAACAAAACTGACCGGAGCCTGAACGCTCAACGTAAAAACCGTAGTCTGGATACCTAACGAAACTGACCGGGGCCTGAACTCTCAACGTATTAGCTAGAGTCTGGATACACAACGAAACTGACCGAAGCCTGAACGCTCAACGTAATAACCGGAGTCTGGATACCCAACGAAACTGAACGGAGCCTGAACGCTCAACGTAATAACCGGAGTCTGGATACTCAACGAAACTGACCAGAGCCTGAATGCACAACGTAATAACTGGAGTCTGGATGCTCAATGAAAATTACTGGAGCCTGAACGCTCACCGTAATAACCGGAGTCTGGACACCCAACGAAACTGACCGGAGCCTGAACGTTCAACGTAATAACCGGAGTCTGGATACCCAACGAAACTGACCGGAGCCTGAACGCTCAACGTAATAACCGGAGTCTGGATACCCAACGAAACTGACCGGAGCCTGAATGCTCAACGTAATAACCGGAGTCTAGATACCCTATGAAACTGAACGGAGCCTGAACGCTCAACATAATAACCGGGATATGGATACCCAACAAAACTGACTGGAGCCTGAACGCTCAACGTAAAAACCGGAGTCTGGATACCCAACGAAACTGACCGGAGCCTGAACATTCAACGTAATAACCGAAGTCTGGATACCCGACGAAACTGAAAGGAGCCTGAACGCTCAACATAATAACCAGAGTATGGATACCCAACAAAACTGACTAGAGCCTGAACACTCAACGTAATAACCGGAGTCTGGATACCCAAAGAAACTGACTGGAGCCTGAACGCTGGACGTAATAACCGGAGTCTGGATACCCAACGAAACGGACCGGAGCCTGAACCCTCAACGTAATAACCGGAGTCTGGATACCCAACAAAACTGACTGGAGCCTGAACGTTCAACGTAAAAACCGGAGTCTGGATACCCAAAAAAACTGACCAGAGCCTGAACGCTCAACGTAAAAACCGGAGTCTGGATACCCAACGAAATTGACCGGAGCCTGAACGCTCAACGTAATAATCGGAGTCTGGATACCCAACGAAATTGATCGGAGCCTGAAGGCTGAACGTAACAACCGGAATCTGGATACTCAACAAAACTGACCGGAGCCTGAATGCTCAACGTAATAACCGGAGTCTGGATACTATCCGAAACTGACTGGAGCCTGAAAGATCAACGTGATAACCGGAGTCTGGATACATAATGAAATTGATCGGAGCTTGATCGCTCAACGTGATAACCGGAGTCTGGATACACAACGAAACTGACCGGAGCCTGAACGCTCAACGTAATAACCGGAGTCTGGATACCCAACGAAACTGACCGGAGCCTGAACGCTCAACGTAAAACCAGAGTCTGGATACCCAACGAAACTGACCGGAGCCTGAACGCTCAACGTAAAAACCGGAGTCTGGATACCCAACGAAACTGACCAGAGCCTGAACGCTTAACGTAATAACCGGAGTCTGGATACCCAACAAAACTGACAGGAGCCTGAACGCTCAACGTAAAAACCGGAGTCTGGATACCCAAAAAAACTGACCGGAGCCTGAACGCTCAACGTAAAAATCAGAGTCTGGATACCCAACGAAACTGACCGGAGCCTGAACGCTCAACGTAATAATCGGAGTCTGGATACCCAACGAAATTGATCGGAGCCTGAAGGCTCAACGTAATAACCGGAATCTGGATACTCAACAAAACTGACCGGAGCCTGAACGCTCAACGTAATAACCGGAGTCTGGATACTATCCGAAACTGACTGGAGCCTGAAAGATCAACGTGATAACCGGAGTCTGGATACATAATGAAATTGATCGGAGCTTGATCGCTCAACGTGAAAACCGGAGTCTGGATACACAACGAAACTGACCGGAGCCTGAACGCTCAACGTAATAACCGGAGTCTGGATACCCAACGAAACTGACCGGAGCCTGAACGCTCAACGTAAAACCAGAGTCTGGATACCCAACGAAACTGACCGGAGCCTGAACGCTCAACGTAATAACCGGAGTCTGGATACCCAACGAAACTGACCAGAGCCTGAATGCTTAACGTAATAATCGGAGTCTGGATACCCAACAAAACTGACAGGAGCCTGAACGCTCAACGTAAAAACCGGAGTCTGGATACCCAACAAAACTGACCGGAGCCTGAACGCTCAACGTAAAAATTAGAGTCTGGATACCCAACAAAACTGACCGGAGCCTGAACGATCAACGTAAAAATCGGAGTCTGGATACCCAACGAAACTGACTGGAGCCTGAAAGATCAACGTGATAACCGGAGTCTGGATACATAATGAAATTGATCGGAGCTTGATCGCTCAACGTGATAACCGGAGTCTGGATACACAACGAAACTGACCGAAGCCTGAACGCTCAACGTAATAACCGGAGTCTGGATACCCAACGAAACTGACCGGAGCCTGAACGCTCAACGTAAAACCAGAGTCTAGATACCCAACGAAACTGACCGGAGCCTGAACGCTCAACGTAATAACCGGAGTCTGGATACCCAACGGAACTGACCGGAGCCTGAACACTAAACGTAATAACCGAAGTCTGGATACCCAAAGAAACTGACTGGAGCCTGAACGCTCAATGTAATAACCGGAGTCTGGATACCCAACGAAACGGACCAGAGCCTAAACGCTCAATGTAATAACCGGAGTCTGGATACCCAACGAAACTGACCGGAGCCTGAACCCTCAATGTAATAACCGAAGTCTAGATACACAACGAAACTGACCAGAGCCTGAACACTCAACGTAATAACCGGAGTCTAGATACCCAACGAAACTGACTGGAGCCTGCTCGCTCAACGTAATAACCGGAGTCTGGATACCCAACGAAACTGACCGGAGCCTGAACGCTCAACGTAATAACCGGAGTCTGGATACTCAACGAAACTGACCGGAGCCTGAACGCACAACGTAATAACCGGAGTCTAGATGCGCAACGAAAATGACCGGAGCCTGAACGCTCAACGTAATAACCGGAGTCTGGACACCCAACGAAACTGACCGGAGCCTGAACATTCAACGTAATAACCGGAGTCTGGATACCCAACGAAACTGACCGGAGCCTGAACGCTCAACGTAATAATCGGAGTCTGGATACCCAACGAAACTGACCAGAGCCTAGACGCTCAACGTAATAACTGAAGTATGGATACCAAACGAAACTGACCGGAGCCTGAACGCTCAACGTAATAACCGGAGTCTAGATACCCAACGAAACTGACCGGAGCCTGAACGCTTAACGTACTAACCGGAGTCTGGATACCTAACGAAACTGACCGGAGCCAGAACGCTCAACGTAATAACCGGAGTCTAGATACCCTACGAAACTGAACGGAGCCTGAACATTCAACGTAATAACCGAAGTCTGGATACCCGACGAAACTGACTGGAGCCTGCTCGCTCAACGTAATAACCGGAGTCTGGATACCCAAAGAAACTGACTGGAGCCTGAACGCTCAACGTAATAACCGGAGTCTGGATAGCCAACGAAACGGACCGGAGCCTGAACACTCAAGGTAATAACCGGAGTCTGGATACCCAAAGAAACTGACTGGAGCCTGAACGCTCAACGTAATAACCGGAGTCTGGATACCCAACGAAACGGACCGGAGCCTGAACGCTCAATGTAATAACCGGAGTCTGGATACCCAACGAAACTGACCGGAGCCTGAACCCTCAACGTAATAACCGGAGTCTGGATACCCAACAAAACTGACTGGAGCCTAAACGTTCAACGTAAAAACCGGAGTCTGGATACCCAAAAAAACTGACCAGAGCCTGAACGCTCAACGTAAAAACCGGAGTCTGGATACCCAACGAAATTGACCGGAGCCTGAACGCTCAACGTAATAATCGGAGTCTGGATACCCAACGAAATTGACCGGAGCCTGAAGGCTCAACGTAATAACCGGAATCTGGATACTCAACAAAACTGACCGGAGCCTGAACGCTCAACGTAATAACCAGAGTCTAGATACTATCCGAAACTGACTGGAGCCTGAAAGATCAACGTGATAACCGGAGTCTGGATACATAATGAAATTGATCGGAGCTTGATCGCTCAATGTGATAACCGGAGTCTGGATACACAGCGACACTGACCGGAGCCTGGACGCTCAACGTAATAACCGGAGTCTGGATACCCAACGAAACTGACCGGAGCCTGAACGCTCAACGTAAAAACCAGAGTCTGGATACCCAACAAAACTGACCGGAGCCTGAACGCTCAACGTAATAACCGGAGTCTGGATGCCCAACGAAACTGACCAGAGCCTGAACGCTTAACGTAATAACCGGAGTCTGGATACCCAACAAAACTGACAGGAGCCTGAACGCTCAACGTAAAAACCGGAGTCTGGATACCCAACAAAACTGACCGGAGCCTGAACGCTCAACGTAAAAATCGGAGTCTGGATACCCAACGAAACTGACCGGAGCCTGAACGCTCAACGTAAAAACCAGAGTCTGGATATCCAACGAAACTGACCGGAGCCTGAACGCTCAACGTAATAATGGGAGTCTGGATACCCAACGAAACTGACCAGAGCCTGAACGCTTAACGTAATAACCGGAGTCTGGATACCCAACAAAACTGACCGGAGCCTGAACGCTCAACGTAAAAATCGGAGTCTGGATACCCAACGAAACTGACCAGAGCCTGAACGCTCAACGTAATAACTGAAGTCTGGATACCAAACGAAACTGACCGGAGCCTGAACACTCAACGTAAAAACCGGAGTCTGGATACCCAACGAAATTGACCGGAGCCTGAACGCTCAACGTAATAACCGGAGTCTGGATACCCAACGAAACTGACCGGAGCCTGAACACTCAACGTAATAACCGAAGTCTAGATACCCAACGAAACTGACCGGAGCCTACTCGCTCAACGTAATAACCGGAGTCTGGATACCCAACGAAACTGACCGGAGCCTGAACACTAAACGTAATAACCGGAGTCTGGATACCCAAAGAAACTGACTGGAGCCTGAACACTCAATGTAATAACCGGAGTCTGGATACCCAACGAAATTGACCGGAGCCTGAAGGCTCAACGTAATAACCGGAATCTGGATACTCAACAAAACTGACCGGAGCCTGAACGCTCAACGTATTAACCGGAGTCTGGATACTATCCGAAACTGACTGGAGCCTGAAAGATCAACGTGATAACCGGAGTCTGGATACATAATGAAATTGATTGGAGCTTGATCGCTCAACGTGATAACCGGAGTCTTGATACACAGCGAAACTGACCGGAGCCTGGACGCTCAACGTAATAACCGGAGTCTGGATACCCAACGAAACTGACCGGAGCCTGGACGCTCAACGTAAAAACCAGAGTCTGGATACCCAACGAAACTGACCGGAGCCTGAACGCTCAACGTAATAACCGGAGTCTGGATACCCAACGAAACTGACCAGAGCCTGAACGCTTAACGTAATAACCGGAGTCTGGATACCCAACAAAACTGACAGGAGCCTGAACGCTCAACGTAAAAACCGGAGTCTGGATACCCAACAAAACTGACCGGAGCCTGAACGCTCAACGTAAAAATCGGAGTCTGGATACCCAACGAAACTGACCGGAGCCTGAACGCTCAACGTAAAAACCAGAGTCTGGATACCCAACGAAACTGACCGGAGCCTGAACGCTCAACGTAATAATCGGAGTCTGGATACCCAACGAAACTGACCAGAGCCTGAACGCTTAACGTAATAACCGGAGTCTGGATACCCAACAAAACTGACCGGAGCCTGAACGCTCAACGTAAAAACCAGAGTCTGGATACCCAACAAAACTGACCGGAGCCTGAACGCTCAACGTAAAAATCGGAGTCTGGATACCCAACGAAACTGACCAGAGCCTGAACGCTCAACGTAATAACTGAAGTCTGGATACCAAACGAAACTGACCGGAGCCTGAACACTCAACGTAAAAACCGGAGTCTGGATACCCAACGAAATTGACCGGAGCCTGAACGCTCAACGTAATAACCGGAGTCTGGATACCCAACGAAACTGACCGGAGCCTGAACACTCAACGTAATAACCGAAGTCTGGATACCCAACGAAACTGACCGGAGCCTACTCGCTCAACGTAATAACCGGAGTCTGGATACCCAACGAAACTGACCGGAGCCTGAACACTAAACGTAATAACCGGAGTCTGGATACCCAAAGAAACTGACTGGAGCCTGAACACTCAATGTAATAACCGGAGTCTGGATACCCAACGAAATTGACCGGAGCCTGAAGGCTCAACGTAATAACCGGAATCTGGATATTCAACAAAACTGACCGGAGCCTGAACGCTCAACGTATTAACCGGAGTCTGGATACTATCCGAAACTGACTGGAGCCTGAAAGATCAACGTGATAACCGGAGTCTGGATACATAATGAAATTGATTGGAGCTTGATCGCTCAACGTGATAACCGGAGTCTGGATACACAGCGAAACTGACCGGAGCCTGGACGCTCAACGTAATAACCGGAGTCTGGATACCCAACGAAACTGACCGGAGCCTGAACGCTCAACGTAAAAACCAGAGTCTGGATACCCAACGGAACTGACCGGAGCCTGAACGCTCAACGTAATAACCGGAGTCTGGATACCCAACGAAACTGACCAGAGCCTGAACGCTTAACGTAATAACCGGAGTCTGGATACCCAACAAAACTGACAGGAGCCTGAACGCTCAACGTAAAAACCGGAGTCTGGATACCCAACAAAACTGACCGGAGCCTGAACGCTCAACGTAAAAATCGGAGTCTGGATACCCAACGAAACTGACCGGAGCCTGAACGCTCAACGTAAAAACCAGAGTCTGGATACCCAACGAAACTGACCGGAGCCTGAACGCTCAACGTTCTAATCGGAGTCTGGATACCCAACGAAACTGACCAGAGCCTGAACGCTTAACGTAATAACCGGAGTCTGGATACCCAACAAAACTGACCAGAGCCTGAACGCTCAACGTAAAAACCAGAGTCTGGATACCCAACAAAACTGACCGGAGCCTGAACGCTCAACGTAAAAATCGGAGTCTGGATACCCAACGAAACTGACCAGAGCCTGAACGCTCAACGTAATAACTGAAGTCTGGATACCAAACGAAACTGACCGGAGCCTGAACACTCAACGTAAAAACCGGAGTCTGGATACCCAACGAAATTGACCGGAGCCTGAACGCTCAACGTAATAACCGGAGTCTGGATACCCAACGAAACTGACCGGAGCCTGAACACTCAACGTAATAACCAGAGTCTGGATACCCAACGAAACTGACCGGAGCCTACTCGCTCAACGTAATAACCGGAGTCTGGATACCCAACGAAACTGACCGGAGCCTGAACACTAAACGTAATAACCGGAGTCTGGATACCCAAAGAAATTGACTGGAGCCTGAACGCTCAATGTAATAACCGGAGTCTGGATACCCAACGAAACGGACCAGAGCCTAAACGCTCAATGTAATAACCGGAGTCTGGATACCCAACAAAACTGACCGGAGCTTGAACCCTCAATGTAATAACCGAAGTCTAGATACACAACGAAACTGTCCGGAGCCTGAACGCTCAACGTAATAACCGGAGTCTAGATACCCAACGAAACTTACTGGAGCCTGCTCGCTCAACGTAATAACCGGAGTCTGGATACCCACCGAAACTGACCGGAGCCTGAACGCTTAACGTAATAACCGGAGTCTGGATACTCAACGAAACTGACCGGAGCCTGAACGCACAACGTAATAACCGGAGTCTAGATGCGCAACGAAAATGACCGGAGCCTGAACGCTCAACGTAATAACCAGAGTCTGGACACCCAACGAAACTGACCGGAGCCTGAACATTCAACGTAATAACCGGAGTCTGGATACCCAACGAAACTGACCGGAGCCTGAACGCTCAACGTAATAATCGGAGTCTGGATACCCAACGAAACTGACCAGAGCCTGGACGCTCAACGTAATAACTGAAGTCTGGATACCAAACGAAACTGACCGGAGCCTGAACGCTCAACGTAATAACCGGAGTCTGGATACCCAACGAAACTGACCGGAGCCTGAACGCTTAACGTAGTAACCGGAGTCTGGATACCCAACGAAACTGACCGGAGCCTGAACGCTCAACGTGATAACCGGAGTCTAGATACCCTACGAAACTGAACGGAGCCTGAACGCTCAACATAATAACCGGAGTATGGATACCCAACAAAACTGACTGGAGCCTGAACGCTCAACGTAAAAACCGGAGTCTGGATACCCAACGAAACTGACCGGAGCCTGAACATTCAACGTAATAACCGAAGTCTGGATACCCGACGAAACTGACCGGAGCCTGCTCGCTCAACGTAATAACCGGAGTCTGGATACCCAACGAAACTGACCGGAGCCTGAACGCTCAACGTAATAACCGGAGTCTGGATACCCAAAGAAACTGACTGGAGCCTGAACGCTCAACGTAATAACCGGAGTCTGGATACCCAACGAAACGGACCGGAGCCTGAACGCTCAATGTAATAACCGGAGTCTGGATACCCAACGAAACTGACCGGAGCCTGAACCCTCAACGTAATAACCGGAGTCTGGATACCCAACGAAACTGACTGGAGCCTGAACGTTCAACGTAAAAACCGGAGTCTGGATACCCAACGAAATTGACCGGAGCCTGAACGCTCAACGTAATAATCGGAGTCTGGATACCCAACGAAATTGACCGGAGCCTGAAGGCTCAACGTAATAACCGGAATCTGGATACTCAACAAAACTGACCGGAGCCTGAACGCTCAACGTAATAACCGGAGTCTGGATACTATCCGAAACTGACTGGAGCCTGAAAGATCAACGTGATAACCGGAGTCTGGATACATAATGAAATTGATCGGAGCTTGATCGCTCAACGTGATAACCGGAGTCTGGATACACAGCGAAACTGACCGGAGCCTGGACGCTCAACGTAATAACCGGAGTCTGGATAACCAACGAAACTGACCGGAGCCTTAACGCTCAACGTAAAAACCAGAGTCTGGATACCCAACGAAACTGACCGGAGCCTGAACGCTCAACGTAATAACCGGAGTCTGGATACCCAACGAAACTGACCAGAGCCTGAACGCTTAATGTAATAACCGGAGTCTGGATACCCAACAAAACTGACAGGAGCCTGAACGCTCAACGTAAAAACCGGAGTCTGGATACCCAACAAAACTGACCGGAGCCTGAACACTCAATGTAAAAACCGGAGTCTGGATACCCAACGAAATTGACCGGAGCCTGAACGCTCAACGTAATAACCGGAGTCTGGATACCCAACGAAACTGACCGGAGCCTGAACACTCAACGTAATAACCGAAGTTTGGATACCCAACGAAACTGACCGGAGCCTACTCGCTCAACGTAATAACCGGAGTCTGGATACCCAACGAAACTGACCGGAGCCTGAACACTAAACGTAATAACCGGAGTCTGGATACCCAAAGAAACTGACTGGAGCCTGAACGCTCAATGTAATAACCGGAGTCTGGATACCCAACGAAACGGACCAGAGCCTAAACGCTCAATGTAATAACCGGAGTCTGGATACCCAACAAAACTGACCGGAGCCTGAACCCTCAATGTAATAACCGAAGTCTAGATACACAACGAAACTGTCCGGAGCCTGAACGCTCAACGTAATAACCGGAGTCTAGATACCCAACGAAACTGACTGGAGCCTGCTCGCTCAACGTAATAACCGGAGTCTGGATACCCACCGAAACTGACCGAAGCCTGAACGCTTAACGTAATAACCGGAGTCTGGATACTCAA
Source organism: Lathyrus sativus (assembly GCA_963859935.3). NCBI lineage: Eukaryota > Viridiplantae > Streptophyta > Magnoliopsida > Fabales > Fabaceae > Lathyrus > Lathyrus sativus. The sequence goes on from CAWUDS030000772.1 coordinate 428,519, forward strand.
CGAAACTGACCGGAACCTGAACGCACAACGCAATAACCGGAGTCTAGATGCGCAACGAAAATGACCGGAGCCTGAACGCTCAACGTAATAACCAGAGTCTGGACACCCAACGGAACTGACCGGAGCCTGAACATTCAACGTAATAACCGGAGTCTGGATACCCAACGAAACTGACCGGAGCCTGAACGCTCAACGTAATAATCAGAGTCTGGATACCCAACGAAACTGACCAGAGCCTGGACGCTCAACGTAATAACTGAAGTCTGGATACCAAACGAAACTGACCGGAGCCTGAACGCTCAACGTAATAACCGGAGTCTGGATACCCAACGAAACTGACCGGAGCCTGAACGCTTAACGTAGTAACCGGAGTCTGGATACCCAACGAAACTGACCGGAGCCTGAACGCTCAACATGATAACCGTAGTCTAGATACCCTACGAAACTGAACGGAGCCTGAACGCTCAACATAATAACCGGAGTAAGGATACCCAACAAAACTGACTGGAGCCTGAACGCTCAACGTAAAAACCGGAGTCTGGATACCCAACGAAACTGACCGGAGCCTGAACATTCAACGTAATAACCGAAGTCTGGATACCCGACGAAACTGACCGGAGCCTGCTCGCTCAACGTAATAACCGGAGTCTGGATACCCAACGAAACTGACCGGAGCCTGAACACTCAATGTAATAACCGGAGTCTGGATACCCAAAGAAACTGACTGGAGCCTGAACGCTCAACGTAATAACCGGAGTCTGGATACCCAACGAAACGGACCGGAGCCTGAACGCTCAATGTAATAACCGGAGTCTGGATACCCAACGAAACTGACCGGAGCCTGAACCCTCAACGTAATAACCGGAGTCTGAATACCCAACAAAACTGACTGGAGCCTGAACGTTCAACGTAAAAACCGGAGTCTGGATACCCAAAAAAACTGACCAGAGCCTGAACGCTCAACGTAAAAACCGGAGTCTGGATACCCAACGAAATTGACTGGAGCCTGAACGCTCAACGTAATAATCGGAGTCTGGATACCCAACGAAATTGACCGGAGCCTGAAGGCTCAATGTAATAACCGGAATCTAGATACTCAACAAAACTGACCGGAGCCTGAACGCTCAACGTAATAACCGGAGTCTGGATACTATCCGAAACTGAATGGAGCCTGAAAGATCAACGTGATAACCGGAGTCTGGATAGATAATGAAATTGATCGGAGCTTGATCGCTCAACGTGATAACCGGAGTTTGGATACACAACGAAACTTACCGGAGCCTGGACGCTCAACGTAATAACCGGAGTCTAGATACCGAACGAAACTGACCGGAGCTTGAACGCTCAACGTAAAAACCAGAGTATGTATACCCAACGAAACTGACCGGAGCCTGAACGCTCAACGTAATAACCGGAGTCTGGATACCCAACGAAACTGACCAGAGCCTGAACGCTTAACGTAATAACCGGAGTCTGGATACCCAACAAAACTGACAGGAGCCTGAACGCTCAAGGTAAAAACCGGAGTCTGGATACCCAACAAAACTGACCGGAGCCGGAACGCTCAACGTAAAAACCGGAGTCTGGATACCCAACGAAACTGACCGGAGCCTGAACGCTCAACGTAATAACCGTAGTCTGGATACCCAACGAAACTGACCAGTGCCTGAACGCTTAACGTAATAACCGGAGTCTGGATACCCAACAAAACTGACCGGAGCCTGAACGCTCAACGTAAAAACCAGAGTCTGGATACCCAACGAAACTGACCGGAGCCTGAACGCTCAATGTAATAACTGAAGTCTGGATACCAAACGAAATTGACCGGAGCCTGAACACTCAACGTAAAAACCGGAGTCTGGATACCCAACGAAATTGACCGGAGCCTGAACGCTCAACGTAATAACCGGAGTCTAGATACACAACGAAACTGACCGGAGCCTGAACGCTCAACGTAATAACCGGAGTCTGGATACCCAACGAAACTGAACGGAGCCTGAACGCTCAACGTAATAACTGAAGTCTGGATGCTCAACGAAAATGGTCAGAGCCTAAACGCTCAACGTAATAACCGGAGTCTGGACACCCAACGAAACTAACCGGAGTCTAGACACCCAACAAAACTGACTGGAGCCTGAACGCTCAACGTAAAAACCTGAGTCTGGATACCCAACGAAACTGACCGGAGCCTGAACACTCAACGTAAAAATCGGAGTTTGGATACCCAACGAAACTGACCAGAGCCTGAACGCTCAACATAATAACTGAAGTCTGGATACCAAACGAAACTGACCGGAGCCTGAACACTAAACGTAATAACCGGAGTCTGGATACCCAAAGAAACTGACTGGAGCCTGAACGCTCAACGTAAAAACCGGAGTCTGGATACCCAACGAAACTGACCGGAGCCTGAACATTCAACGTAATAACCGAAGTCTGGATACCCGACGAAACTGACCGGAGCCTGCTCGCTCAACGTAATAACCGGAGTCTGGATACCCAACGAAACTGACCGGAGCCTGAACACTCAATGTAATAACCGGAGTCTGGATACCCAAAGAAACTGACTGGAGCCTGAACGCTCAACGTAATAACCGGAGTCTGGATACCCAACGAAACGGACCGGAGCCTGAACGCTCAATGTAATAACCGGAGTCTGGATACCCAACGAAACTGACCGGAGCCTGAACCCTCAACGTAATAACCGGAGTCTGGATACCCAACAAAACTGACTGGAGCCTGAACGTTCAACGTAAAAACCGGAGTCTGGATACCCAAAAAAACTGACCAGAGCCTGAACGCTCAACGTAAAAACCGGAGTCTGGATACCCAACGAAATTGACTGGAGCCTGAACGCTCAACGTAATAATCGGAGTCTGGATACCCAACGAAATTGACCGGAGCCTGAAGGCTCAATGTAATAACCGGAATCTGGATACTCAACAAAACTGACCGGAGCCTGAACGCTCAACGTAATAACCGGAGTCTGGATACTATCCGAAACTGAATGGAGCCTGAAAGATCAACGTGATAACCGAAGTCTAGATACATAATGAAATTGATCGGAGCTTGATCGCTCAACGTGATAACCGGAGTTTGGATACACAACGAAACTTACCGGAGCCTGGACGCTCAACGTAATAATCGGAGTCTAGATACCGAACGAAACTGACCGGAGCTTGAACGCTCAACGTAAAAACCAGAGTCTGTATACCCAACGAAACTGACCGGAGCCTGAACGCTCAACGTAATAACCGGAGTCTGGATACCCAACGAAACTGACCAGAGCCTGAACGCTTAACGTAATAACCGGAGTCTGGATACCCAACAAAACTGACAGGAGCCTGAACGCTCAAGGTAAAAACCGGAGTCTGGATACCCAACAAAACTGACCGGAGCCGGAACGCTCAACGTAAAAACCGGAGTCTGGATACCCAACGAAACTGACCGGAGCCTGAACGCTCAACGTAATAACCGGAGTCTGGATACCCAACGAAACTGACCAGTGCCTGAACGCTTAACTTAATAACCGGAGTCTGGATACCCAACAAAACTGACCGGAGCCTGAACGCTCAACATAAAAACCAGAGTCTGGATACCCAACGAAACTGACCGGAGCCTGAACGCTCAATGTAATAACTGAAGTCTGGATACCAAACGAAATTGACCGGAGCCTGAACACTCAACGTAAAAACCGGAGTCTGGATACCCAACGAAATTGACCGGAGCCTGAACGCTCAACGTAATAACCGGAGTCTAGATACACAACGAAACTGACCGGAGCCTGAACGCTCAACGTAATAACCGGAGTCTGGATACCCAACGAAACTGAACGGAGCCTGAACGCTCAACGTAATAACTGAAGTCTGGATGCTCAACGAAAATGGTCAGAGCCTAAACGCTCAACGTAATAACCGGAGTCTGGACACCCAACGAAACTAACCGGAGTCTAGACACCCAACAAAACTGACTGGAGCCTGAACGCTCAACGTAAAAACCTGAGTCTGGATACCCGACGAAACTGACCGGAGCCTGAACACTCAACGTAAAAATCGGAGTTTGGATACCCAACGAAACTGACCAGAGCCTGAACGCTCAACATAATAACTGAAGTCTGGATACCAAACGAAACTGACCGGAGCCTGAACACTAAACGTAATAACCGGAGTCTGGATACCCAAAGAAACTGACTGGAGCCTGAACGCTCAATGTAATAACCGGAGTCTGGATACCCAACGAAACGGACCAGAGCCTAAACGCTCAATGTAATAACCGGAGTCTGGATACCCAACGAAACTGACCGGAGCCTGAACCCTCAATGTAATAACCGAAGTCTAGATACACAACGAAACTGACCTGAGCCTGAACGCTCAACGTAATAACCGGAGTCTAGATACCCAACGAAACTGACTGGAGCCTGCTTGCTCAACGTAATAACCGGACTCTGGATACCCAACGAAACTGACCGGAGCCTGAACGCTCAACGTAATAATCGGAGTCTGGATACTCAACAAAACTGACCGGAGCCTGAACGCACAACGTAATAACCGGAGTCTGGATGCGCAACGAAAATGACCGGAGCCTGAACGCTCAACGTAAAAACCGGAGTCTGGACACCCAACGAAACTACCGGAGCCTGAACATTCAACGTAATAACCGGAGTCTGGATACCCAACGAAACTGACCGGAGCCTGAACGCTCAACGTAATAATCGGAGTCTGGATACCCAACGAAACTGACCAGAGCCTGGACGCTCAACGTAATAACTGAAGTCTGGATACCAAACGAAACTGACCGGAGCCTGAACGCTCAACGTAATAACCGGAGTCTGGATACCCAACGAAACAGACCGGAGCCTAAACGCTTAACGTAGTAACCGGAGTCTGGATACCCAACGAAACTGACCGGAGCCTGAACGCTCAACGTAATAACCGGAGTCTAGATACCCTACGAAACTGAACGGAGCCTGAACGCTCAACATAATAACCGGAGTATGGATACCCAACAAAACTGACTGGAGCCTGAACGCTCAACGTAAAAACCGGAGTCTGGATACCTAACAAAACTGACCGTAGCCTGAACATTCAATGTAATCACCGAAGTCTGGATACCCGACGAAACTGACCGGAGCCTGCTCGCTCAACGTAATAACCGGAGTCTGGATACCCAACGAAACTGACCGGAGCCTGAACACTCAACGTAATAACCGGAGTCTGGATACCCAAAGAAACTGACCGGAGCCTGAACGCTCAACGTAATAACCGTAGTCTGGATACCCAACGAAACGGACCGGAGCCTGAACGCTCAATGTAATAACCGGAGTCTGGATACCCAACGAAACTGACCAGAGCCTGAACCCTCAACGTAATAACCGGAGTCTGGATACCCAACAAAACTGACTGGAGCCTGAACGTTCAACGTAAAAACCGGAGTATGGATACCCAAAAAAACTGACCAGAGCCTGAACGCTCAATGTAAAAACCGGAGTCTGGATACCCAACGAAACTGACCGGAGCCTGAACGCTCAACGTAATAATCGGAATCTGGATACCCAACGAAATTGACCGGAGCCTGAAGGCTCAAAGTAATAACCGGAATCTGGATACTCAACAAAACTGACCGGAGCCTGAACGCTCAACGTAATAACCGGAGTCTGGATACTATCCGAAACTGACTGGAGCCTGAAAGATCAACGTGATAACCGGAGTCTGGATACATAATGAAATTGATCGGAGCTTGATCGCTCAACGTGATAACCGGAGTCTGGATACACAACGAAACTGACCGGAGCCTGGACGCTCAATGTAATAACCGGAGTCTGGATACCCAACGAAACTGACCGGAGCCTGAACGCTCAACGTAAAAACCAGACTCTGGATACCTAACGAAACTGACCGGAGCCTAAACGCTCAACGTAATAACCGGAGTCTGGATACCCAACGAAACTGACCAGATCCTGAACGCTTAACGTAATAACCGGAGTCTGGATACCCAACAAAACTGACAGGAGCCTGAACGCTCAACGTAAAAACCGGAGTCTGGATACCCAACAAAACTGACCGGAGCCTGAACACTCAACGTAAAAATCGGAGTCTGGATACCCAACGAAACTGACCGGAGCCTGAACGCTCAACGTAAAAACTAGAGTTTGGATACCCAACGAAACTGACCGGAGCCTGAACGCTCAACGTAATAACCGGAGTCTGGATACCCAACGAAACTGACCAGAGCCTGAACGCTTAACGTAATAACCGGAGTCTGGATACCCAACAAAACTGACCGGAGCCTGAACGCTCAACGTAAAAACCAGAGTCTGGATACCCAACAAAACTGACCGGAGCCTGAACGCTCAACGTAATAACTGGAGTCTGGATGCTAAACGAAAATGATCAGAGCCGGAATGCTCAACGTAATAACCGGAGTCTGGACACCCAACGAAACTAACCGAAGTCTGGACACCCAACAAAACTGACTGGAGCCTGAACGCTCAACGTAAAAACCAGAGTCTGGATACCCAACGAAACCGACCGGAGCCTGAACACTCAACGTAATAACCGAAGTCTGGATACCCAACGAAACTGACCGGAGCCTGAACACTAAACGTAATAACCGGAGTCTGGATACCCAAAGAAACTGACTAGAGCCTGAACGCTCAATGTAATAACCGGAGTCTGGATACCCAACGAAACGGACCAGAGCCTAAACGCTCAATGTAATAATCGGAGTCTGGATACCCAACGAAACTGACCGGAGCCTGAACCCTCAATGTAATAACCGAAGTCTAGATACACAACGAAACTGACCGGAGCCTGAACGCTCAACGTAATAACCGGAGTCTAAATACCCAACGAAACTGACTGGAGCCTGCTCGCTCAACGTAATAACCGGAGTCTGGATACCCAACGAAACTGACCGGAGCTTGAACGCTCAACGTAATAACCGGAGTCTGGATACTCAACGAAACTGACCGGAGCCTGAACGCACAACGTAATAACCGGAGTCTGGATGCGCAACGAAAATGACCGGAGCCTGAACGCTCAACGTAATAACCGGAGTCTGGACAGCCAACGAAACTGACCGGAGCCTGAACATTCAACGTAATAACCGGAGTCTGAATACCCAACGAAACTGACCGGAGCCTGAACGCTCAACGTAATAATCGGAGTCTAGATACCCAACGAAACTAACCAGAGCCTGGACGCTCAACGTAATAACTGAAGTCTGGATACCAAACGAAACTGACCGGAGCCTGAACGCTCAACATAATAACCGGAGTCTGGATACCCAACGAAACTGACCGGAGCCTGAACGCTTAACGTAGTAACCGGAGTCTGGTACCCAACGAAACTGACCGGAGCCTGAACGCTCAACGTAATAACCGGAGTCTAGATACGCTACGAAACTGAACGGAGCCTGAACGCTCAACATAATAACCGGAGTATGGATACCCAACAAAACTGACTGGAGCCTGAAAGCTCAACGTAAAAACCGAAGTCTGGATACCCAACGAAACTGACCAGAGCCTGAACATTCAACGTAATAACCGAAGTCTGGATACCCGACGAAACTGACCGGAGCCTGCTCGCTCAACGTAATAACCAGAGTCTGGATACCCAACGAAACTGACCGGAGCCTGAACACTCAACGTAATAACCGGAGTCTGGATACCCAAAGAAACTGGCTGGAGCCTGAACGCTCAACGTAATAACCGGAGTCTGGATACCCAACGAAACTGACCGGAGCCTGAACCCTCAACGTAATAACCAGAGTCTGGATACCCAACAAAACTGACTGGAGCCTGAACGTTTAACGTAAAAACCGGAGTCTGGATACCCAAAAAAACTGACCAGAGCCTGAACGCTCACCGTAAAAACCGGAGTCTGGATACCCAACGAAACTGACCGGAGCCTGAACGCTCAACGTAAAAACCAGAGTCTGGATACCTAACGAAACTGGCCGGAGCCTAAACGCTCAACGTAATAACCGGAGTCTGGATACCCAACGAAACTGACCAGAGCCTGAACGCTTAACGTAATAACCGGAGTCTGGATACCCAACAAAACTGACAGGAGCCTGAACGCTCAACGTAAAAACCGGAGTCTGGATACCCAACAAAACTGACCGGAGCCTGAACACTCAACGTAAAAATCGGAGTCTGGATACCCAACGAAACTGACCGGAGCCTGAACGCTCAACGTAAAAACCAGAGTTTGGATACCCAACGAAACTGACCGGAGCCTGAACGCTCAACGTAATAACCGGAGTCTGGATACCCAACGAAACTGACCAGGGCCTGAACGCTTAACGTAATAACCGGAGTCTGGATACCCAACAAAACTGACCGGAGCCTGAACGCTCAACGTAAAAACCAGAGTCTGGATACCCAACAAAACTGACCGGAGCCTGAACGCTCAACATAATAACCGGAATCTGGATACACAAAGAAACTGACCGGAGCTTGAACGCTCAACGTAATAACCAAAGTTCGGATACCCAATGAAACTGACGGGAGCCTGAACGCTCAACATAATAACCAGAGTCTGGATACCCAACGAAATTGACGGGAGCCAAAACGTTCAAAGTAATAACCGAAATCTGGATACACAACGAAACTAACCGGAGCCTGAACGATCAATGTAATAACCGAAGTCTGGATACGCAACGAAACTGACCGGAGCCAAATCGCTCAACGTAATAACCGAAGTCTAGATAAACAACGAAACTGACCGGAGCCTGAACGCTCAATGTAATAACCGGAGTCTAGATACCCAACGAATCTGACTGGAGCCTGCTCGCTCAACGTAATAACCGGAGTCTGGATACCCAACGAAACTGACCGGAGCCTGAACGCTCAACGTAATAACCGGAGTCTGGATACTCAACGAAACTGACCAGAGCCTGAACGCACAACGTAATAACCGGAGTCTGGATGCGCAACGAAAATGACCGGAGCCTGAACGCTCAACGTAATAACCGGAGTCTGGACACCCAACGAAACTGACCGGAGCCTGAACATTCAACGTAATAACTGGAGTCTGGATACCCAACGAAGCTGACCGGAGCCTGAACGCTCAACGTAATAATCGGAGTCTGGATACCCAATGAAACTGACCAGAGCCTGGACGCTCAACGTAATAACTGAAGTCTGGATACCAAACGAAACTGACCGGAGCCTGAACGCTCAACGTAATAACCGGAGTCTGGATACCCAACGAAACTGACCGGAGCCTGAACGCTTAACGTAGTAACCGGAGTCTGGATACCCAACGAAACTGACCGGAGCCTGAACGCTCAACGTAATAACCGGAGTCTAGATACCCTACGAAACTGAACGGAGCCTGAACGCTCAACATAATAACCGGAGTATGGATACCCAACAAAACTGAACGGAGCCTGAACGCTCAACGTAAAAACCGGAGTCTGGATACCCTACGAAACTGACCGGAGCCTGAACATTCAACGTAATAACCGAAGTCTGGATACCCGACGAAACTGACCGGAGCCTGCTCGCTCAACGTAATAACCGGAGTCTGGATACCCAACGAAACTGACCGGAGCCTGAATACTCAACGTAATAACCGGAGTCTGGATACCCAAAGAAACTGACTGGAGCCTGAACGCTCAACGTAATAACCGGAGTCTGGATACCCAACGAAACGGACCGGAGCCTGAACGCTCAATGTAATAACCGGAGTCTGGATACCTAACGAAATTGACCGAAGCCTGAACCCTCAACGTAATAACCGGAGTCTGGATACCCAACAAAACTGACTGGAGCCTGAACGTTCAACGTAAAAACCGGAGTATGGATACCCAAAAAAACTGACCAGAGCCTGAACGCTCAACGTAAAAACCGGAGTCTGGATACCCAACGAAACAGACCGGAGCCTGAACGCTCAACGTAAAAACCGGAGTCTGGATACCCAACAAAACCGACCGGAGCCTGAACGCTCAACGTAATAACCGGAGTCTGGATACACAACGAAACTGACCGGAGCCTGAACGCTCAACGTAATAACCGGAATCTGGATACTATCCGAAACTTTCTGGAGCCTGAAAGATCAACGTGATAACCGGAGTCTGGATACACAATGAAATTCATCGGAGCTTGATCGCTCAACGTGATAACTGGAGTCTGGATACACAACGAAACTGACCGGAGCCTGAACGCTCAACGTAATAACCGGAGTCTGGATACCCAACGAAACTGACCGGAGCCTGAACGCTCAACGTAAAAACCAGAGTCTGGATACCCAACGAAACTGACCGGAGCCTGAACGCACAACGTAATAACCGGAGTCTAGATACCCAACGAAATTGACCAGAGCCTGAACGCTCATCGTAATAACCTAAGTCTGGACACCCAACGAAACTGACCGGAGCCTGAACATTCAACTTAATAACCAGAGTCTGGATACCCAACGAAACTGACCGGAGCCTGAACGCTCAACGTAAAAATCGGAGTCTGGATACCGAACGAAACTGACCAGAGCCTGGACACTCAACGTAATAACTGAAGTCTGGATACAAAACGAAACTGACCGGAGCCTGAACGCTCAACGTAATAACCGGAGTCTGGATAACCAACGAAACTGACCGGAGCCTGAACGCTTAACGTAGTAACCGGAGTCTGGATACCCAACGAAACTGACCGGAGCCTGAACGCTCAACGTAATAACCGGAGTCTGGATACCCAACGAAACTGAACGGAGCCTGAACGCTCAACGTAATAACTGGAGTCTGGATGCTCAACGAAAATGATTAGAGCCTGAACCCTCAACGTAATAACCGGAGTCTGGACACCCAACGAAACTAACCGGAGTCTGGACACCCAACATAACGGACTGGAGCCTGAACGCTCAACGTAAAAACCGGAGTCTGGATACCCAACGAAACTGACCGGAGCCTGAACACTCAACGTAATAACCGAAGTCTGGATACCAAACGAAACTGACCGGAGCCTGAACGCTCAACGTAATAACCAGAGTCTGGATACCCAACGAAACTGACCGGAGCCAGAACGCTTAACGTAGTAACCGGAGTCTGGATACCCAACGAAACTGACCGGAGCCTGAACGTTCAACGTAATAACCGGAGTCTAGATACCAAACGAAACTGAACGGAGCCTGAACGCTCAACATAATAACCGAAGTATGGATACCCAACAAAACTGACTGGAGCCTGAATGCTCAACGTAAAAACCGGAGTCTGGATACCCAACGAAACTGACCGGAGCCTAAACGCTCAACGTAATAACTGGAGTCTGGATGCTCAACGAAAATGATCAGAGCCTGAACCCTCAACGTAATAACCGGACTCTGGAAACCCAACGAAACTAACCGGAGTCTGGACACCCAACAAAACTGACTGGAGCCTGAACGCTCAACGTAAAAACCGGAGTCTGGATACCCAACGAAACTGACCAGAGCCTAAACACTCAACGTAATAACCGAAGTCTGGATACCCAACGAAACTGACCGGAGCGTGCTCGCTCAACGTAATAACCTGAGTCTGGATACCCAACAAAACTGACCGGAGCCTGAACACTAAACGTAATAACCGGAGTCTGGATACCCAAAGAAACTGATTGGAGCCTGAACGCTCAATGTAATAACCGAAGTCTGGATACCCAACGAAACGGACCAGAGCCTAAACGCTCAATGTAATAACCGGAGTCTGAATACCCAACGAAACTGACCGGAGCCTGAACCCTCAACGTAATAACCGGAGTCTGGATACCCAACAAAACTGACCGGAGCCTGAACGCTCAACGTAAAAACCGGAGTCTGGATACCCAACGAAACTGACCAGAGCCTGAACGCTCAACGTAATAACCGGAGTCTGGATACCCAACGAAATTGACCGGAGCCTGAAGGCTCATCGTAATAACCGGAATCTGGATACTCAACGAAACTGACCGGAGCCTGAACGTTCAACGTAATAACCGGAGTCTGGATACCCAACGAAACTGACCGGAGCCTAAACGCTCAATGTAATAACCGGAGTCTGGATACCCAACGAAACTGACCGGAGCCTGAACGCTCAACGTAATAACCGGAGTCTGGATACCCAACGAAACTAACCGGAGCCTGAACGCTCAACGTAATAACCGGAGTCTGGATACCCTACGAAACTGAATGGAGCCTGAACGCTCAACATAACAACCGGAGTATGGATAACCAACAAAACTTACCGGAGCCTAGACGCTCAACGTAAAAACCGGAGTCTGGATACCCAACGAAACTGACCGGAGCCTGAACACTCAACGTAATAACCGAAGTCTGGATACCCAACGAAACTGACCGGAGCCTGATCGCTCAACGTAATAACCGGAGCCTTGATACCCAACGAAACTGACCGGAGCCTGAACACTAAACGTAATAACTGGAGTCTAGATACCCAAAGAAACTGACTGGAGCCTGAACGCTCAATGTAATAACCAGAGTCTGGATACCCAACGAAACTGACCAGAGCCTGAACGCTCGACGTAATAACTGAAGTCTGGATACCAAACGAAACTGACCGGAGCCTGAACACTCAATGTAATAACTAGAGTCTGGATACACAACGAAACTGACCGGAGCCTGAACGCTCAACGTAATAACCGGAGTCTAGATACCCAACGAAACTGACCAGAGCCTGAACGCTCAACGTATAAACCGGAGTCTGGATACCCAACGAAACTGACCGGAGCCTGAACGCACAACGTAATAACTGGAGTCTGGATGCTCAACGAAAATTATTGGAGCCTGAACGCTCACCGTAATAACCAGAATCTGGACACCCAACGAAACTGACCGGAGTCTGGATACCCAACGAAACTGACTGGAGCCTGAACGCTCAACGTAATAACCGGAGTCTGGATACCCAACGAAACTGACCGGAGCCTGAACGCTCAACGTAATAACCGGAGTCTGGATACTCAACGAAACTGACCGGAGCCTGAACGCACAACGTAATAACTGGAGTCTGGATGCTCAACGAAAATTATTGGAGCCTAAACGCTCACCGTAATAACCGGAGTCTGGACACCCAATGAAACTGACCGGAGCCTGAACTTTCCACGTAATAACCGAAGTCTGGATACCCAACGAAACTGACCGGAGCCTGAACGCTCAACGTAATAACAGGAGTCTAGATACCCAACGAAACTGACCGGAGCCTGAACGCTAAACGTAATAACCGGAGTCTGGATACCCTACGAAACTGAACGGAGCCTGAACGCTCAACATAATAACCGGAGTATGGATACCCAACAAAACTGACTGGAGCCTGAACGCTCAACGTAAAAACCGGAGTCTGGATACCCAACGAAACTGACCGGAGCCTGAACATTCAACGTAATAACCGAAGTCTGGATACCCGACGAAACTGACCGGAGCCTGCTCGCTCAACGTAATAACCGGAGTTTGGATACCCAACGAAACTGACCGGAGCCTGAACACTCAACGTAATAACCGGAGTCTGGATACCCAAAGAAACTGACTGGAGCCTGAACGCTCAACGTAATAACCGGAGTCTGGATACCCAAAGAAACTGAACGTAGCCTGAACGCTCAACATAATAACCGGAGTATGGATACCCAACAAAACTGACTGGAGCCTGAACGCTCAATGTAATAACCGGAGTCTGGATACCCAACGAAACTGACCGGAGCCTGAACCCTCAACGTAATAACCGGAGTCTGGATACCCAACAAAACTGACTGGAGCCTGAATGTTCAACGTAAAAACCGGAGTCTGGATACCCAACAAAACTGACCAGAGCCTGAACGCTCAACGTAAAAACCGGAGTCTGGATACCCAACGAAACTGACCGAAGCCTGAACGCTCAACGTAATAATCGGAGTCTGGATACCCAACGAAATTGACCGGAGCCTGAAGGCTCAACGTAAAAACCGGAATCTGGATACTCAACGAAACTTACCGGAGCCTGAACGCTCAACGTAATAACCGGAGTCTGGATACTATCCGAAACTGACTGGAGCCAGAAAGATCAACGTGATAACCGGAGTCTGGATACACAATGAAATTGATCGGACCCTGAACGCTCAACATAATAACCAGAGTCGGGATACCCAACGAAACTGACCGGAGCCTGAACGCTCAACGTAATAACCGGAGTCTGGATACCCAACGAAACTGACCGGAGCCTGAACGCTCAACGTAAAAACTAGAGTCTGGATACCCAACAAAACTGACCGGAGCCTGAACACTCAACGTAATAACCGGAGTCTGGATACCCAACGAAACTGACCGGAGCCTGAACGCTCAACGTAAAAACCAGAGTCTGGATACCCAACGAAACTGACCAGAGCCTGAACGCTTAACGTAATAACCGGAGTCTGGATACCCAACAAAACTGACCGGAGCCTGAACGCTCAACGTAAATACCACAGTCTGGATACCCAACAAAACTGACCGGAGCCTGAACGCTCAACGTAAAAATCGGAGTCTGGATACCCAACGAAACTGACCTTAGCCTGCTCGCTCAACGTAATAACCGGAGTCTGGATACTCAACAAAACTGACCGGAGCCTGAACGATCAACGTAATAACCGGAGTCTGGATACCCAACGAAACTGACAGGAGCCTGAACGCTCAACGTAATAACCGGAGTCTGGATACCCAACGAAACTGACAGGAGCCTGAACGCTCAACGTAATAACCGGAGTCTGGATACCCAACGAAATTGACCGGAGCCTGAAGGCTCATCGTAATAACCGGAGTCTGGATACTCAATGAAACTGACCGGAGCCTGAACGTTCAACGTAATAACCGGAGTCTGGATACCCAACGAAACTGACCGGAGCCTAAACGCTCAATGTAATAACCGGAGTCTGGATACCCAACGAAACTGACCGGAGCCTGAACGCTCAACGTAATAACCGGAGTCTGGATACCCAACGAAACTGACCGGAGCCTGAACGCTCAACGTAATAACCGGAGTCTGGATACCCAACGAAACTAACCGGAGCCTGAACGTTCAACGTAATAACCGGAGTCTGGATACCCTACGAAACTGAATGGAGCCTGAACGCTCAACATAACAACCGGAGTATGGATAACCAACAAAACTTACCGGAGCCTAGACGCTCAACGTAAAAACCGGAGTCTGGATACCCAACGAAACTGACCGGAGCCTGAACACTCAACGTAATAACCGAAGTCTGGATACCCAACGAAACTGACCGGAGCCTGATCGCTCAACGTAATAACCGGAGCCTGGATACCCAACGAAACTGACCGGAGCCTGAACACTAAACGTAATAACCGGAGTCTAGATACCCAAAGAAACTGACTGGAGCCTGAACGCTCAATGTAATAACCAGAGTCTGGATACCCAACGAAACTGACCAAAGCCTGAACGCTCGACGTAATAACTGAAGTCTGGATACCAAACGAAACTGACCGGAGCCTGAACACTCAATGTAATAACTAGAGTCTGGATACACAACGAAACTGACCGGAGCCTGAACGCTCAACGTAATAACCGGAGTCTAGATACCCAACGAAACTGACCAGAGCCTGAATGCTCAACGTATAAACCGGAGTCTGGATACCCAACGAAACTGACCGGAGCCTGAACGTACAACGTAATAACTGGAGTTTGGATGCTCAACGAAAATTATTGGAGCCTGAACGCTCACCGTAATAACCAGAATCTGGACACCCAACGAAACTGACCGGAGTCTGGATACCCAACGAAACTGACTGGAGCCTGAACGCTCAACGTAATAACCGGAGTCTGGATACCCAACGAAACTGACCGGAGCCTGAACGCTCAACGTAATAACCGGAGTCTGGATACTCAACGAAACTGACCGGAGCCTGAACGCACAACGTAATAACTGGAGTCTGGATGCTCAACGAAAATTATTGGAGCCTAAACGCTCACCGTAATAACCGGAGTCTGGACACCCAATGAAACTGACCGGAGCCTGAACTTTCCATGTAATAACCGAAGTCTGGATACCCAACGAAACTGACCGGAGCCTGAACGCTCAACGTAATAACCGGAGTCTGGATACCCAACGAAACTGACCGGAGCCTGAACGCTCAACGTAATAACCGGAGTCTGGATACCCTACGAAACTGAACGGAGCCTGAACGCTCAACATAATAACCGGAGTATGGATACCCAACAAAACTGACTGGAGCCTGAACGCTCAACGTAAAAACCGGAGTCTGGATACCCAACGAAACTGACCGGAGCCTGAACATTCAACGTAATAACCGAAGTCTGGATACCCGACGAAACTGACCGGAGCCTGCTCGCTCAACGTAATAACCGGAGTTTGGATACCCAACGAAACTGACTGGAGCCTGAACACTCAACGTAATAACCGGAGTCTGGATACCCAAAGAAACTGACTGGAGCCTGAACGCTCAACGTAATAACCGGAGTCTGGATACCCAAAGAAACTGAACGGAGCCTGAACGCTCAACATAATAACCGGAGTATGGATACCCAACAAAACTGACTGGAGCCTGAACGCTCAATGTAATAACCGGAGTCTGGATACCCAACGAAACTGACCGGAGCCTGAACCCTCAACGTAATAACCGGAGTCTGGATACCCAACAAAACTGACTGGAGCCTGAATGTTCAACGTAAAAACCGGAGTCTGGATACCCAACAAAACTGACCAGAGCCTGAACGCTCAACGTAAAAACCGGAGTCTGGATACCCAACGAAACTGACCGAAGCCTGAACGCTCAACGTAATAATGGGAGTCTGGATACCCAACGAAATTGACCGGAGCCTGAAGGCTCAACGTAAAAACCGGAATCTGGATACTCAACGAAACTTACCGGAGCCTGAACGCTCAACGTAATAACCGGAGTCTGGATACTATCCGAAACTGACTGGAGCCAGAAAGATCAACGTGATAACCGGAGTCTGGATACACAATGAAATTGATCGGACCCTAAACGCTCAACGTAATAACCGGAGTCTGGATACCCAACGAAACTGACCGGAGCTTGAACGCTCAACGTAAAAACCAGAGTCTGGATACCCAACAAAACTGACCGGAGCCTGAACACTCAACGTAATAACCAGAGTCTGGATACCCAACGAAACTGACCGGAGCCTGAACGCTCAACGTAAAAACCAGAGTCTGGATACCCAACGAAACTGACCAGAGCCTGAACGCTTAACGTAATAACCGGAGTCTGGATACCCAACAAAACTGACCGGAGCCTGAACGCTCAACGTAAATACCACAGTCTGGATACCCAACAAAACTGACCGGAGCCTGAACGCTCAACGTAAAAATCGGAGTCTGGATACCCAACGAAACTGACCTTAGCCTGCTCGCTCAACGTAATAACCGGAGTCTGGATACTCAACGAAACTGACAGGAGCCTGAACGCTCAATGTAATAACCGGAGTCTGGATACCCAACGAAACTGACCTTAGCCTGCTCGCTCAACGTAATAACCGGAGTCTGGATACCCAACGAAACTGACAGGAGCCTGAACGCTCAATGTAATAACCGGAGTCTGGATACCCAACGAAACTGACAGGAGCCTGAACGCTCAACGTAATAACCGGAGTCTGGATACCCAACGAAATTGACCGGAGCCTGAAGGCTCATCGTAATAACCGGAATCTGGATACTCAACGAAACTGACCGGAGCCTGAACGTTCAACGTAATAACCGGAGTCTGGATACCCAACGAAACTGACCGGAGCCTAAACGCTCAATGTAATAACCGGAGTCTGGATACCCAACGAAACTGACCGGAGCCTGAACGCTCAACGTAATAACCGGAGTCTGGATACCCAACGAAACTGACCGGAGCCTGAACGCTCAACGTAATAACCGGAGTCTGGATACCCTACGAAACTGAATGGAGCCTGAACGCTCAACATAACAACCGGAGTATGGATAACCAACAAAACTGACCGGAGCCTAGACGCTCAACGTAAAAACCGGAGTCTGGATACCCAACGAAACTGACCGGAGCCTGAACACTCAACGTAATAACCGAAGTCTGGATACCCAACGAAACTGACCAGAGCCTGCTCGCTCAAAGTAATAACCTGAGTCTGGATACCCAACGAAACTGACCGGAGCCTGAACACTAAACGTAATAACCGGAGTCTAGATACCCAAAGAAACTGACTGGAGCCTGAACGCTCAATGTAATAACCAGAGTCTGGATACCCAACGAAACTGACCAGAGCCTGAACGCTCGACGTAATAACTGAAGTCTGGATACCAACCGAAACTGACCGGAGCCTGAACACTCAATGTAATAACTAGAGTCTGGATACACAACGAAACTGACCGGAGCCTGAACGCTCAACGTAATAACCGGAGTCTAGATACCCAACGAAACTGACCGGAGCCTGAACGCTCAACGTAAAAACCGGAGTCTGGATACCCAACGAAACTGACCGGAGCCTGAACGCACAACGTAATAACTGGAGTCTGGATGCTCAACGAAAATTATTGGAGCCTGAACGCTCACCGTAATAACCGGAATCTGGACACCCAACGAAACTGACCGGAGTCTGGATACCCAACGAAACTGACCGGAGCCTGAACGCTCAACATAATAACCGGAGTCTGGATACCCAACGAAGCTGACCCGTGCCTGAACGCTCAACGTAATAACCGGAGTCTGGATACTCAACGAAACTGACCGGAGCCTGAACGCACAACGTAATAACTGGAGTCTGGATGCTCAACGAAAATTATTGGAGCCTGAACGCTCACCGTAATAACCGGAGTCTGGACACCCAATGAAACTGACCGGAGCCTGAACTTTCCACGTAATAACCGAAGTCTGGATACCCAACGAAACTGACCGGATCTTGAACGCTCAACGTAATAACCGGAGTCTGGATACCCAACGAAACTGACCGGAGCCTGAACGCTCAACGTAATAACCGGAGTCTGGATACCCTACGAAACTGAACGGAGCCTGAACGCTCAACATAATAACCGGAGTATGGATACCCAACAAAACTGACTGGAGCCTGAACGCTCAACGTAAAAACCGGAGTCTGGATACCCAACGAAACTGACCGGAGCCTGAACATTCAACGTAATAACCGAAATCTGGATACCCGACGAAACTGACCGGAGCCTGCTCGCTCAACGTAATAACCGGAGTTTGGATACCCAACGAAACTGACCGGAGCCTGAACACTCAACGTAATAACCGGAGTCTGGATACCCAAAGAAACTGACTGGAGCCTGAACGCTCAACGTAATAACCGGAGTCTGGATACCCAAAGAAACTGAACGGAGCCTGAACGCTCAACATAATAACCGGAGTATGGATACCCAACAAAACTGACTGGAGCCTGAACGCTCAATGTAATAACCGGAGTCTGGATACCCAACGAAACTGACCGGAGCCTGAACCCTCAACGTAATAACCGGAGTCTGGATACCCAACAAAACTGGCTAGAGCCGGAACGTTCAACGTAAAAACCGGAGTCTGGATACCCAACAAAACTGACTAGAGCCTGAACGCTCAACGTAAAAACCGGAGTCTGGATACCCAACGAAACTGACCGAAGCCTGAACGCTCAACTTAATAATCGGAGTCTGGATACCCAACGAAATTGACCGGAGCCTGAAGGCTCAACGTAAAAACCGGAATCTGGATACTCAACGAAACTTACCGGAGCCTGAACACTCAACGTAATAACCGGAGTCTGGATACTATCCGAAACTGACTGGAGCCAGAAAGATCAACGTGATAACCGGAGTCTGGATACACAATGAAATTGATCGGACCCTGAACGCTCAACGTAATAACCGGAGTCGGGATACCCAACGAAACTGACCGGAGCCTGAACGCTCAACGTAATAACCGGAGTCTGGATACCCAACGAAACTGACCGGAGCTTGAACGCTCAACGTAAAAACCAGAGTCTGGATACCCAACAAAACTGACCGGAGCCTGAACACTCAACGTAATAACCGGAGTCTGGATACCCAACGAAACTGACAGGAGCCTGAACGCTCAACGTAAAAACCAGAGTCTGGATACCCAACGAAACTGACCAGAGCCTGAACGCTTAACGTAATAACCGGAGTCTGGATACCCAACAAAACTGACCGGAGCCTGAACGCTCAACGTAAATACCACAGTCTGGATACCCAACAAAACTGACCGGAGCCTGAACGCTCAACGTAAAAATCGGAGTCTGGATACCCAACGAAACTGACCTTAGCCTGCTCGCTCAACGTAATAACCGGAGTCTGGATACTCAACGAAACTGACCGGAGCCTGAACGATCAACGTAATAACCGGAGTCTGGATACCCAACGAAACTGACAGGAGCCTGAACGCTCAACGTAATAACCGGAGTCTGGATACCCAACGAAACTGACAGGAGCCTGAACGCTCAACGTAATAACCGGAGTCTGGATACCCAACGAAATTGACCGGAGCCTGAAGGCTCATCGTAATAACCGGAATCTGGATACTCAACGAAACTGACCGGAGCCTGAACGTTCAACGTAATAACCGGAGTCTGGATACCCAACGAAACTGACCAGAGCCTAAACGCTCAATGTAATAACCGGAGTCTGGATACCCAACGAAACTGACCGGAGCCTGAACGCTCAACGTAATAACCGGAGTCTGGATACCCAACGAAACTGACCGGAGCCTGAACGCACAACGTAATAACTGGAGTCTGGATGCTCAACGAAAATTATTGGAGCCTGAACGCTCACCGTAATAACCGGAATCTGGACACCCAACGAAACTGACCGGAGTCTGGATACCCAACGAAACTGACCGGAGCCTGAACGCTCAACATAATAACCGGAGTCTGGATACCCAACGAAACTGACCCGTGCCTGAACGCTCAACGTAATAACCGGAGTCTGGATACTCAACGAAACTGACCGGAGCCTGAACGCACAACGTAATAACTGGAGTCTGGATGCTCAACGAAAATTATTGGAGCCTGAACGCTCACCGTAATAACCGGAGTCTGGACACCCAATGAAACTGACCGGAGCCTGAACTTTCCACGTAATAACCGAAGTCTGGATACCCAACGAAACTGACCGGAGCTTGAACGCTCAACGTAATAACCGGAGTCTGGATACCCAACGAAACTGACCGGAGCCTGAACGCTCAACGTAATAACCGGAGTCTGGATACCCTACGAAACTGAACGGAGCCTGAACGCTCAACATAATAACCGGAGTATGGATACCCAACAAAACTGACTGGAGCCTGAACGCTCAACGTAAAAACCGGAGTCTGGATACCCAACGAAACTGACCGGAGCCTGAACATTCAACGTAATAACCGAAATCTGGATACCCGACGAAACTGACCGGAGCCTGCTCGCTCAACGTAATAACCGGAGTTTGGATACCCAACGAAACTGACCGGAGCCTGAACACTCAACGTAATAACCGGAGTCTGGATACCCAAAGAAACTGACTGGAGCCTGAACGCTCAACGTAATAACCGGAGTCTGGATACCCAAAGAAACTGAACGGAGCCTGAACGCTCAACATAATAACCGGAGTATGGATACCCAACAAAACTGACTGGAGCCTGAACGCTCAATGTAATAACCGGAGTCTGGATACCCAACGAAACTGACCGGAGCCTGAACCCTCAACGTAATAACCGGAGTCTGGATACCCAACAAAACTGGCTAGAGCCGGAACGTTCAACGTAAAAACCGGAGTCTGGATACCCAACAAAACTGACCAGAGCCTGAACGCTCAACGTAAAAACCGGAGTCTGGATACCCAACGAAACTGACCGAAGCCTGAACGCTCAACTTAATAATCGGAGTCTGGATACCCAACGAAATTGACCGGAGCCTGAAGGCTCAACGTAAAAACCGGAATCTGGATACTCAACGAAACTTACCGGAGCCTGAACACTCAACGTAATAACCGGAGTCTGGATACTATCCGAAACTGACTGGAGCCAGAAAGATCAACGTGATAACCGGAGTCTGGATACACAATGAAATTGATCGGACCCTGAACGCTCAACGTAATAACCGGAGTCGGGATACCCAACGAAACTGACCGGAGCCTGAACGCTCAACGTAATAACCGGAGTCTGGATACCCAACGAAACTGACCGGAGCTTGAACGCTCAACGTAAAAACCAGAGTCTGGATACCCAACAAAACTGACCGGAGCCTGAACACTCAACGTAATAACCGGAGTCTGGATACCCAACGAAACTGACAGGAGCCTGAACGCTCAACGTAAAAACCAGAGTCTGGATACCCAACGAAACTGACCAGAGCCTGAACGCTTAACGTAATAACCGGAGTCTGGATACCCAACAAAACTGACCGGAGCCTGAACGCTCAACGTAAATACCACAGTCTGGATACCCAACAAAACTGACCGGAGCCTGAACGCTCAACGTAAAAATCGGAGTCTGGATACCCAACGAAACTGACCTTAGCCTGCTCGCTCAACGTAATAACCGGAGTCTGGATACTCAACGAAACTGACCGGAGCCTGAACGATCAACGTAATAACCGGAGTCTGGATACCCAACGAAACTGACAGGAGCCTGAACGCTCAACGTAATAACCGGAGTCTGGATACCCAACGAAACTGACAGGAGCCTGAACGCTCAACGTAATAACCGGAGTCTGGATACCCAACGAAATTGACCGGAGCCTGAAGGCTCATCGTAATAACCGGAATCTGGATACTCAACGAAACTGACCGGAGCCTGAACGTTCAACGTAATAACCCGAGTCTGGATACCCAACGAAACTGACCGGAGCCTAAACGCTCAATGTAATAACCGGAGTCTGGATACCCAACGAAACTGACCGGAGCCTGAACGCTCAACGTAATAACCGGAGTCTGGATACCCAACGAAACTGACCGGAGCCTGAACGCTCAACGTAATAACCGGAGTCTGGATACCCTACGAAACTGAATGGAGCCTGAACGCTCAACATAACAACCGGAGTATGGATAACCAACAAAACTGACCGGAGCCTAGACGCTCAACGTAAAAACCGGAGTCTGGATACCCAACGAAACTGACCGGAGCCTGAACACTCAACGTAATAACCGAAGTCTGGATACCCAACGAAACTGACCGGAGCCTGCTCGCTCAAAGTAATAACCTGAGTCTGGATACCCAACGAAACTGACCGGAGCCTGAACACTAAACGTAATAACCGGAGTCTAGATACCCAAAGAAACTGACTGGAGCCTGAACGCTCAATGTAATAACCAGAGTCTGGATACCCAACGAAACTGACCAGAGCCTGAACGCTCGACGTAATAACTGAAGTCTGGATACCAAACGAAACTGACCGGAGCCTGAACACTCAATGTAATAACTAGAGTCTGGATACACAACGAAACTGACCGGAGCCTGAACGCTCAACGTAATAACCGGAGTCTAGATACCCAACGAAACTGACCGGAGCCTGAACGCTCAACGTAAAAACCGGAGTCTGGATACCCAACGAAACTGACCGGAGCCTGAACGCACAACGTAATAACTGGAGTCTGGATGCTCAACGAAAATTATTGGAGCCTGAACGCTCACCGTAATAACCGGAATCTGGACACCCAACGAAACTGACCGGAGTCTGGATACCCAACGAAACTGACCGGAGCCTGAACGCTCAACATAATAACCGGAGTCTGGATACCCAACGAAAATGACCGGTGCCTGAACGCTCAATGTAATAACCGGAGTCTGGATACTCAACGAAACTGACCGGAGCCTGAACGCACAACGTAATAACTGGAGTCTGGATGCTCAACGAAAATTATTGGAGCCTGAACGCTCACCGTAATAACCGGAGTCTGGACACCCAATGAAACTGACCGGAGCCTGAACTTTCCACGTAATAACCGAAGTCTGGATACCCAACGAAACTGACCGTAGCCTGAACGCTCAACGTAATAACCAGAGTTTGGATACCCTACGAAACTGAACGTAGCCTGAACGCTCAACGTAATAACCGGAGTCTGGATACACTACGAAACTGAACGGAGCCTGAACGCTCAACATAATAACCGGAGTATGGATACCCAACAAAACTGACTGGAGCCTGAACGCTCAACGTAAAAACCGGAGTCTGGATACCCAACGAAACTGACCGGAGCCTGAACATTCAACGTAATAACCGAAATCTGGATACCCGACGAAACTGACCGGAGCCTGCTCGCTCAACGTAATAACCAGAGTTTGGATACCCAACGAAACTGACCGGAGCCTGAACACTCAACGTAATAACCGGAGTCTGGATACCCAAAGAAACTGACTGGAGCCTGAACGCTCAACGTAATAACCGGAGTCTGGATACCCAAAGAAACTGAACGGAGCCTGAACGCTCAACATAATAACCGGAGTATGGATACCCAACAAAACTGACTGGAGCCTGAACGCTCAATGTAATAACCGGAGTCTGGATACCCAACGAAACTGACCGGAGCCTGAACCCTCAACGTAATAACCGGAGTCTGGATACCCAACAAAACTGGCTGGAGCCGGAACGTTCAACGTAAAAACCGGAGTCTGGATACCCAACAAAACTGACCAGAGCCTGAACGCTCAACGTAAAAACCGGAGTCTGGATACCCAACGAAACTGACCGAAGCCTGAACGCTCAACGTAATAATCGGAGTCTGGATACCCAACGAAATTGACCGGAGCCTGAAGGCTCAACGTAAAAACCGGAATCTGGATACTCAACGAAACTTACCGGAGCCTGAACGCTCAACGTAATAACCGGAGTCTGGATACTATCCGAAACTGACTGGAGCCAGAAAGATCAACGTGATAACCGGAGTCTGGATACACAATGAAATTGATCGGACCCTGAACGCTCAACGTAATAACCGGAGTCGGGATACCCAACGAAACTGACCGGAGCCTGAACGCTCAACGTAATAACCGGAGTCTGGATACCCAACGAAACTGACCGGAGCCTGAACGCTCAACGTAAAAACCAGAGTCTGGATACCCAACGAAACTGACCAGAGCCTGAACGCTTAACGTAATAACCGGAGTCTGGATACCCAACAAAACTGACCGGAGCCTGAACGCTCAACGTAAATACCACAGTCTCGATACCAGACAAAACTGACCGGAGCCTGAACGCTCAACGTAAAAATCGGAGTCTGGATACCCAACGAAACTGACCGGAGCCTGAACGCTCAACGTAATAACCAGAGTCTGGATACCCAACGAAACTGACAGGAGCCTGAACGCTCAACGTAATAACCGGAGTCTAGATACCCAACGAAACTGAACAGGAGCCTGAACGCTCAACGTAATAACCGGAGTCTAGATACCCAACGAAACTGAACGGAGCCTGAACGCACAACGTAATAACTGGAGTCTGGTTGCTCAACGAAAATGATCAGAGCCTGAACGCTCAACGTAATAACCGGAGTCTGGACACCCAACGAAACTGACCGGAGCCTGAACGTTCAACGTAATAACCGGAGTCTGGATACCCAACGAAACTGACCGGAGCCTGAACGCTCAACGTAATAACCGGAGTCTGGATACCCAACGAAACTGACCAGAGCCTGAACGCTCAACGTAATAACCGGAGTCTGGATACCCAACGAAACTGACAGGAGCCTGAACGCTCAACGTAATAACCGGAGTCTGGATACCCTATGAAACTGAACGGAGCCTGAACGCTCAACATAATAACCAGAGTATGGATACCCAACAAAACTGACTGGAGCCTGAACGCTCAACGTAATAACCGGAGTCTGGATACCCAACGAAATTGACCGGAGCCTGAACACTAAACGTAATAACCGGAGTCTGGATACCCAAAGAAACCGACTGGAGCCTTAACGCTCAACGTAATAACCGGAGTCTGGATACCCAACGAAACGGACCGGAGCCTGAACGCTCAATGTAATAACCGGAGTCTGGATACCCAACGAAACTGACCGGAGCCTGAACCCTCAACGTAATAACCGGAGTCTGGATACCCAACAAAACTGACCGGAGCCTGAACGCTCAATGTAAAAATCGGAGTCTGGATACCCAACGAAACTGACCAGAGCCTGAACGCTCAACGTAAAAACCGAAGTCTAGATACCCAACGAAACTGACTGGAGCTTGAACGCTCAACGTAATAACCGGAGTCTGGATACCCAACGAAATTGACCGGAGCCTGAAGGCTAAACGTAATAACCGGAATCTGGATGCTCAACGAAACTGATCGGAGCCTGAACGTTCAACGTAATAACCGGAGTCTGGATACCCAACGAAACTGACCGGAGCCTAAACACTCAACGTAATAACCGGAGTCTGGATACCCAACGAAACTGACCGAAGCCTGAACGCTCAACGTAATAACCGGAGTCTGGATACCCAACGAAACTGGCCGGAGCCTGAACGCTCAACGTAATAACCGGAGTCTAGATACCCTACGAAACTGAACGGAGCCTGAACGCTCAACATAACAACCGGAGTATGGATAACCACCAAAACTGACTGGAGCCTGAACGCTCAACGTAAAAACCGGAGTCTGGATACCCAACGAAACTGACCGGATCCTGAACACTCAACGTAATAACCGAAGTCTGGATACCCAACGAAACTGACCTTAGCCTGCTCGCTCAACGTAATAACCGGAGTCTGGATACTCAACGAAACTGACCGGAGCCTGAACGATCAACGTAATAACCGGAGTCTGGATACCCAACGAAACTGACAGGAGCCTGAACGCTCAACGTAATAACCGGAGTCTGGATACCCTATGAAACTGAACGGAGCCTGAACGCTCAACATAATAACCAGAGTATGGATACCCAACAAAACTGACTGGAGCCTGAACGCTCAACGTAAAAACCGGAGTCTGGATACCCAACGAAACTGACCGGAGCCTGAACACTCAACGTAATAACCGAAGTCTGGATACCCAACGAAACTGACCGGAGCCTGCTCGCTCAACGTAATAACCGGAGTCTGGATACCCAACGAAATTGACCGGAGCCTGAACACTAAACGTAATAACCGGAGTCTGGATACCCAAAGAAACCGACTGGAGCCTGAATGCTCAACGTAATAACCGGAGTCTGGATACCCAACTTAACGGACCGGAGCATAAATGCTCAATGTAATAACTGGAGTCTGGATACCCAACGAAACTGACCGGAGCCTGAACCCACAACGTAATAACCGGAGTCTGGATACCCTACGAAACTGAACGGAACCTGAACGCTCAACATAACAACCAGAGTATGGATAACCAACAAAACTGACTGGAGCCTGAACGCTCAACGTAAAAACCGGAGTCTGGATACCCAACGAAACTGACCGGAGCCTGAACACTCAACGTAATAACCGAAGTCTGGATACCCAACGAAACTGACCTTAGCCTGCTCGCTCAACGTAATAACCGGAGTTTGGATACTCAACGAAACTGACCGGAGCCTGAACGATCAACGTAATAACCGGAGTCTGGATACACAACGAAATTGATCGGAGCCTGATCGCTCAACGTAATAACCGGAGTCTGGATACCCAACGAAACTGACCGGAGCCTGAACACTCAACGTAAAAACCGGAGTCTGGATACCCAACGAAATTGACCGGAGGCTGAACGCTCAACGTAATAACCGGAGTCTAGATACACAACGAAACTGACCGAAGCCTGAACGCTCAACGTAATAACCGGAGTCTGGATACCCAACGAAACTGAACGGAGCCTGAACGCTCAACGTAATAACCGGAGTCTGGATACTCAACGAAACTGACTGGAGCCTGAACGCACAACGTAATAACTGGAGTCTGGATGCTCAACGAAAATGATCAGAGCCTGTACGCTCAACGTAATAACCGGAGTCTGGACACCCAACGAAACTGACCGGAGCCTGAATGCTCAATGTAATAACCGGAGTTTGGATACCCAACGAAACTGACCGGAGCCTGAACGCTCAACGTAATAACCGGAGTCTGGATACCCAACGAAACTGACCAGAGCCTGAACGCTCAACGTAATAACCGGAGTCTGGATACCCAACGAAACTGACCAGAGCCTGAACGCTCAACGTAAAAACCGAAGTCTAGATACCCAACGAAACTGAACGGAGCCTGAACGCTCAACATAATAACCAGAATATGGATACCCAACAAAACTAACTGGAGCCTGAACGCTCAACGTAATAACCGGAATCTGGATGCTCAACGAAACTGACCGGAGCCTGAACGTTCAACGTAATAACCGGAGTCTGGATACCCAACGAAACTGACCGGAGCCTAAACGCTCAACGTAATAACCGGAGTCTGGATACACAACGAAACTGACCGGAGCCTGAACGCTCAACGTAATAACCGGAGTCTGGATACCCAATGAAACTGAACGGAGCCTGAACGCTCAACGTAATAACTGGAGTCTGGATACTCAACGAAACTGAACGGAGCCTGAATGCTCAACGTAATAACCGGAGTCTGGATACCCAACGAAACTGACCGGAGCCTGCTCGATCAACGTAATAACCGGAGTCTGGATACCCAACGAAATTGACCGGAGCCTGAACACTAAACGTAATAACCGGAGTCTGGATACCCAAAGAAACCGACTGGAGCCTGAACGCTCAACGTAATAAGTGGAGTCTGGATACCCAACGAAACGGACCGGAGCCTGAACCCTCGACGTAATAACCGGAGTCTGGATACCCTACGAAACTGAACGGAGCCTGAACGCTCAACATAACAACCGGAGTATGGATAACTAACAAAACTGACTGGAGCCTGAACGCTCAACGTAAAACCGGAGTCTGGATACCCAACGAAACTGACCGGAGCCTGAACACTCAACGTAATAACCGAAGTCTGGATACCCAACAAAACTGACCTTAGCCTGCTCGCTCAACGTAATAACCGGAGTCTGGATACTCAACGAAACTGACCGGAGCCTGAGCGATCAACGTAATAACCGGAGTCTGGATACACAACGAAATTGATCGGAGCCTGATCGCTCAACGTAATAACCGGAGTCTGGATACACAACGAAACTGACCGGAGCCTGAACGCTCAACGTAATAACCGGAGTCTAGATACCCAACGAAACTGACCGGAGCCTAAACACTCAACGTAAAAACCGGAGTCTGGATACCCAACGAAATTGACCGGAGCCTGAACGCTCAACGTAATAACCAGAGTCTGGATACCCAACGAAACTGAACGGAGCCTGAACGCTCAACGTAATAACCGGAGTCTGGATACTCAACGAAACTGACCGGAGCCTGAACGCACAACGTAATAACTGGAGTCTGGATGCTCAACTAAAATGATCAGAGCCTGTACGCTCAACGTAATAACCGGAGTCTGGATACCCAACGAAACGGACCGGAGCCTGAACGCTCAATGTAATAACCGGAGTCTAGATACCCAACGAAACTGACGGGAGCCTGAACCCTTAACGTAATAACCGGAGTCTGGATACCCAACAAAACTGACCGGAGCTTGAACGCTCAACGTAATAACCGAAGTCTGGATACCCAACGAAACTGACCGGAGCCTGCTCGCTCAACGTAATAACCGGAGTCTAGATACCCAACGAAATTGACCGGAGCCTGAACACTAAACGTAATAACCGGAGTCTGGATACCCAAAGAAACCGACTGGAGCCTGAACGCTCAACGTAATAACCGGAGTCTGGATACCCAACGAAACAGACTGGAGCCTGAACGCTCAATGTAATAACCGGAGTCTGGATACCCAACGAAACTGACCGGAGCCTGAACCCTCAACGTAATAACCGGAGTCTGGATACCCTACGAAACTGAACGGAGCCTGAACGCTCAACATAACAACCGGAGTATGGATAACCAACAAAACTGACTGGAGCCTGAACACTCAACGTAAAAACTGGAGTCTGGATACCCAACGAAACTGACCGGAGCCTGAACACTCAATGTAATAACCGAAGTCTGGATACCCAACGAAACTGACCTTAGCCTGCTCGCTCAACGTAATAACCGGAGTCTGGATACTCAACGAAACTGACCGGAGCCTGAACGATCAACGTAATAACCGGAGTCTGGATACACAACGAAATTGATCGGAGCCTGATCGCTCAACGTAATAACCGGAGTCTGGATACACAACGAAACTGACCGGAGCCTGAACGCTCAACGTAATAACCGGAGTCTAAATACCCAACGAAACTGACCGGAGCCTGAACGCTCAATGTAATAACCGGAGTCTGGATATACAACGAAATTGACCGGAGCCTGCTCGCTCAACGTAATAACTGTAGTTTGGATACCTAACAAAACTGACCAGAGCCTGAACGCGCAACGTAAAAACCGGAGTCTGGATACCCAACAAAACTGACCGGAGCCCGAACGCTCAACGTAATAATCGAAGTCGAGATACCAAACGAAACTGACCGGAGCCTGAACGCTCAACGTAATAACCGGAGTCTAGATACCCAACGAAAATGGCCGGAGCCTGAACGCTCAACGTAATAACCAGAGTCTGGATACCCAACAAAACTTACCGGAGCCTGAATGCTCAACGTAAAAACCGGAGTCTGGATACCCAACAAAACCGACCGGAGCCTGAACGCTCAACGTAATAACCGGAGTCTGGATACACCACGAAACTGACCGGAGCCTGAACGCTCAACGTAATAACCGGAGTCTGGATACACAACGAAATTAATCGGAGCCTGATCGCTCAACGTAATAACCGGAGTCTGGATACACAACGAAACTGACCGGAGCCTGAACGCTCAACGTAATAACCGAAGTCAGGATACTCAACGAAACTGACCGGAGCCTGAATGTTCAACGTAATAACCGGAGTCTGGATACCCAACGAAACTGAACCGAACCTAAACGCTCAACGTAATAACCGGAGTCTGGATACTCAACGAAACTGGCCGGACCCTAAATGCACAACGTAATAACTTGAGTCTGGATGCTCAACGAAAATAACCGGAGCCTGAACATTCAACGTAATAACCGGAGTCTGGATATCCAACGAAACTGACCGGAGCCTTAACGCTCAACGTAATAACCGAAGTCTGGATACCCAATGAAACTGACCGGAGCCTGAACGCTCAACGTAATAACCGGAGTCAGGATACCAAACGAAATTGACAGGAGCCTGAACGCTTAACGTAATAACCTGAGTCTAGATACCGAACAAAACTGACCGGAGCCTGAATGCCTAACATAATAACCAGAGTCTGGATTTGCAACGAAACTAACCGGAGCCTGAACGCTCAACGTAATAACCGGAGTCTGGATACCCAACCAAACTGACCGGAGCCTGAACGCTCAATGTAATAACCGAAGTCTGGATACCAAACGAAACTGACCGGAGGTATAACGCTCAACGTAATAACCAGAGTCTGGATAGCCAACGAAATTGACCGGAGCCTGAACGCTCAATGTAATAACTGGAATTTGGATACTCAACGAAACTAACCGGAGCCTGAACACTCAACGTAATAACCGAAGTCCTGATACACAACGAAACTGACTAGAGCCTGAATGATCAACGTAATAACCGGAGTCTGGATACTAAACGAAAATTACCGGAGCCTGAACGCTCAATGTAATAACCGGAGTCTGGATACCCAACGAAACTGACCGGAGCCTGAACGCTCAATGTAATAACCGGAGTCTGGATACCCAACGAAACTGACCGAAGCCTGAACCCTCAACGTAATAACCGGAGTCTGGATACCCAACAAAACTGACCGGAGCCTGAACGCTCAACGTAAAAACCGGAGTCTGGATACCCAACGAAACTGACCAGAGCCTGAACGCACAACGTAATAACCGGAGTCTGGATACCCAACGAAACTGACCGGAGCCTGAACGTTCAACGTAATAACCGAAGTCTGGATACCCAACGAAATTGACCGTAGCCTGAAGGCTCAACGTAATAACCGGAATCTGGATACTCAATGAAACTGATCGGAGCCTGAACGCTCAACGTAATAACCGGAGTCTGGATACCCAACGAAACTGACCGGATCCTAAACTCTCAACGTAGTAACCGGAGTCTGGATACCCAACGAAACTGACCGGAGCCTGCTCGCTCAACCTAATAACCGAAGTCTGGATACCCAACAAAACTGACCAGAGCCTGAACGCTCAACGTAAAAACTGGAGTCTGGATACCCAACTAAACTGACCAGAGTCTGCACGCTCAACGTAATAACCGAAGTCTGGATACCAAACGAAACTGACCGGAGCCTGAAAGCTCAACGTAATAACCTGAGTCTGGATACCCAACGAAACTGACCGGAGCCTGAACGCTCAACGTAATAACCGGAGTCTGGATACCCAACAAAACTGACCGGAGCCTGAAGGCTCAACGTAATAACCGGAGTCTGGATACCCAACGAAACTGACCGGAGCCTGAACGTTCAACGTAATAACCGGAGTCTGGATACCCAACGAAATTTACCGGAGTCTGGATACCCAACGAAATTGACCGGAGCCTGAAGGCTCAATGTAATAACCGGAATCTGGATACTCAACGAAACTGACTGGAGCCTGAACGATCAACGTAATAACCGAAGTCTGGATACACAACGAAATTGACCGGAGCCTGATCGCTCAACGTAATAACCGGAGTCTGGATACACAACGAAACTGACCGGAGCCTGAACGCTCAACGTAATAACCGAAGTCTAGATACCAAACAAAACTGACCGGAGCCTAAACGCTCAACGTAATAACCGGAGTCTGGATACCCAACGAAAGTGACCGGAGCCTGCTCGCTAAACGTATTAACCGGAGTCTGGATACCCAACAAAACTGACCAGAGCCTGAACGCTCAACTTAAAAACCGGAGTCTGGATACCCAACAAAACTGATCGGAGCCTGAACGCTCAACGTAATAACCGAAGTCTGGATACCAAACGAAACTGACTGGAGCCTGAATGCTCAATGAAATAACCTGAGTCTGGATACCCAACGAAACTGACCGGAGCCTGAACGCTCAACGTAATACCGGAGTCTGGATACCCAACAAAACTGACCGGAGCCTGAACGCTCAATGTAAAAACTGGAGTCTGGATATCCAACGAAACTGACCGGAGCCTGAACGCTCAACGTAATAACGGGAGTCTAGATACACAACGAAACTGACCGGAGCCTGAACGCTCAACGTAATAACCAGAGTCTGGATACCCAATAAAACTGAACGGAGCCTGAACGCTCAACATAATAACCGGAGTCTGGATACTCAACGAAACTGACCGGACCTTGAACACACAAAGTAATAACTGGAGTCTGGATGCTCAAAGAAAATGACCGGGTCCTAAACGCTCAACGTAATAACCGGAGTCTGGATACCCAACGAAACGGACCGGAGCCTGAATGCTCAATGTAATAACTGGAGTCTGGATACCCAACGAAACTGACCGGAGCCTGAACCCTCAACGTAATAACCGGAGTCTGGATACCCTACGAAACTGAACGGAGCCTGAACGCTCAACATAACAACCGGAGTATGGATAACTAACAAAACTGACTGGAGCCTGAACGCTCAACGTAAAACCGGAGTCTGGATACGCAACGAAACTGACCGGAGCCTGAACACTCAACGTAATAACCGAAGTCTGGATACCCAACAAAACTGACCTTAGCCTGCTCGCTCAACGTAATAACCGGAGTCTGGATACTCAACGAAACTGACCGGAGCCTGAGCGATCAACGTAATAACCGGAGTCTGGATACACAACGAAATTGATCGGAGCCTGATCGCTCAACGTAATAACCGGAGTCTGGATACACAACGAAACTGACCGGAGCCTGAACGCTCAACGTAATAACCGGAGTCTAGATACCCAACGAAACTGACCGGAGCCTAAACACTCAACGTAAAAACCGGAGTCTGGATACCCAACGAAATTGACCGGAGCCTGAACGCTCAACGTAATAACCAGAGTCTGGATACCCAACGAAACTGAACGGAGCCTGAACGCTCAACGTAATAACCGGAGTCTGGATACTCAACGAAACTGACCGGAGCCTGAACGCACAACGTAATAACTGGAGTCTGGATGCTCAACTAAAATGATCAGAGCCTGTACGCTCAACGTAATAACCGGAGTCTGGATACCCAACGAAACGGACCGGAGCCTGAACGCTCAATGTAATAACCGGAGTCTGGATACCTAACGAAACTGACCGGAGCCTGAATCCTTAACGTAATAACCGGAGTCTGGATACCCAACAAAACTGACCGGAGCTTGAACGCTCAACGTAATAACCGAAGTCTGGATACCCAACGAAACTGACCGGAGCCTGCTCGCTCAACGTAATAACCGGAGTCTAGATACCCAACGAAATTGACCAGAGCCTGAACACTAAACGTAATAACCGGAGTCTGGATACCCAAAGAAACCGACTGGAGCCTGAACGCTCAACGTAATAACCGGAGTCTGGATACCCAACGAAACAGACCGGAGCCTGAACGCTCAATGTAATAACCGGAGTCTGGATACCCAACGAAACTGACCGGAGCCTGAACCCTCAACATGATAACCGGAGTCTGGATACCCTACGAAACGGAACGGAGCCTGAACGCTCAACATAACAACCGGAGTATGGATAACCAACAAAACTGACTGGAGCCTGAACACTTAACGTAAAAACTGGAGTCTGGATACCCAACGAAACTGACCGGAGCCTGAACACTCAACGTAATAACCGAAGTCTGGATACCCAACGAAACTGACCTTAGCCTGCTCGCTCAACGTAATAACCGGAGTCTGGATACTCAACGAAACTGACCGGAGCCTGAACGATCAACGTAATAACCGGAGTCTGGATACACAACGAAATTGATCGGAGCCTGATCGCTCAACGTAATAACCGGAGTTTGGATACACAACGAAACTGACCGGAGCCTCAACGCTCAACGTAATAACCGGAGTCTAAATACCCAACGAAACTGACCAGAGCCTGAACGCTCAATGTAATAACCGGAGTCTGGATACCCAACGAAATTGACCGGAGCCTGCTCGCTCAACGTAATAATTGGAGTTTGGATACCTAACAAAACTGACCAGAGCCTGAACGCGCAACGTAAAAACCGGAGTCTGGATACCCAACAAAACTGACCGGAGCCCGAACGCTCAACGTAATAATCGAAGTCGAGATACCAAACGAAACTGACCGGAGTCTGAACGCTCAACGTAATAACCGGAGTCTAGATACCCAACGAAAATGGCCGGAGCCTGAACGCTCAATGTAATAACCAGAGTCTGGATACCCAACAAAACTTACCGGAGCCTGAACGCTACACGTAAAAACCGGAGTCTGGATACCCAACAAAACCGACCGGAGCCTGAACGCTCAACGTAATAACCGGAGTCTGGATACACCACGAAACTGACCGGAGCCTGAACGCTCAACGTAATAACCGGAGTCTGGATACACAACGAAATTAATCGGAGCCTGATCGCTCAACGTAATAACCGGAGTCTGGATACACAACGAAACTGACCGGAGCCTGAACGCTCAACGTAATAACCGAAGTCAGGATACTCAACGAAACTGACCGGAGCCTGAATGTTCAACGTAATAACCGGAGTCTGGATACCCAACGAAACTGACCGGAGTATGGATACACCACGAAACTGACCGGAGCCTAAACGCTCAACATAATAACCGGAGTCTGGATGCTCAACGAAAATGACCGGAGCCTGAACATTCAACGTAATAACCGGAGTCTGGATATCCAACGAAACTGACCTGAGCCTGAACGCTCAACGTAATAACCGAAGTCTGGATACCCAATGAAACTGACCGGAGCCTGAACGCTCAACGTAATAACCGGAGTCAGGATACCAAACGAAATTGACAGGAGCCTGAACGCTTAACGTAATAACCTGGGTCTAGATACCGAACAAAACTGACCGGAGCCTGAATGCCTAACGTAATAACCAGAGTCTGGATTTGCAACGAAACTAACCGGAGCCTGAACGCTCAACGTAATAACCGGAGTCTGGATACCCAACCAAACTGATCGGAGCCTGAACGCTCAATGTAATAACCGAAGTCTGGATACCAAACGAAACTGACCGGAGGTATAACGCTCAACGTAATAACCGGAGTCTGGATACCCAACGAAATTGACCGGAGCCTGAACGCTCAATGTAATAACTGGAATTTGGATACTCAACGAAACTAACCGGAGCCTGAACGCTCAACGTAATAACCGAAGTCTGGATACACAACGAAACTGACTGGAGCCTGAACGATCAACGTAATAACCGGAGTCTGGATACTAAACGAAAATGACCGGAGCCTGAACGCTCAATGTAATAACCGGAGTCTGGATACCCAACGAAACTGACCGGAGCCTGAACGCTCAATGTAATAACCGGAGTCTGGATACCCAACGAAACTGACCGAAGCCTGAACCCTCAACGTAATAACCGGAGTCTGGATACCCAACAAAACTGACCGGAGCCTGAACGCTCAACGTAAAAACCGGAGTCTGGATACCCAACGAAACTGACCAGAGCCTGAACGCACAACGTAATAACCGGAGTCTGGATACCCAACGAAACTGACCGGAGCCTGAACGTTCAACGTAATAACCGAAGTCTGGATACCCAACGAAATTGACCGTAGCCTGAAGGCTCAACGTAATAACCGGAATCTGGATACTCAATGAAACTGATCGGAGCTTGAACGCTCAACGTAATAACCGGAGTCTGGATACCCAACGAAACTGACCGGATCCTAAACTCTCAACGTAGTAACCGGAGTCTGGATACCCAACGAAACTGACCGGAGCCTGCTCGCTCAACCTAATAACCGAAGTCTGGATACCCAACAAAACTGACCAGAGCCTGAACGCTCAACGTAAAAACTGGAGTCTGGATACCCAACAAAACTGACCAGAGCCTGCACGCTCAACGTAATAACCGAAGTCTGGATACCAAACGAAACTGACCGGAGCCTGAAAGCTCAACGTAATAACCTGAGTCTGGATACCCAACGAAACTGACCGGAGCCTGAACGCTCAACGTAATAACCGGAGTCTGGATACCCAACAAAACTGACCGGAGCCTGAACGCTCAACGTAATAACCGGAGTCTGGATACCCAACGAAATTGACCGGAGCCTGAACGCTCAATGTAATATTCGGAGTCTGAATACTCAACGAAACTGACTGGAGCCTAAACGATCAACGTAATAACCGGAGTCTGGATACACAACGAAACTGACCGGAGCCTGAAAGCTAAACGTAATAACCGGAGTCTAGATACCCAACGAAACTGACCGGAGCTTGAACGCTCAATGTAATAACCGGAGTCTGGATACCCAACAAAACGGACCGGAGCCTGAACGCTCAACGTATAAACCGGAGTCTGGATACCCAACGAAACTGACCAGAGCCTGAAGGCTCAACGTAATAACCGGAGTCTGGATACCCAACGAAACTGACTGGAGCCTGAACGTTCAACGTAATAACCGGAGTCTGGATACCCAACGAAATTTACCGGAGTCTGGATACCCAACGAAATTGACCGGAGCCTGAAGGCTCAATGTAATAACCGGAATCTGGATACTCAACGAAACTGACTGGAGCCTGAACGATCAACGTAATAACCGAAGTCTGGATACAAAACGAAATTGACCGGAGCCTGATCGCTCAACGTAATAACCGGAGTCTGGATACACAACGAAACTGACCGGAGCCTGAACGCTCAACGTAATAACCGTAGTCTAGATGCCCAACAAAACTGACCGGAGCCTAAACGCTCAACGTAATAACCGGAGTCTGGATACCCAACGAAACTGACCGGAGCCTGCTCGCTAAACGTATTAACCGGAGTCTGGATACCCAACAAAACTGACCAGAGCCTGAACGCTCAACTTAAAAACCGGAGTCTGGATACCCAACAAAACTGATCGGAGCCTGAACGCTCAACGTAATAACCGAAGTCTGGATACCAAACGAAACTGACTGGAGCCTGAATGCTCAATGAAATAACCTGAGTCTGGATACCCAACGAAACTGACCGGAGCCTGAACGCTCAACGTAATACCGGAGTCTGGATACCCAACAAAACTGACCGGAGCCTGAACGCTCAATGTAAAAACCGGAGTCTGGATATCCAACGAAATTGACCGGAGCCTGAACGCTCAACGTAATAACGGGAGTCTAGATACACAACGAAACTGACCGGAGCCTGAACGCTCAACGTAATAACCAGAGTCTGGATACCCAATAAAACTGAACGGAGCCTGAACGCTCAACATAATAACCGGAGTCTGGATACTCAACGAAACTGACCGGACCTTGAACACACAAAGTAATAACTGGAGTCTGGATGCTCAAAGAAAATGACCGGGTCATGAACGCTCAACGTAATAACCGGAGTCTAGATACCCAACGATACTGACCGAAGCCTGAACGTTCAACGTAATAACCGGAGTCTGGATACCCAACGAAATTGACCGGAGTCTGGATACCCAACGAAATTGACTGGAGCCTGAAGGCTAAACGTAATAACCGGAATCTGGATACTCAACGAAACTGACTGGAGCCTGAACGATCAACGTAACAACCGGAGTCTGGATACACAACGAAATTGACCGGAGCCTGATCACTCAACGTAATAACCGGAGTCTGGATACACAACGAAACTGATCGGAGCCTGAACGCTCAACGTAATAACCGGAGTCTGGATACACAACGAAATTAATCTGAGCCTGATCGCTCAACGTAATAACCAGAGTCTGGATACACAACGAAACTGACCGGAGCCTGAACGCTCAACGTAATAACCGAAGTCTGGATACTCAACGAAACTGACCGGAGCCTGAATGCTCAACGTAATAACCGGAGTCTGGATACCCAACGAAACTGACCGGAGTATGGATACACCACGAAACTGACCGGAGCCTGAACGCTCAACGTAATAACCGGAGTCTGGATACCCAACGAAACTGAACCGAACCTGAACGCTCAACGTAATAACCGAAGTCTGGATACTCAACGAAACTGACCGGAACCTGAACGCACAACGTAATAACTTGAGTCTGGATGCTCAACGAAAATGACCAGAGCCTGAACACTCAATGTAATAACCGGAGTCTGGATATCCAACGAAACTGACCGGAGCCTGAACGCTCAACGTAATAACCGGAATCTGGATACTCAACGAAACTGACCGGAGCCTGCTCGCTCAACGTAATTACCGAAGTCTGGATACCCAATAAAACTGACCAGAGCCTGAACGCTTAACGTAATAACCTGAGTCTAGATATCGAACAAAACTGACCGGAGCCTGAATGCCTAACGTAATAACCAGAGTCTGGATATGCAACGAAACTGACCGGAGCCTGAACGCTCAACGTAATAACCGGAGTCTGGATACCCAACCAAACTGACCGGAGCCTGAACGCTCAATGTAGTAACCGAAGTCTGGATACCAAACGAAACTGACCGGAGCTTTAACGCTCAACGTAATAACCGGAGTCTGGATGCCCAACGAAACTGACCGGGGCCTGAACGCTTAAGATAATAACCGGAATCTGGATACTCAACGAAACTGACCGGAGCCTGAACGATCAACGTA
This sequence comes from Lathyrus sativus, assembly GCA_963859935.3. Taxonomy (NCBI): domain Eukaryota; kingdom Viridiplantae; phylum Streptophyta; class Magnoliopsida; order Fabales; family Fabaceae; genus Lathyrus; species Lathyrus sativus. The sequence continues at coordinate 468,071 of CAWUDS030000772.1, forward strand.
ATAACCGGAGTCTGGATACACAATGAAATTGACCGGAGCCTGAACGATCAACGTAATAACCGGAGTCTGGATACACAACGAAAATAACCGGAGCCTGAACGCTCAACGTAATAACCGGAGTCTAGATACCCAACGAAACTGACCGGAGCCTGAACGCTCAACATAATAACCGGAGTCTGGATACCCAACGAAACTGACCGGAGCCTGAACGCTCAACGTAATAACCGAAGTCTGGATACCAAACGAAACTGACCGGAGCCTGAACGCTCAACGTAATAACCGAAGTCTGGAAACCCAACAAAACTGATCGGAGCCTGAATGCTCAACGTAATAACCGAAGTCTGGATACCAAACGAAACTGACTGGAGCCTGAATGCTCAATGAAATAACCTGAGTCTGGATACCCAACGAAACTGACCGGAGCCTGAACGCTCAACGTAATATCCGGAGTCTGAATACTCAACGAAACTGACTGGAGCCTGAATGATCAACGTAATAACTGGAGTCTGGATACACAACGAAACTGACCGGAGCCTGAACGCTAAACGTAATAACCGGAGTCTGGATACCCAACGAAACTGACCGGAGCCTGAACGCTCAATGTAAAAACCGGAGTCTGGATACCCAACGAAACTGACCGGAGCCTGAACGCTCAATGTAATAACGGGAGTTTGGATACACAACGAAACTGACCGGAGCCTGAACGTTCAACGTAATAACCAGAGTCTGGATACCCAACGAAACTGAACGGAACCTGAACGCTCAACGTAATAACCAGAGTCTGGATACTCAACGAAACTGACCGGACCCTGAACACACAAAGTAATAACTGGAGTCTGGATGCTCAAAGAAAATGACGGGAGCCTGAACGCTCAACGTAATAACCGGAGTCTGGATGCCCAACGAAACTGACCGGGGCCCGAACGCTCAAGATAATAACCAAAGTCTGGATACCCAATGAAACTGACCAGAGCCTGAATGCTCAACGTAATAACCGGAGTCAGGATACCAAACGAAATTGACCGGAGCCTGAACGCTTAATGTAATAAGCTGAGTCTAGATATCGAACAAAACTGACCGGAGCCTGAACGCCTAACGTAATAACCAGAGTCTGGATATGCAACGAAACTGACCGGAGCCTGAACGCTCAAAGTAATAACCGGAGTCTAGATACCCAACAAAACTGACCAGAGCCTGAACGCTCAACGTAATAACCGAAGTCTGGATACCAAACGAAACTGACTGGAGCCTGAATGCTCAATGAAATAACCTGAGTCTGGATACCCAACGAAACTGACCGGAGCCTGAACGCTCAACGTAATACCGGAGTCTGGATACCCAACAAAACTGACCGGAGCCTGAACGCTCAATGTAAAAACCGGAGTCTGGATATCCAACGAAACTGACCGGAGCCTGAACGCTCAACGTAATAACGGGAGTCTGGATACACAACGAAACTGACCGGAGCCTGAACGCTCAACGTAATAACCAGAGTGTGGATACCCAATAAAACTGAACGGAGCCTGAACGCTCAACATAATAACCGGAGTTTGGATACTCAACGAAACTGACCGGACCTTGAACACACAAAGTAATAACTGGAGTCTGGATGCTCAAAGAAAATGACCGGGTCCTGAACGCTCAACGTAATAACCGGAGTCTGGATACCCAACGAAACTGACCGAAGCCTGAACGTTCAACGTAATAACCGGAGTCTGGATACCCAACGAAATTGACCGGAGTCTGGATACCCAACGAAATTGACCGGAGCCTGAAGGCTCAACGTAATAACCGGAATCTGGATACTCAACGAAACTGACTGGAGCCTGAACGATCAACGTAACAACCGGAGTCTGGATACACAACGAAATTGACCGGAGCCTGATCACTCAACGTAATAACCGGAGTCTGGATACACAACGAAACTGATCGGAGCCTGAACGCTCAACGTAATAACCGGAGTCTGGATACACAACGAAATTAATCTGAACCTGATCGCTCAACGTAATAACCGGAGTCTGGATACACAACGAAACTGACCGGAGCCTGAACGCTCAACGTAATAACCGAAGTCTGGATACTCAACGAAACTGACCGGAGCCTGAATGCTCAACGTAATAACCGGAGTCTGGATACCCAACGAAACTGACCGGAGTATGGATACACCACGAAACTGACCGGAGCCTGAACGCTCAACGTAATAACCGGAGTCTGGATACCCAACGAAACTGAACCGAACCTGAACGCTCAACGTAATACCCGAAGTCTGGATACTCAACGAAACTGACCGGAACCTGAACGCACAACGTAATAACTTGAGTCTGGATGCTCAACGAAAATGACCAGAGCCTGAACACTCAATGTAATAACCGGAGTCTGGATATCCAACGAAACTGACCGGAGCCTGAACGCTCAACGTAATAACCGGAATCTGGATACTCAACGAAACTGACCGGAGCCTGCTCGCTTAACGTAATAACCGAAGTCTGGATACCCAATAAAACTGACCAGAGCCTGAACGCTTAACGTAATAACCTGAGTCTAGATATCGAACAAAACTGACCGGAGCCTGAATGCCTAACGTAATAACCAGAGTCTGGATATGCAACGAAACTGACCGGAGCCTGAACGCTCAACGTAATAACCGGAGTCTGGATACCCAACCAAACTGACCGGAGCCTGAACGCTCAATGTAATAACCGAAGTCTGGATACCAAACGAAACTGACCGGAGCTTTAACGCTCAACGTAATAACCGGAGTCTGGATGCCCAACGACACTGACCGGGGCCTGAACGCTTAAGATAATAACCGGAATCTGGATACTCAACGAAACTGACTGGAGCCTGAACGATCAACGTAATAACCGGAGTCTGGATACACAATGAAATTGACCGGAGCCTGAACGATCAACGTAATAACCGGAGTCTGGATACACAACGAAAATAACCGGAGCCTGAACGCTCAACGTAATAACCGGAGTCTAGATACCCAACGAAACTGACCGGAGCCTGAACGCTCAACATAATAACCGAAGTCTGGATACCCAATGAAACTGACCAGAGCCTGAATGCTCAACGTAATAACCGGAGTCAGGATACCAAACGAAATTGACCGGAACCTGAACGCTTAATGTAATAAGCTGAGTCTAGATATCGAACAAAACTCACCGGAGCCTGAACGCCTAACGTAATAACCAGAGTCTGGATATGCAACGAAACTGACCGGAGCCTGAACGCTCAACGTAATAACCGGAGTCTGGATACCCAACAAAACTGACTAGAGCCTGAACGCTCAACGTAATAACCGAAGTCTGGATACCAAACGAAACTGACCGGAGCCTGAATGCTCAACGTAATAACCGGAGTCTGGAAACCCAACGAAATTGACCGGAGCCTGAACGCTCAACGTAATAACCGGAATCTGGATACTCAACGAAACTAACCGGAGCCTGAACGCTCAACGTAATAACCGGAGTCTGGATACTCAATGAAACTGACTCGAGCCTGAACGATCAATGTAATAACCGGAGTCCGGATACACAACGAAACTGACCGGAGCCTGAACGCCCAACGTAATAACCGGAGTCTAGATACCCAACGAAACTGACCGGAGCCTGAACGCTCAATGAAATAACCGAATTTTGGATACCCAACGAAACTGACCGGAGCCTGAACGCTCAATGTAAAAACCGGAGTCTGGATACCCAACGAAACTGACCGGAGCCAGAACGCTCAACATAATAACGGGAGTCTGGATACACAACGAAACTGACCGGAGCCTGAACGTTCAACGTAATAACCAGAGTCTGGATACCCAACGAAACTGAACGGAACCTGAACGCTCAACGTAATAACCGGAGTCTGGATACTCAACGAAACTGACCGGACCCTGAACACACAAAGTAATAACTGGAGTCTGGATGCTCAAAGAAAATGACCGGAGCCTGAACGCTCAACGTAATAACCGGAGTCTGGATACTCAACGAAACTGACTCGAGCCTGGACGATCAATGTAATAACTGGAGTCTGGATACACAACGAAACTGACCGGAGCCTGAACGCTCAACGTAATAACCGGAGTCTGGATACCCAACGAAACTGACCGGAGCCTGGACGCTCAATGTAATAACCGAAGTCTGGATACCCAACGAAACTGACCGGAGCCTGAACCTTCAACGTAATAACCGGAGTCTGAATACCCAACAAAACTGACCGGAGCCTGAACGCTCAACATAATATCCGGAGTCTGGATACCCAACGAAATTGACCGGAGCCTGAACGCTCAACGTAATAACCGAAATCTGGATACTCAACGAAACTAACCGGAGCCTGAACGCTCAACGTAATATCCGGAGTCTGGATACTCAACGAAACTGACTGGAGCCTGAACGATCAACGTAATAACCGGAGTCTGGATACACAACGAAACTGACCGGAGCCTGAACGCTAAACGTAATAACCGGAGTCTGGATACCCAACGAAACTGACCGGAGCCTGAACGCTCAATGTAATAACCGGAGTCTGGATACCTAACGAAACTGACCGGAGCCTGAACTCTCAACGTAATAACCGGAGTCTGGATACCCAACAAAACTGACCGGAACCTGAATGCTCAACGTAAAAACCGGAGTCTGGATACCCAACGAAACTGACCAGAGCCTGAAGGCTCAACGTAATAACCGGAGTCTGGATACCCAACGAAACTGACCGGAGCCTGAACGTTCAACGTAATAACCGGAGTCTGGATACCCAACGAAATTGACCGGAGTCTGGATACCCAACGAAATTGACCGGAGCCTGAAGGCTCAACGTAATAACCGGAATCTGGATACTCAACGAAACTGACTGGAGCCTGAACGATCAACGTAATAACCGGAGTCTGGATACACAATGAAATTGACCGGAGCCTGATCGCTCAATGTAATAACCGGAGTCTGGATACAAAACGAAACTGACCGGAGCCTGAACGCTCAACGTAATAACCGGAGTCTAGATACCCAACGAAACTGACCGAAGCCTAAACGCTCAACATAATAACCGGAGTCTGGATACCCAACGAAACTGACCGGAGCCTGAACGCTCAACGTAATAACCAGAGTCTGGAAACCCAACGAAACTGAACGGAGCCTGAACACTCAACGTAATAACCGGAGTCTGGATACTCAACGAAACTGACCGGACCCTGAACACACAAAGTAATAACTGGAGTCTGGATGCTCAAAGAAAATGATCGGAGCCTGAACGCTCAACGTAATAACCGGAGTCTGGATACCCAATGAAACTGACCGGAGCCTGAACGTTCAACATAATAACCGGAGTCTGGATACCCAACGAAATTGACAGGAGTCTGGATACCTAACGAAATTGACCGGAGCCTGAAGGCTCAACGTAATAACCGGAATCTGGATACTCAACGAAACTGACTGGAGCCTGAACGATCAACGTAATAACCGGAGTCTGGATACACAACGAAATTGACCGGAGCCTGATCGCTCAGCGTAATAACCGGAGTCTAGATACACCACGAAACTGACCGGAGCCTGAACGTTCAACGTAATAACCGGAGTCTAGATACCCAACGAAACTGACCGGAGCCTAAACGCTCAACGTAATAACCGGAGTCTGGATACCCAACGAAACTGACCGGAGCCTGCTCGCTAAACGTAATAACCGGAGTCTGGATACCCAACAAAACTGACCAGAGCCTAAACGCTCAACTTAAAAACCGGAGTCTGGATACCCAACAAAACTGATCGGAGCCTGAACGCCCAACGTAATAACCGAAGTCTGGATACCAAACGAAACTGACTGAAGCCTGAATGCTCAATGAAATAACCTGAGTCTGGATACCCAACGAAACTGACCGGAGCCTGAACGCTCAACATAATAACGGGAGTCTGGATACCCAACAAAACTGACCGGAGCCTGAACGCTCAATGTAAAAACTAGAGTCTGGATACCCAACGAAATTGACCGGAGCCTGAACGCTCAACGTAATAACGGGAGTCTGGATACCCAACGAAACTGACCGGAGCCTGAACGCTCAACGTAATAACTGGAGTCTGGATACCAAACGAAACTGACTGGAGCCTGAATGCTCAATGAAATAACCTGAGTCTGGATACCCAACGAAACTGACCGGAGCCTGAACGCTCAACGTAATATCCGGAGTCTGAATACTCAACGAAACTGACTGGAGCCTGAATGATCAACGTAATAACCAGAGTCTGGATACACAACGAAACTGACCGGAGTCTGAACGCTAAACGTAATAACCGGAGTCTGGATACCCAACGAAACTGACCGGAGCCTGAACGCTCAATGTAAAAACCGGAGTCTGGATACCCAAAGAAACTGACCGGAGCCTGAACGCTCAACATAATAACGGGAGTCTGGATACCCAACAAAACTGACCGGAGCCTGAACGCTCAATGTAAAAACTAGAGTCTGGATACCCAACGAAATTGACCGGAGCCTGAACGCTCAACGTAATAACGGGAGTCTGGATACCCAACGAAACTGACCGGAGCCTGAACGCTCAACGTAATAACCGAAGTCTGGATACCAAACGAAACTGACCGGAGCCTGAATGCTCAACGTAATAACCGAAGTCTGGATACCAAACGAAACTGACTGGAGCCTGAATGCTCAATGAAATAACCTGAGTCTGGATACCCAACGAAACTGACCGGAGCCTGAACGCTCAACGTAATATCCGGAGTCTGAATACTCAACGAAACTGACTGGAGCCTGAATGATCAACGTAATAACCAGAGTCTGGATACACAACAAAACTGACCGGAGTCTGAACGCTAAACGTAATAACCGGAGTCTGGATACCCAACGAAACTGACCGGAGCCTGAACGCTCAATGTAAAAACCGGAGTCTGGATACCCAACGAAACTGACCGGAGCCTGAACGCTCAATGTAATAACGGGAGTTTGGATACACAACGAAACTGACCGGAGCCTGAACGTTCAACGTAATAACCAGAGTCTGGATACCCAACGAAACTGAACGGAACCTGAACGGTCAACGTAATGACCGGAGTCTGGATACTCAACGAAACTGACCGGACCCTGAACACACAAAGTAATAACTGGAGTCTGGATGCTCAAAGAAAATGACCGGAGCCTGAACGCTCAACGTAATAACCGGAGTCTGGATGCCCAACGAAACTGACCGGGGCCCGAACGCTCAAGATAATAACCGAAGTCTGGATACCCAATGAAACTGACCAGAGCCTGAATGCTCAACATAATAACCGGAGTCAGGATACCAAACGAAATTGACCGGAGCCTGAACGCTTAATGTAATAAGCTGAGTCTAGATATCGAACAAAACTCACCGGAGCCTGAACGCCTAACGTAATAACCAGAGTCTGGATATGCAACGAAACTGACCGGAGCCTGAACGCTCAACGTAATAACCGGAGTCTGGATACCCAACAAAA